>WACJ01000403.1:1200000-1800000 GCA_008973525.1 Stenopsyche tienmushanensis
GACGTAAGAGCCGCCAAAGCTTCCGATCTTAATTTCGCCAAGACGTCGATGTCATCTGCAAAAGCTAGATACATTATATCTTCATTCTATGGATTTGCATGACAGGGGGACGCAATCGGAGAGAGTGCGTCCCCCTGTCTAACTCCCGCCTTCACTTCGAAAGGTTCAGACAGGGCGCCATTGGAACGTACAACACTGACCGATCCGGTCACGCACATCCTCGACAGCCTCATCAGCTTATCCGTAATACCCATCTCCAACGTAGGTCCTCCAAAGTTTTTCCCGATTGATGTTGTCGTATGCCTTGCAAAAGTCTACGAATATGTGATGGAGATCGACACCGTGTTCCCACATTTTTTGTGAAAACAGTTTGACTGCAAATAGTCGGCCTGAAACCACACATTATCCAAGAAGTTCCTCCACGATGAGAGACAGCCGTCCAATGAGAGTTCTTGTAAACAATTTATATGCAATTTATATTTAGAAAGGATGTGCACCTGTACCTTATATATACACTTCGACAAAATTTATTTTACAAATTATTTTAATATTCAGGTTTGCCAAATGCGTTACATGGAAAACCAGAGCTATTAGAACCTATATTAAATATTCTGTACGATCACATTACTTCTCATTATTATGTATCCGATGTTGAGGAACTACCTCCTTTAATGTTCGATAGATGTGTAAATATTAGAGATGATTATATTACATTACAGGTAATTTATACTTTTAAACTAAATTATTATTTTCATAATCTAAATCGTGTATTGATTTTATTTATTTTTTTAATACGAAGGAACCTATTGGAAGATTACTTTTTACCATACAGACGTTATTGGTGTGCGATCAACCGGCACCTGGCAGTGATGCTCCGGGAGGTTGGTCCTTGAGTGGCGCTGAGAAATTTCATGGTCTCGCTGGTAAACTCTATGTCATCATGTTATCTTTGGCAAATAGGATGGCCAAATGTACCACAGTACATTTCAATCCGGTAATACTATAAAATTTGTATTAGATAATGTTTATTTTTAAACTCTTACATGCCTAGGGAGAAAGCACATTCTGCACTCTCGAGCACTGAATCTTAAGTCTTATCTGTTAAAGGCAGCATGACCTCCGAGTTTAATTTAGAACGTATCCATTCGGTTACCTGAGTGAACGTATCGAAGAGTACTATCATGACAGTCTCGATAGTGTTGGGATTTGTAAAGAACAGTTTTCTTCAGAAAATAATGAAAAACTACTTGAGTTTATTCTCAAGTTTAACGGGAATTTTGATGCATTCAAGACTAAATATTTAATGAAATTATTGAATATCTGCTTTCTTAAAATCGTTTTACCAAGGCTTATGAGATAGAAACAAGGGTTTAAATATTATTTCTAAGCCTAAAACAATTTTTGCATACATAAATAGGATAGAATTATGAGTGTACGGCGTGGAATTATTTAAAATATAAAATTATTAAAGAATGTATATTGTTACAGGATGATGGCGTTACCTTAAACGATATAAGTGTTCAGGCAAAAGCGAAATGTTACATGTTACAGCAGGCTCTGTTGTGTTACGAAGCTTTGATGGCATTTAGAATTAACGAATGGACACCGACGAAGAGTGATCAGCCGCAGAAACTTCTTAATCTGCAAAAAGTCTACAATCAGATCTTGGATTTTGTTAAAGTATTATATATTTTCCTTTTGTAGCTACCATTAATTATTTTTAATTTAACAAACCGTAATTTTAATTCAGGCAATATAAACGCGTTAAATCTTGGAAATTATGTATATTTTTAATTGTGCATATATTATATAATTTAATCATGAAACACAGAAACGGCATAATTATACTTGGAACGTTTAAACTTTATTGCTAAAAATCTTTTTATTTTAAAGAATAAACATGTGTTTGGTCAATTTTAGATGAATTCTTTTAAAACGAAAAAGGAAACGAGCAAAAAAGATCAAAAGAGCCAAAAATCACAAAAAAACAAAAACAATGAAACAACCAATGACGATGATTTGCCTCCTAAAAACAAAAAACGTAAAAAGGCTCCTATGAAACTATCAGACATGATGAAAAATAGAGGCGTTGGTTTCAAGCCTCTTTCGACTGTTTGGGATTTGCATACTTTTTTAAGGGCCTTAGATTTACTATACGGGTAAGTAAAAAAATGTGCATTATGAATACTGAATAGCTTCATTTTACCGTTTGATATCAACAATGGTCAAACGGGACCAAGCTAAAGAAACCGACGAAACTCGCTTGTCTGACTCATAACCCGAAATTTTGCTCGTGAACTGAGGCAAAATTTTTGATGAGTCTCGGTTCGTAACCAAGAATAGTCATAGGCACTGTAGTTAATTTTGAACAATAACATATTTTTATTAAAAAATTCCAGAGAATCTATAAAATGGGCCACTGCAGAACATCTGAATCAAATTCGAACTAAACGGGAACTACACAGAATGGTGATCAGACTCGGTATCGGCGTATGTACCAATTTAAAATCAAAATACCTATCTCAAACCAATCGAAAAGACATATTTAAATGTGCCAAACTTCTATACTGCGGTTGTATATCCAGGTTGATTTTCATATACATTTTTAATAGTTAAATAACTAATAAATTCCTATTTATATTCATATTTACATTGCTCTCAGGTTAGAAGATTTCAGCGAATTTGACCAAGAAACGGCATTACTAACCGTAGAATGCTTTTATGATCTATTACAACTGATTATTAACAATCGAAAAGAGGATTTATCAGAATTTCTTATTACCGCAGGTTTATAATTTATATAACTCTTATAAATATACATGTATTTTTGTAACATTAAATTTACACTTTAATTTTGCAGGAAACATCGATAAAGAAGCTAAATTGGGTGATCAAATTTCGACTATAGCGGAAGTGATGGGCGTACAGTTGGAATCGGCTTTAGCTGGTGTACCACTCACCGACGATACTTCAGCTCATAAAATTATTCCTGCCCTCCTCCAGCTAATTTCTGAGTTACTCCAACATTTACCGGCTGAAAGTGGACACTGTGAAAATGTATTTTATATCATTTCTAAATGGATATTTATCCTATTTACAACACTTCATGCAAACTAAATGCCTTAGTCTTGATTTTGGTTGATTATCAACCCGTGATGGCAAATATCCAAATTCCTGATGATCTTCTCCCTTTGTTTGAATTTTGAATGTATTATTGGAGCAAAACATTCATCGCCATCTCTGTCTTGATCGTATGAAGTTTACGAGTCCTTTCCATTTTTGCAAGCACTTCAATATTGTAGATTTTGTTTATTCTATTTGATACTTACAATATTTTTAAATCAATTAAATTTATACACATCTAATAGACATGAATGAGTAGAAAATCCTTATGAAATGAATTTTGATAAGATAAATAAGTGCTTATCAGTAAATTATTAAAGATCTAAATGGGTCATTCAGTTGTTGTTATGGAAAATATGTTGTATCGGCAAATAGTCTTAATATGAAGAGAAAAATTACAAAATTAATATCTAATTCAATTGCATTGTCGACAATGAATTTAAAAAAAAATTATAAAAATACATTATTACTTAATCAAATCGCTTATATCCTTTTCAGTGGATTGAATGGTTACAAAAATTGGCATCGAGGAACTGCGAAACGTCAAAGAATTTAGGATCAACAATTATTTCATTGGCATTAACACTAACAGCAAAATCAGCAAATCCCTGGTCATTTTGTGAAACACTTGCTAAAAATTTAGCTCAAGTAATGGAAACAAGCGATGAAAATGTACACATATTAAATATCCATTTTTCATTCATTACAAAATGTAATATGATATTAATATTGTTTTATTTTTGTTAAAGGAAATCGTTTCAGAGAAAAATTCCACAAATACAAGCGATTTAGGTATTATAGCTTCGTGTTCTCCCGCGGCTTACGTGGCCCTGTGCTCGCATCTTATTGCTCGCTTTATGGCCATCGAAACAGTTATAGGACGAATCCGCGCTGATTTCAGCTATCTTCAATATAGGAAACCAAGTCAGTTAGCCACAGGTAATATGAACAAAAAATTCTATTCTAAAGAATCCTTTAACGGTCATAAAATTTAGATTAACTGAATCGCTATCGTCGGATAAGCTATTAAGCTCTTTCAACAAAGATGAGACGACTTTCGTTCATGTTGTCTTGAAAGCAGGCGTTTGTTTTGATAATTAAGATATACGTATCATTCTTATCGTTGAACAATTTTGTTATTCCTCCTCGACTGTTCTGGAGTAGCGTCATCAGCCGAAATCTACTCCTTCAGAAGTAAACTGGCGGGTTTGCACGGTAACCCTGTCCTTTTATTTTCGCAACACATTAATAGGCAAAAATAGCTGAACAACAGAAAGTCGATGCCATGCAAGTTGAACATTAAATGCATGCTGTATGCTTTCTCATCCATGTAAAAACTTGTAAATAAAATAAATAAAATTCTAATGTCACTTTTCTAATATTTTAATAGCACACGCCGCACTTAAAAATCGAGAAAAGGCAGTGTGTTCAGAATTACATCAAGCAGCCACAATTACTCGTCAACTTTCTCTATTAGTTTGCCCTCCCGGTGCATGCTGTGATGCTATTTTGCGTGTCGTATCAAGACTTCATGTAATTCTGGCCACTGCCACTACACATTTTTCAACGAGAGATTCACGAGCTTTGCACTCAGCCAAGTATGCAAATTTTATTTATTTTATAAATATATATTTATAGCTTATAATACACTAATATGCATATTTTTGGATAGATTTGATAAACTGGTTAAAGTCTCAGGAAAAGGAATGTCTCGAGCTATTGACTGCCTTATTTCACATATAGAAGGAGTGCGCGAAGGAGACCCTGGAAACGGTACCAAAGCACAAACCAGAGCACTTAAAGACACTAAACAAATACCGAGACTCGTATATAATTGTGAACTATTTTATAAAAAAGTTCATCAACTCAGCGCCAAATTAAAGGTATGCGAATATGTACAAATTAATTATTCAATTTTAATGAAAGCATGCGTTTAATATTTTTTTATTAATAATTTTTCAGGTGGATCTAGTTAGTTATTTATCCAAAGGTAATGCAAGAGATTTTAGAATTAAAGCCGCGGATGTTAAAAAAGCTCTTATGAGCAATGAACCAGAATACGATGATGAAGGATCCGAAACAACCATAATGGACGTTGATGATGATATTGAAGAAAATAATGAGGATCAGCCTGATGCAGATATGCAAGATGATTCAAATGATGACGATGGTAAATTCACGCTTATATTTCTGAACTTTGCAATTATATTTTACTTACTTATGGTAGTGCCCTGGTCACTGGCAACGCTTGTCGCCATTTTCGTCTCCCTCCAATTGCCCAGGCCAAAATATATATCAATAGATAAAAAATCCACCAGGTTTTCTTATAAGCATGTCCTGCCATCAAAAAGTGAGGAATAGTGAGCTTTGTAAGAATTTGTTTTTCATTGTCTTTTTACGGGCAATGAGAATAAATCAGAAAGGTCTAAATGCCCCAAAATTGTAGGGAGGGGCCACAAGGCTTCCGTGTCCAATCGGTCTGAATTTCGGACCACTGACACATCGAGAGAGCGCCTCGCGATTGGACACCGTGCTCGAATATATCTAAAAAAAAATGGTCTATATAGGCAAAAAAATTGTATTATATAGGCATTTTTCATTAGATTTATCTTCTGTTATATAGATAAATTATGTCATAATTTTATTTCTAGAAATTCAAGACTCGGGAAATGATGAAGATTAAAATTACTAATGCTGATACGAAATGACTACTGGTGGTCATTGTCAACATTGCCAACATATACCAATAATCCATAATCATTATTAAATAGAAATAATAAAACATATATGTTAGAAATTACTTTTGTTATTATTTATCGACTAGCCGTTCATATGGTGACATAAAATGATCCTTCATCGAAGTTGACTCCCTGAAGAATCGTAATTGCAAGTAGCTGTGATCACAATCTATTTTGTTCCATTTATGGAATGCACATATAGCATTTATCTAACCGGCAAATATTTGACTCCGCATGATATGTGTTAATTAAATCAACTTATTCAATCCTTGATGTTCTTTCAAAAAAAAATTAATACGAAGGTTAGACTAAAAAATCAGTTGAGAAAAAAATATTTATTTAACATAGAATTATTCAAATACATTTATAAAAATAATTAAACAAATAAAATAAAGATACAATTTTGCATTCTTCACCAAGAACTCTTCGCGTATTTAAAAGACTTTGATCAAATCTTAATAGATGCTTAATAGAAAAACTATCAAGATCGACGCGAAGAATGGACGCTAAATAATATATCAGCTTCTTATTTAGCAATCAATTCTATTAATCTCTTAAATATGTCAATTTATTCTCAAACATCAATAGATTTAATATTCACAGCAACAGATCGATAAATATATGACTTATAAAAGAACTTTAATCATGACTTGTAAAAATCTTAAAAAATCATTATATATTAAATTTTATATTTATATATATATAGTGTCTACTATTTAACCTTTACAGCTCGTATGGCCAGACTGTCTGGCCCAAAGGATTCTTGCCAGCAGCTCCGTTGGCCAGACGGTCTGGCCGAAAGCAGGCATTGACTTGCGCGCCGCTTTTACCAACAAACAAACAAATTCTGTGAATTTTTTTTATCAGTAAATGCGGATTAATACTGCAGCATGCTATAGAAATACGCATTTCTTTGTTTTGATGTGTCATAAGGGTAAAATAATTCCTAGAAAGTTTTGCGTGGCATTATCACTGATTTCACCGGGTTTATTTTGTGAACATACAGTCGTTTGGCTGCGCTCGTTTAAAAAGGTCGAAGCTCCGCCCTCAATACAGTGACAATCGTTTCTCGGTCATTTCGGAATTTTTGTGGGGATTTTTATCACCGTTATACTAAGTTAATTATATAATAAAACGTCAAAGTTTATTAATATCATGGAGTGCAACAAAAACAACAAGAGGTCTTTTTCACAACTCAACGAGAGTAGTGATGAAGAAGATTTTTTTTTCGACAATGTTGACGACAGTGATGACAGTGATACAGAAGTGATACACGATCAAGACTGTGATGCGAATAATGAAAGTGATGAAGACAATGGAAGTGATACGGAGAGTGAAAGTGACATTTTCCCCATACGAATGCCAAGAATCATGCATCTATCCAGTGATGAGGAAGACTTACAAAATTCATCGCCAAAACATTGGGATTTATTAACGTCAATAGTCGCTCAACCGCAGAAATCTTTTTACATCGGTGCAAGAATCCCAGGGCCAAATTTGCCGACAAATTGTATTCAGCCAATAGATTATTTTAATTTATTTTTTACTGATTCTCTAATTAATACAATTGTCGGTGAAACAAACAAATATGCCAAAGAGAAGTTTAAGAAAATGGTTCCAACCAACAGATCAATGTGGAATACATTTTGTGATGTAACCGCAGTAGAATTTCGAGCCTTTTTAGGCGTAATTTTGAATATGGGAATCAGACCTCATCCAAATTTACAAGATTTTTTTTCACGCTCATTCACGGCCAGTTGTCCATTTTATACGTCAATTTTTAGGAGAAAACGTTTCCTACAGATATTTTGGAGACTACACCTCCACGACAATTCTATAATTAATCGCCAAGAAAGTAACTTAGAACATAGAATAAAAAAAGTAGATCTTTACTTAAAATATCTTGACGAAAGATATAGGCAGTATTTTTTTCCTCATCAACAAATAGTGGTCGATGAATCGGTTGTAAATTTTAAAGGGAAGATTTATTTTAAAACATACAATCCAAAAAAACCAACAAAATGGGGAATTCGTTTATATGTTTTGGCGGATTCGCACTGTGGATACTTATATTCATTTATTCCTTATTATGGTTCTTTAACAACTGGAAAATTGACAAATCCCGAGCTAAAATTTACCACTCGAATTGTTTTGGAGCTTTATAAAAATTTACTAAAAGAAATTCCGGATGCAGAAGGCTATCATTTGTATACAGACCGATTCTATACAAGTATTTCTTTATCGGATGAATTGATGAAATTAAACGCTCATTTAACTGGGACCATTATGACAAATAAAAAAAATCTGCCGCCAGGAATAAAAAAGCCCAAAATAAAAAAAGACGAAGTATTATCTTTTAAAACGGACAATGCAATTACTCTCGCGTGGAAAGACAAACGCATTGTAACTATGCTAAGTAACTGGCATTCGAATGGTACTGAAGTTATCAAAAGAATTGTACGAGGAGGAATAGAGGAAGAAATAAAGAAACCAGAAGTTGTCGCTGATTACACGAAGCACATGGGAGGTGTTGATATCGCTGATCATTATTCTTCAACTTACTGCTTCCTCAGGAAAAGTGTGAAATGGTGGCGGAAACTTTTTTTCTGGGGATTAGAGACCACAGTGATAAATTCATATATTTTATATAAAGAAGACTCACTCAGAAAAAAGGAGAAGCCAATGACCCATTTACAATTTGTTGATAAGTTGATAATCCAGCTAGTTGCAAATCATAGAAAAGGGTCATCTAGCAAAAAACCAACGGTAGATCCAGAAGAACGATTAAACAATCAAAAGTGTCACAGCATATATCCTGATTTAGAAAAAAAATACCGAGATTGTGTAGTTTGCGGCACAAATAGGAAAGAGAAAAGGAAAAGAACCATGTACTACTGCAAAACATGCAGTAATATGCCGGCACTTCATATTGGAGAGTGCTTCGAGAAATATCACTCGTTAAAAAAATATAATTAAACTGTAAGTATACATACAAGATCTTTAATAAAATAACCTATTTTTCTTGATAATAATACATCTTGATAATAATTGCATCGTAATTTAATCACGCGATTACGTATTAAAGACTAGTGATCTAATTTTTGTTGTACACAAAATGCATGATATTTTACACCCCATGTTCGTCAAATCGGTCAAACAAAAGGCAATGGGTTTTTTTTTCTTTATGTGCGGTTCTCCGAATAGTCGACGATAACGTAGATAAGGTAAACCTATTATCCAAAACTTAGCGACTTAATCCTAAATCCTTAACAAATGTTAAAATCACTCAGTTAGAAACTTTTATTAAGAAAAAAGAAAGATTAAAAACAAAAAAATGCACAGGGTTCGACGAAATTGATAACACAATAATTAAAAACTTCCCACGAAAGTTTTCAATGCTTGCATGCAAATCGGTTATTGTCCCACTTTATAGAAATTTGCAAAGGTAATTCTGATTCCAAAATCAGTAAAAAAAAATCTACTGTATTAAATATAAATTTTAGAAAATGCAATGATTACCCTGTACTATTTTTGGAAGGCTTTTAATTTTGGAGGTGGTTTTATTTTTTGTTATCTGGCGGAGACGGGGTACCTAACGGTAAGTACCCAATAACAAAATTCCTAAAATATAGAAATATCAACATGCGACCAATGAGGTTTCTTTTTTCGCAGGTAGCGACCGTTTCGTCAGTAGATAATTTATGATGGACAACTGCAAGGCAGCGGGTAGTCACAAAATAGTTACGCTTCATTGTAAATACCTATATTATTGTCATAAATACATATTTTTTGTTGTGTAAAGTAAAAAACTCTTTTCAAATAAAATATATTGGAGGGCATATATCGTTTTTATTTCACCAAGCTTAAATTTACAAGTGATTTTCAATCATGAATATCTTATGTTTATTCGAGAAATAATGGTTACCCTCCCCGAGAGAACGGGTGGCCCGAATGAAACTTACCTACTTTCTGGTGTTTTCTTATAGATTTTTCTAGCTGGAGTAGCTAATTGGTCTTTAGAAAATATGGGTGGAGTGCAAAAGGTTAATATATTTTTTAACATATTTTATTTTTAAACTTCAACAAAAAAGCGAGATGGCAGTGCAAGATATGTCCTTAGACCCTGAAATAATAAGTAATATGCTTACAAATTCATACAGTTGAGTGTCAAAGAAGGCACTGACATGACAGCAAGTTTTGAAATGAAGCTTAAATGAAATATTTCATGCAGTCATACCTCTATGCATATTCTGCAAGGGGTTGTTGTTGCATTTTCTTTTCTTTTCTTTTTTTAACGTAAGATGGGATTCCAATTACTTTTGTCTTTTTCTTGTCTTTCTTAGGAGACTCTTCAAGTGGCATATCCTTAGATGGTGATTCCTTTAAAGAAAAATGTCAACTATGATAAATATTGTTTATTGATAGTGACAGGTTCTCGGTCAAGGAAAACATTTTAAGATTTTTTATAACAATAAGCCTCGAGATCCACCGATCGATGTGGAAAAAACACATTGTTCTTCCACGTGTAAAACCTGTAGGTAGTCCCGCAATTAAGCGGTTGGCCTATCAACGCAATCATCTTATTTTTAAATCTACAGAAGGTATGGCTGGCATATGGCATATTTTTAAAAACATACAATCAATGTAAGAATAGCAATTTGGATCAACTGCTCCAGAGGCCAATCAGCGAACACACGGCGTTGTCTTTAGTCGTTTACCTGAAGTTCCTGGGTCTGTTGGATTTTATACGGTTGCAGACCCAAGTCCCGACCTAAAATTCGCCAAATTGAAGACGCAGAAAGGCCAAGTTCTTGCGAACGGCGAGAAATTGACTGTCTCGGGTTTTCCCGTACACTCTCACGCACAGCAGCGATGTTTCCGGCAGACCTTGCGTTTCGTTGGCGTACGGGTTTTGGCAGATTGTTTACTGAACCGGTCGACTCGAATTTGGCCACCAAACGTCGAATAGTCGACTCGGCAGGACGCTTGTGGCGAGGATAGAAATTACGCAACGCGCGGAACGTTTCTCGAACGGAGCACTGATTTTGAAAATAAAATATGATCATTTGTACACGCTGTTGAACGCTATAACCTTCCATAGTGATTTGCCATACGATACTGAACAATTCACAACAAATCTGACAGATGTTGACTAAACAATATGGCAGCCATAACCTAACAAATTTCGAGCATCCCTATTGTTTGCAAGCTCAAATATTTGGAAATGAACAAAATATGTACAATTATAATGACAACATATACAAAACACCATAGAGTTAGCTACAAATCGGAGTTACATTATTTTTTATAGAGGTTTTTAACTTCAAATTGGACGTTTTACAAATCAAATTGGACGTTTTACAAATCAAACTGGACGTTTTACAAATCAAATTGGACGTTTTACAAAACAAATTGGACTCTTTGCGCAACTGGACTTGGCGCGCAATGGACGGACGTTCGGACATGAAGTCAGCGGTCCGAAAAGCGGACCAATTGGACACACAGAATTTACGGCCACTCCATCCTCTTTTAAGGTTTTTTGTGGCATTTTCGATAATAAATGCGTACCTGGGATATTTTATGGTCTGAACGATCACGCAAACAACGTGGAGAAATGATCTTCGGTCTGCGACATGCCACCATCGATGGTTGTGAGGCTTGGACCCCCAGAGGAACAAGCATTCGGGGTAGCTGAGCTTAACATCCAGAACATGGCTCACAGCATAATAGTGAGCAAGAAGAACTGGGACCTTTGGCGAGATTACGTTGAAGAAATCATAAGCGTCAATGAGGGCAGTAAGAGAGACCCAGGGCGGCTCTCCAATTCTAGAATAGGGTCAAACACAGGACCAGACTACCTACAGAAGCAATGTGATAAACAATACCGGGGGAACAGAGAAGGGTTTAGTCAGTAGGAATCTGACACTACCCTGGGATCAAGCCCCAGGATGACTTATGCAGGATAGGGGAAAAAAAGATCTTGCATCTTGCTGTGTACTTTTGTCAAGCAGGCTGAATAGCGGGACCAATAAATAACTCGTGTCAGTGGAGGGTCCCTATATTCCAATGTCTCGGGTGTGAATGTGTCATGTTTTATCCTGAATTAATGCAAAAGCTCGACCTTATTGCTGTGAATCATCGCCAAACACTCGATTGAGATATCATCACAACGCTGTTTTTGTTCCATTGTGAGCAAACGCGGCACCCGTCTTGCACACAGCTTTCTCGTGTCCAAATATTCAGTCAATATGCTATGTACAGCACTTTTTGAAAGGCCTACCATGTCTGCTAGATCACTTATAGTCGACGGTCATCCAATACCGTTTTGTGGGTTTTCTACACCATTTCTTATGACATCCTTTAAACATCTTACTGTTGTAATCTAGTTTTAATTAATATTAGTATATTTTTTAAAACAACAACCGTCATCTATATGTTAGATCTGGGTACTTCTGGGATTATCTTCGTATACTATTTTAAAATATATATTATAATAGTATTTAATGTATTGCATTTATAATAATTAAGAATACGGTAAATGTGCATCATCAGCTAACAGTGTTAATAAAATCGACTTTCGGGTAAAATTTTAATACGAAGGTTTGAGACTAAAAGATCAATTGAGAAAAAAATATTTATTTAGCATAGAATTACAAATAAAATTATTCAAATACATTTATAATAATAATTAAAAATATAATTATAATAAAAGTACCATTTTGCTTGTTCTCATAAATTACAATTTGATTTTCACGCCAATATTCATAAATATAAAATTATAGGTTCAAAGCCAAATATTTATACTCAATGAAATACATACACATGGATACAGATACAGTGAAAATCGTTTAATGCGTTAATATAGTAAAAAGAATTAACTTTTTTTTAATATTTCATATATAAATATATACGAAACGGATAACATAAATTCTGATTTTTCACATTAAGCGTTTTCCACTGTACATACATATTATAAGATGGCAGTATTTTAAGTTATCGGACTTCCAACACTATCTATCAATGCCGATCTCTCGTAGATAGGTCTCACAAACTGATGGTGTCCTTAAGTATAAAACTCTCAATAACTCGATAAGTCATTTTAACATTGTGTCAAAAATATATATTTTTTATATAATGAAGAATTTTATAAACAAGTTAAAGGAGCACCCATGGGTATAAGCACCCCCTATTGTCGCCAAACATGAAAACCCAATTAAAACAATCTGAAAAAACTCAAATTTATACGAATTCTTTTGAAAATTAATACTAACAGATGCCAGTAATCAATTAGACCATCAAAAGGGCTTTCTTACGTCTCTTACCAAAAAAATAAAGTGTGAAATGAATATATAAGACGCTCAAATAAATATATATTATAAATATAATACAAATAAACCTAGTTGAATTTCCTCTCGATGGAGTAGATGTTACGATCACTTGTATCACACAACGTGAATTTGCTCAATTCACGCCATGAAAAATCTAATACATAATGGGACGCATGCAAAAAAAATGCTTATGAAAATAAAAACGATATAGTAAAAAACAGTGAGCATAACATGATTTCAAAAAGCTTAAACGTAATTAAAATAGGTAGACTGTTCGGTTGCTATTTAGAAGTACGATTCTTAAATGAGCATTATTTACAATTTATTGATAATTTAAGTGATTGAATTACATATGTAAAAAGTTGAAAACATTAGGTGTGATTATTAATATGATCCTGATGCTAAAAAGTCACACTACGTATTATAAAAAGATCAATCCGTTTATATTAGCGTATGAAATAGGCCTGTCTTTTGTATTGTAACTTTTTTTAACGCCAAACGCCAACATCAAAAAATACAATATCAAATATTATATTCGAATAAAAATCATAGAAAACGGATAGAAGAGTTCATTTCAATTAAAAAGATATATTATTAATATTAAATACAAATTACATAACATTTTTTATACAGTTTTATCTGGTTTAAAACGCCTATCCTATAATTAATCATAGGTCAAGTATTTCATTTTGACCAGTCAATATGTTAAAAACAAGGGAATTCTCGAAGAAATTATGATCTTTTTAAATATAAAAATGCAAAGCTTTCATTTTGAAACTGAATGCGAGTAGATCAGAGCATCAATAATAGTCAATCTATCATAACAAATTGTCCTTAATGATATTAATATTTTAAATTAATCTTAATCTTGAGCATGAATCATACATCTCTCGCGTGAAGCAAATGTATTTAGATGAAAGTTGTTTTTAAGTCGATAAAAAATTCTACAGGTTTTATCTATCTTTAGCGGAAATGTTGCGGATATTATCGTATAAATGTAAACATTTAATTACAAAGTCGTCTTTGCAATATATTTAAATAAATAAATCAATTTTGATAAAGAATTCTGATATAAATCAACTTATATAAATCAATAAAAATAAATTCATTTGGAAATAAATAAAAGTCAAGCCAACAATTATAAAATCATACTTTTTCAGGCAATAATAGATCAATTAATTGCGTTCGGTGATATTAAATTTAATGATAAATGGATCACATATCTAATTAGTGTAAATCTAAAATTTACTTGTGCATGTTTTGAAAAAACAACTGTCATTTACGTACGACGATAAATGATCCCACAACAAACAAAAAACCCAAACAAATACATTTTTAGTTTCATTTCATCTGGAAAAATCATCAGTTAAAATAACATATATATATTTAGTCATACGAAGAAAAAAATTACAAATTAAATGATACACAACATAAAATGTATGTCTCAACGGTGCTAGAATACTTCGAACATTGAATGAAGATTTATCTCGTTTGGTGCAAAATACCTTAGAACCCTTCCAAATACACACTGCACGTCCATA
This sequence comes from Stenopsyche tienmushanensis, assembly GCA_008973525.1. Taxonomy (NCBI): domain Eukaryota; kingdom Metazoa; phylum Arthropoda; class Insecta; order Trichoptera; family Stenopsychidae; genus Stenopsyche; species Stenopsyche tienmushanensis. Next base: position 1,214,731 of record WACJ01000403.1, read on the forward strand.
CATCCAAAGATAAGCGTAAAAAGCTAATCTTTATACACATTAAAAATTGTGCAATACTTCACATATAAACTTTCAAGCACCTTCAGAATAAAAACAAACGTTAGAAAGCTCAAAATACAAATGCATACGATGTATATGCCTGAATATACATGTACACATACACACGCGTGTACGCAATAATGCATGCGGATGAACATCACAATAAAAGCACTTTACAATAAGTTGTATATAATTTAGAATACAAAAAGGCCTCACTAACAACAAATAATCCAAAGACCTCGGCGAATACAAGCAGTTCCACATGCTATCGAAAAGACTTTCAAATCGCATTCTACTATCGACACATCAATAAAATTGTGATACACGAAATGAACACAATGTTGAATACATCACATTTTTGCGCACGAAGTTACCTACTACGCTATTATACGATTACCATAAGAAAAATTCTCTGTATATATTAAAACTGAGATGATATATATGCTGGAGTCAGTCTTAAAATAAACGGCGCAAACATTTTGTTTTTACTGGGCTCTAACGGACTGTAAACATATAAGCAGGTACAATGACGAAGAAACGTTCTAACATTGTCAACACAAATTCAGTCGCATGAATTGAACACAAACACGACAGAAATTCATCAATTACTTAAATCTATTTCTCTTAAGATCAGTATCACTGGAAGAGAAGATTAGCGAAAATTTATCCACCCAGCTAAAGGGGAATATCAATATTGATACTAATAAAACATGAACAAGCACGATATTCATATGTGAAAGCCATTTTTATATTCCATACAACTTGCGAAGAATCAATTTTTTAATCATACGCAAAAAATTGACTCTTCACAAAAGAACTCTTCGTGTATTTAATAAGGCTTTGATCAAATCATAACAGACGCTCAATAGATCGACACGAAGAATGCACGCTAAAAAAATATATATCCGTTCTAATTTAGCAATCCAACTCTATGAATCTCTTTAATTCAAATTTATTCTCAAACATCAATAGATTTAATATTCACAGCAGGCGTGGCTCATTTCGTCGACAGATCGACGAATACGTGGCTCGCTGAAGAACGCTCGATGAGGTTCTTAAAAGCCGCGCATCATCGTCGAGTGCCATCGAAAATTGACACTCACATGTGTACACATTTCAGTTGCACATATATGCATTTGTATGTATGTATCGTTTTTTAGACTTCTTGTCACGTCATGATATTCGTCTAGCTATGAGTGATTGCATCCGTAGTAGATTAGACCGCTTTACAAAAGTAAACGCGCCATGGACAATTCTTGTCTCATAGATGTGCAAATATCATGACTTGTAAAAACCTTAAAAAATCATTATATATTAAATTTTATATTTATATATATAGTGTGTCTACTATTTAATATATTTTTAAACGCATTTTATTTTTAAATTTCAACAAAAAAAAGCGAGATGGCAGTGTAGGATGTGTCCTTAGACCCTGAAATTATAAATAATATGCTTACAAATTTGAAATTAAATTTCAATGAATTATTTCGCATAGGCATACCTCTATGCATGTTCTGCAAGGGGTTGCTGTTGTTGCTTTTTCTTTTCTTTTCTTTTTTTAAGGAAAGATGGGGTTCGAATTCCCTTCTTCTTTTTCTTGTCTTTCTTAGGAGACTCTTCAAGTGACATATCCTTAGACGGTGATCCCTTTAAAAAAGAGAATATCAATTATAATACTGTTTATATATAGTGTTTGGTTTTAGATAAAGGAAAACATAATACAATATAATCTAATATATAAAAAATGAATCTTTGTTTATTCGTATTTAATGCGCTGCCATACTGTTCATCCGATTACGATAAAACTGTGTCAATTTACTATTTACACTTGCAGGAATAACATAGGTATAGTAAAAATATTGTTTGTGTACGCACTTTGTTATGCGAGACGTTTAGCAATTTTTGAAAAACGTTTATGAGGAACGAACTAGTAACGCAATCATCTTGTTTTTAAATCTACAAGAGGTGTGGCTGGTGAATATATTTTTAAAAACATATACAACCAAAGTAAGAATAGCAATTTGGATCAACTGCCAACTGCTCCAGAGGACAATCAGCGAACACACGGCGTTTTCTACAGTCGTTTACCTGAAGTTCCTGGGTCTGTTGGATTTTATAAGATTGCAGACACAAATCCAGACATAAAATTCGCCAAATTGAAAACGCAAAAAGGCCAAGCTCTTGTGAACGATGAGAAATCAACTGCATCGGGTTTTCCCTTACACTCTTCTGCACAGCAGCGATGTTTTTGGGAGACCTTGCATTTTACTGACGTACGGATTTTGGCAGATTGATATCGAATTTACCCGCCCCTGCCCTTCTGTTGTTGGGGGCGCGCGTCTGCCATTTAACTTTCGTCTGGGATCGTCATTGCGGCTCATGCCGTGGTGCTTCGGCGCTACAAATGATCCTGCAGTGTGGTCATCAAGACCGAATAAAGTCACATTGGAAATGTATGACAGCGGTGAAAGGAACAAACCGGGGCTTTGCGAAGTCGGCAGCTGCCCCCGAAATTTTACAGGAACCACCACATATCTCCGTGCCCGCACTGTGATTGATTTACACCGGTCAACGCAGACACTCACTTGCAATAAACAATATGTACGCACCAAGCGTAAAAATCAATTAAACAGGGGGTGTAGCTGGAAACGTTTTCCTGCTCCACCGTGGCTGCTGCAAGTGCTTGCAGGGAAATAGAGTTTTTGACGATTCGCTGCCAGTTCTGGCTGGTGCTACTTTACGCCAGAATGATTAATCTATTATTATGTCCAGATACCAGCCAATTGTCCAGATAAGTCTACATTCAACAAAAATGGAGGGAGTAGACTACGAAGTTATTCCCCATAGAATCCTCCGAAGTGATTCCCCATAGACACTCTGAAAGATTTCCTATGCCAAACCGACGAAGAGATGTCTTGAATCGTCTGCGTCCCGTGAGGAACTGGGAAGATCAATAGCATGAAACAACCCAGCGAGCGTAAAGAACTTGTATAAATGCCGTCCATCCTTCATTTCATCCATCTTTTCTGCCGTACAGTATTACACGTGACAAGTATCCTCATTTTTAGTATTTTTACATCGGATTCTAAACAAGGTTCAAGGTCATCCTCTCATCGAGCTGCACTCAGCTGCAGCAGTCTAGCAGCAGAAGACCAGCCGGAACCGGATTTCGGACTGGAATAACCCAGCCCGAGAGCCCAGGCCCCCGCAGCGTAACAAGTGATGCTAACGAACAGAGTAGTCATACATTATGCTTATGGCCTTGCCCCCAATTCCCCCGTCCGATCCCGAGATGTGAGTGATTTTGGACAAAGGCCGAATTGGCCTACAAAGTCGCATTCTTGATATGCTCTGTAAACCTTATTTTACAATTTATATTATTGTAAATGTGTGATTTGTCGTACGCTACTGAACAATTCACAACAAATTTGATAGATTTATTGCCGAATTCATAAATTTCGAGTGTTCCCATTGAAAAATCTAAAATTGGGAATAAAAAATATATACATTAACAAAATATAATGATTACACTTACTTCTTTGCTACTGTGAGAAAATGTACTAGCGTGTGCATCTGAATGGTCCCCGTTTAATGTATTTTCTCCTGTGAAATGATTTAAATAATATTAATACGTTTTATTTTTATCCTAAAATCAATGTTGTTATAAACAATACTCTTCTCTCAATCATATCTTTAATTTTATTCGATAATATATCTCTACAAATCCCTATCTATTAAAAATATATTTAAAAATTAATTTACATACGACATATTTTAATACAGTTAGATTAGGTTAATATACAAATTGCATTAATTTCATCTATATTACAAAAAAGTTACAATCACCTAGCTATGAAGAGTGTTGCTAATTTAAATATATTTCCGTCACCAATTTGAACATACTATTTGTAAAATAACATCACGTCATCCGTCACCATAAAGATTGCTCATAGCAAAATAAACACATTTAATAAAGTATAAGCGTATATGTATATTTATATGATAAGTAAAGCAACAGCAGACATGTCTTATTATATGAATTAGTTAGTATTGTACGTACCTGATATTCTTGAGTTTATATTTATATGGCCTTCCTTATTAAGCTCAGTGCTTATGTGCAAATATAAAAAGTGAAGCATGCAAAAATATCATTGCTTTTATGAAAGGATGAGAAAATAAATAAAAACAAGAAATATTACTTTCAAACAAATCACAGCACTTCATTAATAAATTAATAGACTTTTTCGACAAAATAATGTTTTTTAATTATTGTATATACATGATATTTACATGGTTATGGATTTGATTTATTAAATTTTGCGGTGCAAAATCTTTGTCTTATGAATCATTTTAAAATAGGTCTTTCAGCCTTTTTAATAAGTAAATACGTTTAATATTTTAACCCTTTGTGGTTCAGAATACACGCGTATTGGACATCCTTTTATTTGCTGGCAGATCCAGTGTCCATAGCATATGGACATTTCTTTACGAATACGTTTAAAAATATTCTGTGACGATTTTAGAATTTTATTTAAGCTTTATTACCTTACCGGTAAAATCGTTGATCGACGACCGATGACAAGGAACGATTGGATAGAAATCCCCATTATGTATATGATTCTACAAGCTACAAAGATTGTACGGAGTGTTCGCATCGTAATATTCCTAATTAAAAAAACCTTTGGACCGCAAAGGGTTAAAGATATTGAGACAAGCATATGTACAAATTATTATTTTTATAGCCTGGGATAAATGTGCATATTGATTTTTTTTTGGGGACGGGACGTACGCATGTTTCATGCCACAATTTCGTCCCGTCCTCGAGCATACACATGCATTCGGAAGGCATTAGCAATCATTTGTTAAAATAATTTTAAAACACACATTTATCATCTCATTATTTACAAAAAAGCTTCATAAAGTTTTCAGTTTACTTAAAAAAAAATTATTATAAAATAAATTGGATTTTAATTACAGCAAAATAGCAGCTTTAGGACAGTACAAAATTCAATTCAACGAGACTCGATGAAATTATTTATTGTAAATTGAGATGACTATAATTATTATGTTGGGATTAAAAACACAAACAAAGCATACATTTAAAAAATCCAAAACACTAGCACAAAACATATTAATATTCGGAATGAGGTGGAATAAAACTTTTGAGTTCAATTTTTGAGCAACAAGAGAAAATGGAAAATTGGAAAAAATACTGTAAAAATAAAAGAAACATATTTTTAAACATAAACTAAGAGTCTCGTAGAAATCTCATATTTAAATTCAAAATTTTGTACCTTTCGAAGGTACAAAATCTCCATACGTCTATAATACTGTAGGGTTTTTATTTTTTTAATTGGTAAATATTCACTCTTTCTGATGAATTTATTTTATAACGTTTCATCACTGCTCAATTCTTTGACATCATGGCAATTGTTATATTAGATAAAGCGGAAAGAAATGCCATTTTTTTTGGTTGCGTGCCGTCAGTGTGCCTCGGGTTACTGTCGAGTGAATACGTAGAGGTTGGTGTCATTTTGAAGCTCTGTTGTTTGTCTTACTTTTTCGTTGTTGTTTACAAATTACAAAAAAATTGATGTTTCTTTCCGCTTTAACTAATATTATATTCTTCCTGTACCTGCCATAATTCCCATATATTTCGCACGGTGAGCTGATTTAAAAACAATCCTATAAAAATTCAGCAACTCTTGCCATCTTCATCAATATCATCATTTAATAAACGATTAACATTTTCAACGCTTTTAACTTCTAAGGAAGTGTTGTAGAAAAAATGACGTCGTCTTTTTTTCTTGGGCATATCTGAAGCGCCAGATTGGCAGCAATCAAAGTAATACATTATTTTCAATTTTAAACTTTCGGTTACACATTTTCAGACGAATTTCGCTTGCGTTTTGCGAGATAAAATCGATATCAATTTGATCGGAATCACGCATTGTTAAATGTAATGAATTACTCCCTCTTATCATGGAATTATTCATATCTTTCCAGTCATATTCCGTTGGACTGCTAATAAAAGCCTCGTCTAAATTAGAATTCGAAGATCCGCGAGTATTTAAATCATCAATGCTTTCAAAACTGGAGTTTTCCGAATCGCAAATAGCCATATTTAATAAACTATTTTCCGATGCATTAGATGTAAATCCGGAATAATGCGAATCGCTATTGGAATAAATAGTATCAGCGGAATTATCGTGATTGAAATCATCCGAGATTGATTGCGTAGTTTTTTTAACTGATACAGAATCAACGGACTTTATAAAATCATCAGTTAATATATCAAATTCTATATCTTTATTCGTTGAAATATTTTCATTTTTAATGGCATTTACAACATGATTTCCGTCGTTAAAAATGTTTTCATTATTACAACTTATTAAATAAGCTTCAGACATAATTACATCTGATAAATGGGGCGCGTCGTAGCATTGTAAAGCTTTGTCATTGGATATAATCTCGAGCTCTTCGTTTGTATTGTTCTCATAATTTATTTTTCTTGGGATCGATCGTTTTCGTTCATCATTTTGTTTGTAAAACAATTTACGATCAAATATTATTGTTCCGATGTCATTTTGAAGCTTACGAACGCACTTCATGATCACATGATCCGTAACGTCTACTAAATCATGACACGTATTAACAATATCTCCAAAATCCGAAATATTTTCCACTGTTTTATACAAACATATTTTCGACTCGTTCACATCCTTCGATACGTGTCGATTAAAATGATCCTGCATTAATTTCAATTCATTCTGAATGACCGCCTTAAAAGTTTGATCCAATGGTTTGACAGAAAATTCACACAAAGGTTTATTTTCTTCTAATATAGTCTCCAAAAGACTTGATTTTGGCATAGATTTTCTTAAATGAGATAAAGCGCCAGATTTCAAATTATCAGCGTTATTTTTTGAGCATTCTTCTTGTTGCGTGGGAAAATTAACTGAGTGATTGCATACATCTTTTGAATGTAATGTAAGTGTTTCGTAATTTTCTATTACATCTTCGTTATCATGATCAGAATAAAATCTTTTATATCCGCCATCATTAAATTCAAGATCGTTTGAATTACTTAAATCGAAATTTTCCAGATCTTGTGAATAAATTTTGTTCTGATTGAGCGAGTGAATATTATCTTTATCACGTTTGAAATGATTTTCAAGGTGTAATTCTTTTTCAGAAGGAGGTATATCTATTGCAACATTTTTGAGATACGATATAAAATTTTGAAAATAGTTTTGGCTTATGAAAATGACACGGAATAGGATCAATCATATACGAATTAATAAAACCAGACATAGATCTACTCCTGTATGCATAGTATGTATAATAATTTGAAATCAACGGTCTGGAGCATAGTCGAGAAGCTACATTTTTTAAATCGATACAAGAATTAAACGATTTTATAGAATCGCTAGAATTAATCGAATCAGCATAAATATTAACACCTTTATTGATCAAGCTAACTGTGTTAGTTTGAATTGACGTATTAATATTTGTAGACGTACTATCAATCTTTTTTAAATTTATATTATGCACATTACTAGCGTTTATTTTGTGATTGTGATCGATAGACTGAACGTTAGTATTTGGTAACGTTATATCATAGCGCGATTTAATGACTCTGTTAGAATTACAAACATTGAATATAGCCGACTTATTTACATTGATAGTGGGATTTTTATTCGAATCTAAATACTGAAAATGTTGTGTATTAATGGTAGTAGGAGTGAATTGTTTATTGTTGATTTTAGGACGGTTATGATTCAATGGGTCCAGGATCTGCTCATAGGTTAAAGGATCCTCCACCACCAGGTTTCTTAATTCACAAGAAGAGTTTGTTAAAAGCCCTAAAATGCACACCACACAAGGTATTAATATATACAAATTAAAAAATAGCCTCATTATAGCATCATTAAATTAAATAAAATGATACTATATTTGAGTTCCGTTTTACATTATAGTGATTGGCTAACTTTTATGTCATGGAAAGCTATTGAAAAATTATAATAGTTGAGATCTCACGTGATAAATCTTTATCGACATTAAATATTAACCGACCACTATAATAAAGAAAAAAGGCACAAATAAAAAGCTATAAAAAGCAATATGTAAGGGATGTATGGTTATAATTTATTTTTGAAAGATTTTAAATAAGAAAATATTAATGACCCCAAAAAAAATGTTATTTGATTTTCTATTAAACTTGACCAATATTTTCCCCTAGATGCATACAATTTATAAAATAACATGTACAATTTAACTAGCATATGGATATATGTTTTTGGGAGGACAACATTTTTGAGAAACAAGAGGTTTTAAGCGTTGCGTATTTTAGATAAAGCTGTTTATAGCTCTTCACCTTGATTTATAAATTTCTGGACTCTAGGAACTTCATAAGTTCTTATAATAAGCGTTCCATCCGGATTAACCCCCTCAGCTGGTATAGAATGCAGTGATATTTTCAGAGTAGACGATTCCTTCTCAAATACCTCATCATCAGATAATGGGTTTGTATCCGATAAAAGATCATCAGATAACACTGATGTATCTATGTATATAAAGTTTATTTTAGTTTGCCACATACACAGTTAATAAGTAAATTATCCCTTGCAAATAAAAGTTAATGTTACAGAAATGAAATCTTTAGTATATAAAAAAAAATGCATAATACTAGAAATTCTCATGCGATTGTAACACAAAATGCACAAATATTTTGATAACACTTTCTTTATTATTACTGAAAAAAACACCAATCGATCATTTAAAAATATCCACCAATTTTCTGGCATATAACTATTAATTATATTGCTATGCGATTTTAAAAAAATATGTTTAAACTAATGCAAATAGAATATGAAGTTTTGCTAAAATTCAAAATAAAAAAACTAAAATTAGCTCAAATGTACTGGATAGCAAAATACTAATAATATTCAAATCAGTTGATTTGTATACTAAAAGTACCATAAAAATTTTGAATATGTGTAAAATCTAAATGTGCAATTTATGTACAACATTCAATACTCAGATTTTAGTTTAAAAACGAAAAAAACGTGTTATGGCATTCATTAAAAAAATAAAAGACACACCCAAATTTGTGAAAACGAATACTGATTATATACTTGTCTTACCTATTACAATAAAACAATTAAAGATTACATACTTGCTTGGATTAAATAATGCAATTGCATTTTGCGCATTATTTGAACTTAAATTTTGATGTGAAAAGTGAATTGAAACGGGTAAGACTAATATTGAAAAGTGCACAAAATAGTGAAAGAATAAAATTCCACAAAAATATCGAAAACCGTTTATCATATCGCTATCATTACCTTTTCTGACGTAACCATCTGTAGCAGAACGCTCCATATTCATAAAATCGGTACTAGCTATAAAATGAAATAAAAGAAAAAAGAAAAATAAATGTTTAAAGTAAACAAATAAACAACCATCAATAGAAAGATAAATAACAGGGGAAAAAATGAATTTCGAGTTTTGAGAATATTAACACTCAGGAACCCACACGTCGAGTCCGGAAGCGTGCAAGAACCCTCTATATCACTTGAATCCGAACCTCAATACGTGAAAATATTTATCAAAGGGTTAATCTATGAATGATCCTAATTCTCAGAAGCCTTTGTTTTATTACTGCAGCATGTAACAAGCTTGATAATGAACCAGACTCAATAAATGTACATGGTATCTGCTTTCGGTTATTCAGCTATTTTTGCCTATTAATGTGCTGTGACAAAAAAGGACAGGATTACCGTGCAAGCCTGCTAGTTTACTTCTGAAGGAGTAGATTTTGCGAAGGAGTGGTGATACTCGACTAATGACGCCACTCCAGAACAGTCAAGGGGGAATAACAAAATTGGTTAACGATAAGAATGATGCGAGTATCTTAATTATCAAAACAAACGCCTGCTTTCAAGACAACACGAACGAAAGTCGTCTCATCTTTATTGAAAGAGCTTAATACCTTATCCAACGATAGCGATTTCAGTTAACCTTTTAAGGAGTATTATCGAAGGGTCTTCGATATGACCTTCACTATTCAGAAAGAGCACTCTTGTGCATTGAAGCTCCGAGGCGGGCAGAGACAGAGAGAACTTAGCGCAGTTCAGGAGACTGAGACGGAGAGCTTCTTCATATGCATCTCATGAGCGTATAGATCGTTAAGCCCAAATTTATCCACTTATAATGATTTCGATTTCAAGTGTGTTATTTTTTTACGCAAAGAAACGACCGAATATTGTGTGTTATCGAGAGTGTTTGTTTATTTAACTGCTTGCTGTTCTTCGCTGTGTGTTGAATGAGTCTTTGTCCAATTATCATTTCCTTCTAAAGGAGGAGCACTTGAATCGATTTTTTGTGCATTGTTTATGTAAAGAAATGAAGTGGTCTTATATGCACTATCAAGTGTTCATTTACAATTGACTGCCTCGAATTGAAGATTGTCTTACGCTGATTAGGAGCTGACAGAAAGTAATCGGTGTAAAACGATTATGACATCAACGACTTCATCGATTTTAAATTTGCTCACTAACGAAAAGGTTAATTATACCTAAATTTTATGATAGGTTAAAAGATTCTTTAGAATACGATTTTTTGTTGAATAGTAAATATGAATTTCTATAAAAAAAAAAAATTAAAAATATATTGAGAATGTTTAGATGTGTACAATTGCTCGAATTCAGCGGGGTCCTGAGTGTTAATAAAAAATATAATCAAAGAAGAGTGGAAACATCTTGGAGAGGAATTCTATTTAAATTTAAAAAAAAATGAAATACATAAGGACATAAAAACTACAAATTATAATGAAAATAGATTTCGTTATCATGCAACTCATTATTTCACTGCAATTACAATAAAATTACATTTAGTTTTCTTCTAAGGCATAAATTTCAATTTACTTGTGGTTATACTGCCGTAAATGTGTTTGTCATCGAAAAATACGTATAATCAATTTGAATAAACTAATCTGTGTGCATAAACGACTAATTTTGTATGACGATGTAACTATATTCAAAAACTAAAAACTTACCATCACTTAATACAACTTCAGGTTGACTTGGGCGAGGTGCCTGTTTTGTCTCTATTCTCAAGACTCTAGCCTCTGAAATTGCACATATTATTAATTTAGCATAATAATAAAAAAAAACATTTTCATATGAATTAATAGAATTAAATTATTTCAACGTAAATCAAAACACAATAAAGACAAATAAATAACACTCACCTGTGCGCGATTCATCTTCAGCTTCGGAAGGAGACATAATTTGAGCTCCACTAAGGGCTTCAGATTCTGAATAATCGGTATCATCTTAAAAAATAAATAATATTTCATTCGGACAAATAAAAATAAATCATACAATATTACACTGAATAGTTTTTATGATTTACGACCATATTCAAAACAATCAAATATATTTACATTCTCCACGAGCTTTTCTTTCCACTGTGCGTTTATACTCGTTAATTTCGTCATCGGTAACAGTATCGAAGGGATTTCTAGCATACGGCGCCTTGTAAACGGTAGCATTGTGTTGGTGACCGCGTTGGATTATACCCTTGGACGCTGCACCCATTAATACCTAATCAGATCATATTAAATTTGTATTCATATTTTTTTCTTTGTGTTGGAAAATTATAACGATGACCATTCAAAATATAATAACAACGAACCACATGATCGCCAGTGTGTGTTGCTCCAGCGTCTTGAATTTTACTCGCTTCATCCCATGTGACTCCTTCTAAAATGTGCGATTGTGGACCGGCACTGATTTTATCCGCTCGTCTATAATCTTTAATCTGGAATAAAATTGCGTATGTACAAATATTATCTCAGTATTTGAAAGCGCATATTGTATGTTGTAAAAATATGAATTTTACCTGCTGTTGCAATTGCTTGAATTCTTTAGGATTCGTATTCTTAGGGACAAACTGCAGAGCTGCATCGATTTTTAGAGGGGCACACGTGTGAGATGGAGACTCATCCGACACCCACTGGATCAGCCCCAAAGAACAATAGAATAACCAGTTATCATCCACATACATTGACACTTGCATACATACTGTTGTTTAGTATTTATAATTGAAAAGATTTTTAAAAATGACTATAACCATTTTATAATTTAGAAAAAACCATCATCAGTCCTTTAAGGATTAGAGTGTGTATCGTTGAAAATTTCGTCATTTATTAAAATGTATCCTTTAACACTTTGACGGACACGTCTGCATTAGGCGTCATTTTTTGTATTAAAATATGACGCATAATGCAGACGTGTCCGCCAACACGTTAAAGAGAGCATCAAGTGCATTTTTATTTGTAAAAATAAAAATATGTTTCAACAATATCCTTGTGGTTTGTTTTTTTTTTTTAAATGGAACAAGCCGTGGCAATATTCTGCGTATTAAAAAAATAGAACAAAGATAAGAGATTTTGAACTGATATTTACTACATTTAGAAGCAATTACTGAAATTAGGATGCAGCATTTAATATTAATTAAAATATTATAACGATACTGTTAAAACAGTTTCTTGTGAAAAGAAAATAAGTATCTTTCATTAATCCAAACGTATACATTGATAACACAAAGAAACTAGAATCCTGTGTGTATAATGTATAAGTATAATCCTTTTAAGCAATAGATGTGACTACCCAAACCAAATTTCATATTGTTTTAAAATCTAGAGCGAAAAAAAGATTCATGACAAATATTTCAATCCTAGGACATGAGAATTTTTTTGAGCAACTAAACAAAAAGTACAAACATTATTCATTTCGTCAAAACTAATTGTGTGCATTAACGCACAGAACAACAGTATATGTGCATCAGTAAAATGTTCCATTATTCAAACATGAAATACAAATATAATTCTGACAAACATCAAGCTTTTTTTTACTATAGCAACATAAAAATCAAGAGGGCATTTATATATTGTATATTTGGTAAAATATTGATATATGACAATTATTGCTTTCATTATCCATGGTTGGCATTTCTATATTCATTTATAGCTATTAGCAAGATAGAAATGGATACATACACACACAGGATAGGGGGGAATAATCGCCACCCATTTAGAAAAATAACTGACCATAATTACACAAGAAGACCTAATTTCATATTTTATAAAGACACTTTACAACAGAAGCACCATTTCGTTTTTTAAATAATACGTTTAATATTAACAATTATAATACTTTCTAACATACTAATATGCCTATTTGTGAATTAAATATTGTCTCATTATCAATATTTCAACTCGGTCTCGCAACTTCGTCTGAATGTAAAATATGTAATTATAGTATAAATAGCTAGCGAGTTAAGATTTTTGGAAGTGTTCAAGTTTATACGTACACTAAATAACAATTATTTGAGGCAATCTCACATACACACACAACTGGATGATAACTGGTATCCCCTGATCTTTTGAAATGTTTAATATCACATTTTATACAAAGCACAAAAACGCTTCTGCATAAAACATCCTAATTAATTGCGAATATTATATAAAGAAGAACCAATTTACAACAAAACACATACAAGATAAACACATCCCAAGATTTGCAATACAACATATAATGAAATAAATGTACGCTTTTATTTAAAAAATGATATATTAAATCTATCCGACGTAAATAAATAACTAGTCGAAATCAATGTATTTGCTTTTTTTATTTTTGGCTTATTACTGCTTTAATACGCAACATACAAATTATACATAATGAGCTACTGTAATATTCATAATGCTCATATAAAGTGTATGATTCTTTTAAATAACGTGTATTAAATGCGTTTTATTATTAAATTACGAGCAACTTATCAATTATTTATGATAGCCGATATCATTGGCCGCTGTTCAATTTGCATCTGGGATGGATAAATAAAATCGAAACAATGCAATAATAGTCTATTTATGACTAATAATTATATGTTTTCTATTATCTAAAGTGTTTTTGAATTATAAAATGGATCTTCTTTAAATGTATCTTAAGGAGATTTGTTCTTTCAAAAAGGATAGTGTGGTGGTCAAACTTGAAACAATATGGATTTTGGCTGTTTATGAAAGCATATAATTGTCAATTTTTTCAACAATGCATCAACTTTTACACAAATACAATAATTACACAAATGTCTCTAGAATTATGAAATATGGAATACATTTAAATTCATTTCTAAATATAATTTAAAAATTTATGGCACTACATTTGTAAAATAATTTTTAAAACATCTTATTATGCATCGATAGGTAAGCGGCGATTATTCAAATATACTTTTTTTTTTAATTAAGATTATCTTTATGCTGAAATGCGTTTTATTCGAGTATAAATTGCTTTAAATAATGGTAAGATTTCTATATCGTGGGAGTAATAAATAATGAATATTCATTATATTGATCAAGTAATTTTTCGATTCTCAGGTCAAAATAGATGAGGACGGATAATATATATTTTTATACATCTAACATATATAGATACGGAGGTGGGAAATTCAGAAATATATTAATAAAATTTATAAAATCTCTAGATTTACAATATAAGTTACATCAATATTGATGATAAATAAGATATACGGGTAATTCAAATACGCAGCAATGTTGACGACGGATGTTACAAAACATATAAACTGGATATAAGCGTTACAACATTTTACATTGCCCTTGATGAAAAGAAATTCTTGAATACACACAAAGCATACCTGACAAAAAATTCTAAAGATAGCATATAAACTTAGGGGTAGACAAGAATTGATTATTTATCGGTTATATTATTTAGATCATAATTTTTGCAAAATCAAAATAAAAACAGGAGCAAAAGCATTAACCCTTTGTGATACAGTGTCAGCATTTGTGAAGTTATCTGACAGTGTAATTATTTTTCATCAATTTTTAAATGATAATGACTCGCGAAAAAGAAAAACTTATGTTAGCTTGGCGAGTTAAGATAAATGTAATGATGCTTAGTGCAAAACACACATCGTCATCGCAATTGGTGAAGAAACATCCCGGAAGGAAAACCTTGTAACACATTGATAATAAAAACCAAATAGAAGTGATTGAAAAGCCAATGGTTATTCAAAATTACATTAAAAAATATGAGAGGAGTAGACACTGTCGATCAATTGGCAAAGTCATATTGTTTTATGCGTAAGTCATTAAAATGGTAGACGAAACTTTTTTTTGGGGCTAGAAACCTCAATTGTGAATGCATACATAATATGAGAGAAAAAAGAAGGACGAAAGCCCCAGAGTCGTATAAAATTTCGCCAAATTTTGATGCAAATCATCGGGAATTTTTGTGCAGCCAAAAATACAGATACCAGGAGAAGATCAACGGCCGATTAAAGAGGAACGATTGAATTGAAATCACCATTATATATATATGATTCTACAAACTACAAAGATTGTACGGTGTGTTCGTATCGTAATATTAAAGAAAAAAGAAAACGGACATCGTTATATTGCGATACGTGTGAGAAAAGGCCCGGCCTCCATCCTGAAGACTGTTTTAAAAAATTTTAGGAGGAACACTTTTGAAAAAACCTTCGGACCACAAAGGGTTAAAACATGTATACTAATATATTTTTTTAAATAGTTAAAAATGCCAGATATCATCGTACAGTAAATTTTATGACATATAATTATTTTCATAAAAAACAATCTTTTCTGGTACCCCTTAATATTACTTGGTTTACATTACAAGTTTCTCAAATATCAATGAGTATATGAGATAATATATATATAATCTAGTTGTGCAGAAATAATGAATTATGTAAAATTTTATATATTTTTGGACTAGATTTTGACTTAAATCAATATTCACTGAAAACACATATTATAAAAATACACCATGAGATACAAAATTCTTTGGATTACATACAAATACAAAAAAGCTTTATGAATCAGCTGATACGATCCGTGAATGTTAGATTGCTTGAAGTAATATGAAAAATCATTCAGAATAGTTTTTATTTCTACATTCACCAGACACCAAATGATAAATTCTTATAAATAGTTTTGAGGGAATTAAGGCAAACTAATTGCCTTGTATGAATAGTTGTAACAATTTTTACAGCATTTATTGGGGGGGGGGGGGAATCACATATTCAATTACAATGCAAATTTATTATTAGAATTAATAAAAGGAATGAATGTATGTAATTTTCTAAACTAAACCAAGTGGAATCCTTTGTATATTATAGAAAAAATATTTTTTTCAATAGAAATGATATGGATTCTCATTGTTTTCAATATTTTATTAATATCGATTTTCAAAGCAAATTTTCTTAAGGAATATATTTCAATTGCAAATTTATGCCGCAGGGTTTATGCCTGTGCACATTAAGTGGTTCGTTATGATTCACTTCAATACAAGAAAAACAATAAACATACTATAAAGACCATAAATAAAATCGTAAAAAGGAATTCTTTTAGTCAGAATTTTTAAAAACAAATAAATTTAAAAATATAATTATCAAAAAGCAGTATAAATTACTAGGGCTAGAAATATTGGTCAACATAATATGTTTTATTCGAATATTATATATTTGATAATATTATTGACATGCATAGATATGAAACTTAACTTCCACTTATGTTAATTACTACACAAACACCCAATTATCTTAGGATAAATTAGAATTGTGATGAAGGCAGTTAACATCGCAATCAAACAATTTGTTAATAAAAATAAAATATATATAAATTAAACCATAATAATTCATCATCAAGAAGGCAATTCAGTGCGTTTAAAAATATATTTGACATATTTAAACATAACGAAAACGTGTATGTGAAAATATGAACTCAATACAAATCAGTCAGACGAGGGCAAAAAATTGAATATACTGCATATTTAAGATTCGATACTCTTACAATAGCCTAGATTAAATATGTAAATAATTTCTTAAAAAGTTTAATAAACCCATTAAATATATTTAATGAAAACCATTTAAAGTTTATCTTTTAAAAAGAATATCAAGCGCTAATTCTCGACCGTGGAAACTATTCCTAAATTACGGTGTTTATCTGTATGTAAATAATATCATAAATAATTATAAATTCTCTAATCTGATCAGACTCTTTATTGCAACGGTGAATAATTCAAAATTTGGTGTATTATTATAGGAATATGATAATAACGTAAGGAGTATGAACTAAATTTTAGCTTGTAAATAAAGCAAAGTATTAATTACACAACTAGTTCTTAGCTTAGAAAATATTATAAAAATAAAATCAGATACACAACTCAGCAAAAATAAAAGTGGTGTTGGAATGATGGCAATAAAATAATTTATTCCAATCTCCTCGTTTTATCCATATCTAACTACTCAGCCTCAATCTTGAGATATTCTACCTTTGTAATTTTCTTAGGATCCGACGTGCCAGTTTCCAATACTTCGACTTTTTGATACACATTGGGAGAATTCAGCCAACGAGTTCGATCACCTGCTTTGCGTCCTCCTTCCATTTTCTTCCACAGACTGTCAACAAATACAATATTTATAGGTAATCGGTTTCAATCATGTTTAAAAGTTCTTCGACTAAATTAAATTTTCATATTATAAATACATATTCAGTTTTAGGTAATAAGAACTAAAACCAAATTTAAAAAAAAATCAAAAGATATATAAAAATTCATACCCTTGTCTATAAAGTTCTTCTTCTTCGAGAAGATATCCCAATGATGAAACGGCAGGTGGTACTTCAATATCATTGCGTGGTCTTGGAACTTCACCCTAGTACAACAAGCAAATGTAAACAAACATAATTTTTATTTAGAATATCAACGTAATCGTATATAAACATGGAATACATACTTTGACAAGTGGTTGTCTATAAATATAGCCAGTACGAAAACCTGCATTATCCATCATTCGCATGAGACCTTCAAATTCTTCGCCTCCAACTCTCCACTTGGGACCTGCGTCGGTAGGAGGACGACGAGCTGCATCGTATATCTATTACATTATAATATTGGTTTGAATAGAAAAAATGGCAATATTTTTCAAATAAATAAGTTTACATTAGTCTCCTATCGTACCATATTAACATATTAAACACATTACTAAGGATTTATTTTTACTTGTTTGCGAGCTTCATCTCCTAAAATGATCAATGCCTCTTGGGGTAAATGAGCCAACTTGGTTTGGGCATCCGCAGCTGCTGTCAGACAGCGTGCATGCATCCATGCTTCCTCGGCTGTAGCACCACAACAAAGGGCACCACCGCCTCCACCTTGTAGCATCAAAACTTTGCTATGTGGACCAAGACTGCGAATCAATTTTTCACGCTCTTCGGGATCCAAAACTCCTGCAATTTTATAAGTAAACTCAATACTTGCCTCATACAATTATAGTATAAATATATGTAACTTCTTATTACCTGCAGCTAATTGATGTGCAGCAACAGTCTCCTAAAAGTGCCGCTTCTCGTGTTAACGGTAATAAACCACAACGCAATGCTCCCACGGCTAAGACTGCAGGTGCACGAACTTGAATAATACATCGAATATCTGGTCTTGCAGCAGTGCACCCATGAATGTAACATAAAGCCTGCAATTTAAACAAATATAAGAAATGAAATATAAATTTAATCAATGGCTGGTTATGTAAATGTTTGTTGTATGCCACTTTGATAATGATAAAAACAACGTCTCTGAAAGATAATAATTATAAATGATAAATTACCTGTAGCGTTAACAGGAAAATTTGTTGTACCACTGTCAACAATGGCACCTTGCATATCTATTTTAACAAGTGAAGATGCCGTCACTTCGTGACAAAGTAGCCCTCGAGGAGCAGTCAAGAAAACTTCTTCATCGGCATTTAACCGAGCTGTTACCTGATTATCAATACCTAAAAATGTAAATGAATTTATTAAGTAATTTTACCATTTAAAACATTAATTAAAACAATTTAATATTTAATACCGCACCTTGAGTCCAGCCGTAAAGATCCATTAAACGATAAAGAGCAGCTAATTTGCAACGAAGAATTTTTTCACCTTTGGCGTAACCCATACCTTCCATTCCTCGAATGTCATTTATAGGTAGCACACAATTTGATGACTAAAATATTAAATCAAAAATAGCATTAAAGAATTTCGGGAGCAACGAGGCATATTTATTACAAGTTGAAATTATACTCCCGTTACCTTAAATGTTCCAGCGTGAACCCGAGATGCTGGTACCCCCATCATATCGGATATCTGCTGTAAAATACCAGCCCCTCCGCCTTCTCGTAGCTGAGCATCTAAGATCCTCTCCAGTTCTTCTCGAAATAGTTTCGATGACATTATCATTTCTACTCGCTTTCGACGCTCCATTTCACGAACATCCTATAGCAACAAATTAATGTGATGTTTCAAAACTCTAGTAAATCAATACAACGATTGCATAAAACATTACTTAAATACGAGAAGAAGAAAAAATACTAACAGCATCTATATCAGCAGGTCTCTGCTTTAATCGTTCTTCTTCATCTTCAGTAGAGACTCCATTTGCAATGGGAGGGTCTGCTTCTGACTGTGAAGTGTCGGCCATTGTGATTAATTCAGAATTCTTACAACTCGTTAAACTTCACCTGTGAACAATAAAAAATAATCATTAATATCAAATACGTACATTTTATTTCATAATTTTGTCTAATATTCGAATATATCACAACAAAAGCACAGAATTATTCATGATAATGATATAAAAATATACTTGAGTACGAGTTTTTTTAACAAATTTATTAACCGTTTCATTAAACAATGAATGAAAGCAAATCAGGGAAAGTGAATCTTCCCATGTTTGAATTTTCCACACAATAGCGAACGTAAGATGTACGACACAAATGCTTTTTTTTTAATAAGCAATGACGACAGGGAAATTAAGACAGGCAAATAACAATTAATGTCTACTTACATCACATTTTATAGATCTATGTTTATTTAAGCAATTTTATTGCATTATTACTGTCTATTAAATCCGCAGTGAAAGCATAAGATGCAATTCCAAACTATTTTTATCATTGCATTTTTACAATCCAAATTAACCGTTATAACCCATTGTGACCAGTGTCCACACGTATTGGACATAATTTTTTTACTGGCAGGTCCAGTGTCCATAACGTGTAGACATTTATTTACAGATGCTTTTAAAAATGTTCTGTGACGATTTTAGTATTTTTTTTTAAATTGTGGAAAGAAGCAAACGTTCTAGAAAGAATACTATTGATTACCTACTAATTCATAGATAATTTAATTGTTTCCTGGAATGTGAAAAGAAATGTTTGCAATGGGGTATTTATTTGTGTGTAAAATTAGCTGTTAGGCAAAAAGTAGCTTATTGCAAAAAAGAAAAACTTATGTTAGATTGGCGAGTTAAGAGAAATGTAACAATGCTTAGTACAAAGCACACATCGTCATCGCAATTGGCTAGGAAAAGTCCCGGAAGGAAAACCCAGTAACATTAATAATAACAGCCAAAAAGAAGTGATTGAAAAGCCAATAGTTATTCATAATTACAATAAAAAATATGGGAGGAGTAGACACTGTCGATCAATTGGCAACGTCATATTGTTTTAAGCGTAAGTCATTACAATGGTAGACGAAACTTTTTTTTGGGGCTAGAAACCTCAATTGTGAATGCATACATAATATGAGAGAAAAAAGAAGGACGAAAGCCCCAGTCATATAAAATTTTGCCAAATTTTGATGCAAATCATCGGGAATTTTTGTGTAGCCAAAAATACAGATACCGGGAGAAGATCGATGACCGATTAAAGAGGAACGATTGAATTGAAATCACCATTATATATACGATTCTACAAATTACAAAGACTGTATGGTGTGTTCGCATTGTAATATTAAAGGAAAAAGAAGACGGACATCTTTATATTGCAATACGTGTGAGAAAAGGCCCGGCCTCCACCCTGGAGATTGTTTTAAAAAATACCACACATATGTAATTTTAGGAGGAACACTTTTGAAAAAAACCCTCGCATCGCAAGGGGTTAAATTAGGGCTGCGAACCATTATCATTTATTATTTAATTTCGGTTTCGTTCCGGTTCGATGACCTGATTTAAACGTCGATGACAAATAAAATTTCTAAAAGCAATAAAGTGATTTATCGTTGATTGTTGTTCAAAATAACACTGTGGGAACAAATAAATAAGGACATTCATTTACTTGAAAATATACACCGATTTCATTTTGGGCCGTTGTTGAGATTATCAAGCATGCATTTATTTCTCAGTGAACAACGTTCTCTCAAGAGACACATGATAATCACATTTTAATGGGTTTACATTGCAACGGGGTAACGGTTTTACTCGAAACTAAAAAAAATAAGCTGACATATTGGTACATCAGCTCGACGAGGCAAATGTGAAATTAATTTCAAATAAGTGGAAAATTTATCATCGTCATCTGTAAGAAATGGTCATAATTGGTGAGCTTTTTTATAAAATTGTATTGTCTAGGCGATCTACACGTGCTTTGAGCGTAATGGCGCTATGCCAACTTTAATTTTTTTAAATTGCCGTGTTTTTTTTTAATCTCGCACAAAGAACTTCAGTACGAGCGCCCGTTTCCCGAGATGAAGCAAAATTTAGTAACGAGATTATTTTTAACAGGGCGCAGTCTTTTTATCGATGCATCATTCGCGACTTATGAATCGAAAATAGTGTCAATTCGAATTATCGCCATTATGAAATATCATGAAACTGATGTCATCTATATTTCGAATAGTGATAGCAGGTCATGGCAATATTATTTCGGTGCGGTTTGAGCCTTCCACCGTAAACGCTGTTAAAATGCGATTTTATCGATATTTTATTCAGAAATATGACAGCGGTCGAATTTGATGAATTCATTAAATTCTTTTTTGTATGGAGATACGAGCAGGTTTTAAACGGAATTAGCCGATATTTAAAAAAATAACACTTTCGGGTCCGGGCGTTTTACCATTTTATTATTAAATAAATTCAACAGAGGGATGCCCATTGAATGATCTTTGCTACGTAGCGCCTAGTAAAAAACTGTTCTTAATTAGTATTATCAATAAATTGAGACAACCCTAAATAAACAATCAATTTTAATGTCGTGTTATTAACACTGTCGCGACCGGTGATAATCACGGGCTATGCATCAGTAATCAATGAATACGATGAATGATTTTTTATATCTGCAACTGCTGATGTTGCAGCTATTTAAAGTAATACGTTCAATGGTCTGGATCCTTTGATACGGCCACGATAGTGTTAACAAAAAATATTCATTGTGTATTGTGACAATCCTGAACAAGAAATGCTCAAAGGCCGTAAATTGATTCGCTGGCAATTAAAAGGCTAAAAATCCCCGGCAAATTCGCAAAACAACGATATATCGTTCTTCAGCAGTTTAGAGCTAAAAGTCGCGCGTTCAGCTTTAAACGCGCGTCGAATTTTCAATTTTTGCTTTTTTTATAACTGATTAACATCTTTATCGTTCCGATCTGTTTGATCATCTATTGAATTGTATGTTGGCTCAGATGGCATTTCCGCTAAATAACCATGACATTTATATCATTTAAGTATTTCCCCTTTAACTCGTTCGTCGCTACGTCCAACGTATATGTTGAACGGGCGTTCCCCCAAACGGGCTCTGTCGCGTAATTTCAATGGACATTTTATTCCTTCGCTTATAAACGATTTAACAAGTTATTTCGTTTCTATTTAACGGAATTAACACATGCAAATACAAAATAAACAGAATATAAAGACATGAATTAAAATAACTAAAATATAAAAAATATAACTTTATATTATGTAGCATGGTATTCATTAAAACAATTCAATCGCATGAGGTGATTTTGGACAATTAGGACAATATTTTGCGACCCCTGGCGATCAAAAATTTGTCAGTCAGTCAAACAGTCTCTGAAAAGCGAATCCAGCGTCTCACTGTTACGTATTTCTATAACGATTTACAAATGTTGACTTTATGAACGTCTTTCTATAATGTCTTCCAGATGACAACTGTCTAAATATCTCGAAACTTGCATTTCTACCCTTGTCTGTTCGCACTTGCTTACCTTCACTTTGTTTTTGTTAATTTGACTAATGACAGATCAATCTTATCGATATAAGATTTTAAAAAAAAAACACCTGAGAGAAGATGCACCACATGTCCGTGTTTATTCCATGCGTTATAATATCGCATCGTGAGAAACAAAACCGATTCACGGTGGACGACGAGTGTGTTAACTAATGCATCCACTCTGCATATCAAAGTTGAAGATCTTTATTATGTTATGAAGTTAATGCATTTATTTCTTTAACACTTTATGGTCCGGGCCCGCGTTTTCATAGCAGAAATAACGTTCAATAAAAATAATCTTATCGAAGGTTATACTTCCATCGAACACTAAACTAATTCAATAAACAAGCAATATAAATATTAAAAAAAGATTAAAATCCACATTTTATTAGTTCTAATCTAGATGTGACTTGTGATGAAAATGTGAACGTTTCGAGATAACTTTTGATGGAATCTAAAAATTGAAGCCGAATCTGAACCTCAACAATTCGCGGTTATAATACAGTGAGTCATAGCATCGTTTTTTACGTATTCCTATTACACAATGTAATAACGGCAGTAATGAGCATCGGTCAGATAGTCGGTGGATAGCCCGCTTCGGTTACGCAAACTGCTGCGAAAATGAAAGTTGAATTGGAGAGCGAAACTCGTCTGCTGCGACCATACATAGTTATTGACTATCGTTGTGAAGTAAAACTGCTTCTTTCGGAGAGCATTGTTCCATTACTCACCGAGGTGAAAGAGCACGCTTGCCGATCTAAAAATACTCCAAAGATGAACAATCCATTTTAGCCATAATCACCAAACAACATGCATATTCAATGCAAATTGGGCTCGTGAATGGTATTCGTCGAAAAAGATGATCATTTATTTAAAAAAATAACTAAAATTTAAGAAATCTGCGATGCATAAATTCCTAAGCTTAAAACATACGCCAAATGATTAAGACGAATAATGCAAAAAAGCTGATTTCTTTCAATTTCATAGACAACGAAAAGGCTTTCGATTCAGTACGATATCGTTTACTCATGAAAAGAAGCGATGTAGAATACATCAACTATTATCCACGTATAAGATCTTCATGCGGAAAATTTAATCAACATTGTGTAATCAAAAACATCATTAACATCATAGTGTTAAAATCCAAGTAAAACGAACACATTCATCCGGAGGATTATTTACATTACACCACGAACGAACACCAAAAGGTAATTAAAAACACACTATTAAATGGAACGATTAGACCCCATGATTAGGGCTTAAAGATTTGGGGTGCTTCACTTTAGACAAAAATAGACGTTAAACTGTAAAATATTGAATACTTTCAGCTTGCCAAATTTTTTACAGTGATGCGCAAAGTTGGAGTATTCGCGAGTTGTAGGAGCAATGCTAAAAATAATTTTGCATTTCCTGTGCACTCTTCCATTTTCAGGAATGTTGAAAGAAAGTTAACCGATAAAACCTAAAATCCGTTGTAAAACTATCTTATCGACAAAAAATCTACCTAGAAGCAATTCCAAACTATTTAATCTTCAATCTCTAAGTAAATATTTAGACATAAAGTTCATCATAGAAATAAGGCAACTTCAATATTTGTTCATGATTGTTTGTGAACGCTCACCCAGCGAGTCGCCTGGGTGAACGTATCCAAGGGCGTTCTCACGAACCATCCCGATAAGGATTTCGGGTAGTTGTGTTGAATGCAACTACAAAAAGATACCTATTTATAAAGAATACATCCGCGATATACATTACTGACCCAGCGGCTGTAAAACTTAAGGCAACAGAACAAGCACGAGAGGAACAACAAGCAGACGGGACGGAAGAAAGACAAAGGAAGAATTCCACTTGGAAACGATAACATTACCTTCTATATCGCTTTGTGTTCGCTGAACTCAGAAGCTCAACCTGAAATGGGAAACCACCCAGTCTCGAATTCGTGGGGTTAAGTTGCAAATGGACGGGGACACAACTAAGGAACTCAATCCCGGGATCCTGGACAGTTTTAGGTGCCGCGTAATCCGCGCGGATTGAAATTTTTATCTAACAGAAATCCTACACCTCATCAGCACGATGAAGGCTACTAAATCGAGACATTCCTGCCGAAATCTGGACGCTTGGAAACAATGACGTAACTACTAATTGACGAGCTTAGACGACGCCTAGGGGCCGTAACTGTCTTATCTATGTATACATATATGTTTTTCAAATTGTTATATTAACCTTTCTCTACCGGTGATGTATTTACTACACCTCGACTCTAATAATGGGAATATCGATATGAAATATAATAAATACGGGATTCAGGATGTTTGTATTCCTCCGTAATATAATTACGAATCACATCAAAGTATTATAGTATATAAGTATTCATCTGCAGCGACGGAAATAAATCATTTGTCGGGAAATCGGGAATTTTGCGAGTTTTAGTCCGTGTTTCAGCTCAGCTCACGCGGTCATCAATTCGTACTAGCATTTAAATATCTGATAATGATACCTCCAACGAGTGTGGAAGGCTGAGCGTGCATTTTCAGCAGCAAGTTGTCTGGCTTCCAAAATCAGATCCAGACTAAATGACGAAACACTCGATGCTTTAAACTATTGAAAATCCCGGTCCCGGGATGAATAACTATTGCAATAACGATTAGATTCGAACAAGAAGAAATCAATTATAGCATATTAAAATTTGAAGAATTTATCATACATCGTTCCGCGTTGTATATTTATTAATATTTGAGTAGCAAATTTATTTTGCGAAAAATATCCACAACGATGAACATCAAATCTGAATTTATAAAATATAAATAAACAAGATACAAGAGGCTGCTTTTGAATAATTTTAAATAGAATATCACTATCACACTCGGGTTTGATTAAACGTTACGTAATTTTTTAGCTTATTTATAAACGAAACGTATTACAATGTGAGAACTATATTTGCAAGATGACATCATGAAATCTCATCGCGGATAAACGAGGGTTCGATTCTCTATGCGAAATTTGGAAAAAAACAAATAGTCTCCGGCAAACGATAGCAATATTGAGCCAAACAGCTCGGCATAATAAAATACTCTTTTGATTTGAATTTTTATTGGTTTGCCCGGGTTTAAATTCGGAAAACCAGTACTATACACACCTGAATGGAAACTATTACAAAACGATTATATGATAAAATTGAAATCCATTTTTGAAAAATATTACCTTTTACGCTATATGCCGCAAGAAATACACCGGTGTCAATAAAACGTCAACGGTGTGTAAAAAATGCGGTGAAGCTAGCATATTGGGATAATTGACCTGAGGGTCAAAATGATATTTTAGTGATATCACACCGCCACAATTCCAATGAGCGGCGTCATATTAGCTTCTGAGAGAATGTCACGAATGAAACGCAAGAAAATAAGTTGAAAACGCAGGGCCCATCGGACCGAGGAAAGTGTCTCGTCCTTCGCGTTCTTTAAAAATAGATGTGTGTCGATCGAGTTAAGGTTGTTCAACGACACAGTTTTCGATTCAAGCTTCCCAATATGGCGCCATATCACGGCATAGCGATCCAGAGTGCCATCGATCTTGCCCGTGGAGCAGTTGGGTGTCCGGGAGCAGCGCCGGATCGATAGGCAACCAACCCCTCCTGCTCCCGGACGAACAATACTTCCATGGCGCCCGCTTTTTTCGCAGACGTCGTTTAATTATTCGTACATGTGCCGTCACGCAACAGGCAAACGACGCAATCAATTTTCAAATAAGCTTCAACTATGTATAGCCAAAGACTCAACATTTAACCCGCTGCCAAAAAAGCTTCGGATTAGCGATAGTTCAATATGCGCCAAACCAAATGTTACTCATTTTCAGACGTTATGGCTTCAAATATTAGTGGCATTCGAGTCTCATCAATATAGGAGTTATGTCGAAATGAAGTCAGAAACATCATTGTTTTCCCAAGTCTTATGCAACAGCATTGTTAGAATATCCAAGGTCTGCAATCAAATAATTTACGTGCCCGCGGTGTGGCCGCATCTTTTAACGCCGATGTATTTGCATATCCATTTTTACGCCCTGGTCTAAAAACCACGAGCATAGGATCGTTGCGGCCTAAATAATGACCCGAGGGGGTCATTGATTCTTTATGGTCTCTCACCGCTCCAAACTGTCGATGTATCCAATCATATATATTTTGCTTGTCGAAAATCTGGGTAGACAATTCAGCAAGAATTCGACACTCCTATGAAAATTGATAGCTTTCAATTTGGACCCTTCACTTTCTGAAACGCTTTCAAGCAAGTTGCTATTCGTTTCAGGTCACCATTATGCGGCACCGGAGTAGTTATCGTTGAAACGATTAACGGTACGATACGCAAACATTTCGTTCAGATATTTGTGAACTCGCGAACAATGATCGGTTGGGGCCTTCGAATGAAACACAAGGCGATCACATTATTGTATTTGAATTCCATTGCGAATGTGAGCTTTCAATAAGAACAGAATGCCTCCTGTGGCTAACAATGCAATGAGCTGTTGTCGTTTGACCAAAAAAGAAAGCGCTGTTATCAGAACTGTGACAGTAACACTTATTCTGGCAGTCTCTATGCGACTGTTTGCATAAAGATTGATGTTGCATTTATAATCACAAATGCACTGATGACAAAATCAACATGCAGCAATACTTGTATACTGCAAATATGCTACTAAATCTTTAGTGGTCGTAAACTAAGATTTGTTTCCACGTTCATAAACAAATCTTATTATTAGTTTACATAACATGCACCAATGCAAAACTTTATTGCTTAAATATCGATAGTGCCAAAAATACGTAGCGTTTTTACACTTCTGTTTAGAAAAGTCATAAAAAATAAGGCGCGTAAGTTTTGTAATGTTTTTATGCAATATGCATTGAAACAGTTCAACCGGTCCGCTTTTCGGAGCGCCGATATGACGAATAAGCGCCTCGCGGTCGGACGCCGCATCCGAACATATCTACAGAACGATTACGAACTCTCATTACAAAACGAAGTTGTCTAAAAAAGACTGATCCGGTGGATTGTTTAAATTTCACAATCGGTCGAAAATACTGTTGTATTTATTTTATTGAGGGCTGTGTTGATTCGTGTAAAGTAGAATGGTTAAATAAAATAAAAACCATGTGCAACTCTCGACTGGTTCAGTATTCTGCGTTTTGCGCCCCAAGCCCAATTGTGCCCGTGGCGGGCGCCTGCTTTGCCGCCCCTTTTTGTGAATCTACCTCTGGTTCCCGTAAAATCATTTTTATAAGTACGAAGATATTGACGAACGAACATACAAAAAGTGGTTTGCCAGATTTCGATCGGACAATCAGGTCCGAATACTGAATGAATCAGGTCGTAGGAGGCCTAAATTACTGGATAACGACGTTCTGGGAGATTTGGTGGTGACAAATCCGGGTATTTCCATTGATGGATTAGCTGAGAGTCTTGGATCAACTGTGTATCGACATTTGTTGACGATCAAACTCGTCCAGAACGCATCGATAGGCACATCGTCATCTTGCACCACAACAACGCAAGAAATACCATAAAAAATAGGGATTTTAAATGAGAATTACTATTGCATCCACCTTATATCCCTATTCTCGTTTCTTCAGATTTTCATTTGATACCCGTATAAGAGCAGTTTTATGACATACATTTTTTTATGAATTCAGAAGAAACAAAAAACTGCCCTTCTTCGTATTTTGTACTCTAAATCGAAGAATTTCTACAAGCGGAAATTTTGTCGTTTTTTACTGCTCTTACATCTATTAAACTCTTTTTGGCACTTACCGATAATAATACACTTTTTTCAATGTTGAATAGACTTAATTGTATATTGTCATCTGAGATTTTTACATTGAACATTTGTAGTTTTCCACCAAATAAACACGTTCAAACAAACATTCAAACAATGATATTTTTAATGCATTTAGATAATACTTAGACCGATTTTATCAATCGTGTCGTAGATAAAGAGTTGAACAAGATATACGTATGCATTTTTAAAACGAAGGTATTGCTTTTGCCTCCGTGTTCGCTTTTACATCGAGTGCAAAAAAATGCAACCAAACATACAAATCCCGGTCAACGTACGTTAACCCAACTACCCCCTATTATATTTTGTATTGGCGACGATGAGGCGCCGATCGGCTTCTGCCGTTTCAGAACAATGGAAACTATATGAACCCCTCAACACGAAGGAACGTCATATTAAAAAAATATTACGACAGAATAAAATGCCTGGATTCGTTATTGAGTCATGGATCTTGCCATGAATAATTCATTCTAGTTTGGGAACATCGTTTGGGCTCTGCAATCTCTTGTGTTTAATTAAAGCGCATGCATTAATCTTGCTTTCAAATCGCCCAATTATTTTCAAACTTTAAGCGTTACTTTACGAAATTTGTCATATTTTCCGCTTTCGGAATACATTTACAATTCATGATTCAATTATGGCAAAATTTTCGAATGTAGGGGAAAATAATATAATAGGAACGAAAGTGGAAAAACAGTTTTATATCCCATCAAGAAATTGCGACCTGAAAAAACCTATGACGCAGCAATTCTTTGTGATTCAAAGCTGTGTGCAGATTACATATACAATACAACGACATCGTTTATGATCTCTTATGAAAAATAAAGAATCTCAACATGACGTTATTTTATAAGAATGTACAATTTTATATTCAGTTCCAAGTGTGTTAAAAGTGTTCGAGGAATCGAGGCAATTCGGACAAGTTGTTCGCATGGTAACTGAAACAGTTGGGTACGAATCGTAAATAAGGGTTGTATATCCGCCACCGTAGTCGGTACAGGAGTGTTCTAACCAAATTTTTCGCATAAATTAAAAAAATGTATTTTTACTCTGGAATAAAAACATCATATAAAATCAATGAAAATACACTCAAACTTCTTTTTGTGCGATTTTCTTAAAGCAATTTTTTTTAATTTTATAAGGAGTTACGTATCGAGATATTTTGGATAAAATAGGAAATAAATCATCAACACTAAAGGAAAAATTATAATTTGGGACTGTGTAAATCACAACGAAAATTATCATATAGCGATGATAGTTTGTAATTAAAATAATCAATATTTCTTTAGTGGATGTCTAGCATTTGAGATGTCAGACATCCTTAAAATTTTATCAATGATGCAAGACGTCCTTTATATGTTACCAAAAATGTTATTTTTTAATTGCCTTAATGTTTTCTTGTTTTTGTATTAACTTTTTTTATGCGATTTTGGATATATCAACATATATAGCCGTTTTAAAGTTATGCGGTTTTTAAAATCCATGGAACGCATCTTTTTTGCGCGATTTTCCGCAGAACGCATCTACCGCACAAAAAAAAGGATCGAACGATTCACTGCGTGAAAATCGTCCGACGTTCGAGTGTTAAAATTACTCTTCGCCGTATATCTATTATTATTTTTTCATATTTATCAAGGAATAGAAGTACGAGGTCGAATGAACTGTCACGTTGCGGTCAATGAGTACACGGAATGAACAATAACGCTCAAACAAAAAACCTCATTTACAGCCATTTTGACAAATAACTGATGTGGTACATTAATAATATAAACGTGTATAATCCATTTTATTTGCGCGCTTAATTGAGATGCTCTATAAATAACGAATGAATCCCAGAGCAAATCTATTAAAGCGAGATCATCGACGCAAAATGAATTGAGGATATATTCGAAAATAGCTCGATCATTAGTTTAAAAATTTGAAGCTATACAAACAAACGTCGATGTGCCCCCATTTTACCCCATCATTGTTTTTTAGCATCGGGTCGCCGTATCCAGCACGATATAAATTCAAGACCGCATAGTCGGTCGGATGATGATGCATGGCATTGTGTGCTGTTATAGATCAAATTAGATTTGATGGATAGCCGTCGATCCAATTTGATCCAATATAGCTCATATCTTCATCTCGATCCATGCCAGCAGTGATTATCTTGATGAATGCACTATAAAAATAATTTACGATCGCAATACAAATGTTATGAACGATGTTGTACATAAAAACGCATCGGATGTACTAAAGTGTAATTGTTGAATGCTTTATTTTTAGTAAAATGGATTTGGAACAGAGCGGCTTTGGAATAACTGGCCCACTTGTATCGAACGTGTATGTACGCAAGGTGAACAACCTCGAGAGTCTGGCGACATCGCAAGGGATGGAATATAGGCTCTATGCAGTATAGAGTTCTGGGTCACGTTCCGGCGTACCGATGAAGGCGTATACTTCGGAAAATGGTGTTCGCCCGGAAAACGCAAGACTGTGGGCCGATACTGCTCGGGTGGGAAACTGTGCCTTGGAAGCGTGCGGCGTAAAGATCACAATTGCGATTAAATGGAGAACAAAGAGAAAAATCATCAACGGTTCGAAGTCTAATAATGGAGATATGTTTCGGTAGTGGGAGATTTAATTCGGGATTGGGGGGTAGTAAAGCAACAATTGTTGACGGTCCGTTGATTATTAATGGAACGCAATACGACGATTGCGATCTGCTTTGTCGGTATAATCGTTCCCCGACTTCCGGAGAGCAGCAGTCCATCGTCAAGTATTACGGAGGAAATCTAAATTCAAGAGTTACGTCAGCATCATAAATTGTAACAGCGTTCTCATCATGGCCATTAAAATTTGCATGACATGCAGAAAAATCGCGTAATTTAAATTCGACTTTGGAGATAGACGGCAGTGGCGGTGAAAGTTATACTGCACGAAAACTGATTCCCAACAAAAGAAAAAATAATGCAATAGCAATGGCTTCCACCATCTTAAAATTTTCATATGAAAATATTAACACTTGTTTTGCGGGAAACATGGATCTTATTCCTTAATCCGGATTAGTATTTTATTTTTCTACATAGTTTTCTTCATTAAAAATACATTTATTTCATCGGATAGGAAGCTTCTTGATCCCGTCACTGATGAAAGAAGACAAGACTTTCAAGACGCGTTTTCTCGCAAACAAAGTGTGAAATTGAGTGAAATTTTGAAGACTTCAAGCAAATATTTGTTTGAAACCAAACCAGCAATTTTCTTAAAAAATATATTTCTTCATCAGTAATAATTTCCGATTTTAAATCCTTTAATGATTTGTTAACTAATTCAGAGCCAAAAGGGTTTGAGTGGTGTTTTCAATACATCTGTATTTCTTGACGACATCTATGAATACACATGCAACATCTCTAAAATCGAAATGTCTATTTATCTGGTCGGGAGATATTGGGCATTACCAAGCACATCTGATACATCTGGAATACCACAACGGGTTACAGTTCAAATTCCGACAAGTTCACAGCCATCAACATCAAGGCAAACAAATACATATACTCGATCATTCCTCTCGACGAAAATTCTGACGGAAGAGACGCGGAGATTAAACTGACCCCGCATAACATGTGTTTATTCATATCAGCGCTATATGCGCATACATAATTTAAAATCCACCCTGTAACCATTTACTTACGCCAGTCGACTTTTTTTCGTTTGGGGTTAATTTTAAGAAAACTGCGACTTGTGACCGATCTATCGCGAGTCGATCGCTCTGTGATGGGCCAAGTTTAGAAAAACAAAGAGGATACGAGCCAGACGTCGGACATCAGAGACAGACAGGGGTAGATGTAAATTTCGAGGTCGTTTTTCAAGCATGCGTTGAGCAGTCATAGTTTAGAAGTCATTATAGAAAGACGTTCAGGAGAGCGACCATTTGGAAGTCGTTATTGAAATATATGACAATGGAACGACTCACCCGACGCAGCGACTCGTAACCGCCGCCGATCCATTTCTATTAAGTAAATTGGATAGAATCAACAATTGAATTTTTGCATCATCACTTGACCACCCTCTACCTTCACTACGATCCATTATGTGACGATTCCCTAAGGCTAGTCCATCCTGAAGCGTTAGCAGTGCCGGGAGAGCGGCCTCGGGGACTACTCCGTGGGTCAATCCCTGATTACATAACAAATCAATATAATCCTTCTGAATGGACATTTGAAAATATTAGGTCCTCCGGAAAGAATTCAGTTGGTTGACGGGCACAGTTTTACAAAGATATAAACTTCTTAACCCCTAAAAGAGTACTATCCCAGGGCCTGGGACCCCCCCTCCACTTATTCGAAAGAGCACTTTTGTACATTGAGCTCGGAGACAGAAAGATAAGGTAGTGCAGTTCGGTAGACAGAAACGGAGAGCTTCCCCGCATACATCGTACGATTGTATAGATAGTTAGCCCAAATTTATCAACTAATAATGATTTCGATTTTAAGTTTGTTATTTGTTTATGCAAATAAATGATCGAATATTGTGTGCTATCGACAGTGTTTACTTATTTAATTTCTTCCTGTTCGTCGCGGCTTGTTGAACGAGACTTTGTCCGATTATCATTTCTTTCTAAAGCAGGAGCAAATGAATCGATTTCTAGTGTATTGTTTATGTAAAAAAATGACGTGGTCTTGTATGCTATCAACAGTGCTCATTTACAATTGACTCTGCCTCCAATTGAAGATTGTCTTACGCTGATAGGAGCTGACAGAAAGTAATCGGTGTAAAGCGATTATGGCATCAACGACTTCGTCGATTTTAAATTCGCTCACTCCTCAAAAGGTTAAAGAGGTAAAATGCAGAGTTGTGTCCGAATTTCAGTGATTCAGAAAAAGAGTATTCTTACATGTTGAGTTTGGAGAGAAACTGAAACGAAGAGAGTATTGTATAGATCGTTAACCCAAATTTATCGACTAATAATAGTATGTGAATGATACAGTGAATCGATTTCAAGTGTATTGTTTATACACAAAGAAATTATTGTATATTGTGTGCTATCGACAGTGTTTATTTATTTATGTACAAGTTCCATACACGCTGCGACGGTCCTGACAGATAAGCGGATTTGTACGGATGTTAAGTGACGGATATACGAATATGGCATCTAAGCTTATGATGATTTTAAATTAGCTCATTACTTAAAGGCTTAATCTCTTATTACCAAGCCGAACAACATTGCGTAAGCAATCAAACAATCTCACTTATTTCACTCGTCTTTTCAATCCGCTGTCTGTAACATCGGGAGTTCAGTAAAATCAATATGGTCGTCTCGAGTAGTTTTTAATCTTTCTTTCCGAGGAAAACTGTCATCTTACTTCATCTAAATCTACATATTATTGTCATTGCACACAGTGACAATATGGATGCGAAATTGAAGAGGTTCTGATGGTGATATCAAAAGTGGATAAGACATTTTCAAAGCTTCAACGATAGTAGATAATTTCTTGCAAAATAAAAAAATGCGAATATCATATAGGAAAAAAGAGTGCGATAACAACCAATTAATCGTATCCACAATTATAGACCCAAGTGGGTGCTTAATCGCATTTTTTATCTCTGGCATTACACGAATGCTACATGAATCAGACTTGCGGCGTAAGGGAAAAAATTCGAGGAAATAAAAACAATAAAATACAAGTATCACAGATTTGAAGCGGTAGCCCTGCCCTCGAACAGATAAGTGTGCACGTAAACAAGTTTGCATCTATTCAAGTCGATTAGATGACGTGATCAGTGCATACGGTACACGTACAATTTCAAGAAGGTCAACTTCGTCAAGCTAATATGAATTTACGGTGTAAAATGAGGGATAACTGTGTATCATGCTCAAATTTTATGACCAACGCAAATCCCAATGGCAGTCGAAAATTTGGCACAAAATTATATGCGTCAATATTTTGTCGACGCTTGGAGCATATCGTGCAGACAAAACTGTCGAATTAACCACGTGCTTGATCATATACACATGCAATTTACCACGAAAAATGTTGCATGCACGTGATTTGATTACGTGATACATAGGGGAGGTTCTTATTTCAATTTCATCCCCGAATGCGATTTCTCAGAACGCTCGAGCAATGACCCGCACCGCAAAGTGTCTTCTCTCACCCCTAAATCGCACGACGCTACAAACGCGAGTATGATCTCAGCGACGTTATTTTCGGAGCGTCTTTGAATGAAAGATGTTTTTATTTACGTTGCCAGTTACTCATCCGACGTAATTGATTTCACTTCACACGTTCAACTGCATGCAGCGAGCAAATCATGCCATCTCGACTGAAAAAAACACGTTGTGCAAGATCGTCTGTCCGCCATATTATTCCGTTTAAAGTATCACGTAACATATTAATTAAAGCCAACAATAACTCCAGCGTCAAACACGAACGCGCCCATTCCATCTGGCAAAGCTCACATGTATGAGCGTGCGAATTCGAGATTCGATTTTTCAGCTCCGAGATTGCTCAAGCCGAGTTCTCGAATCACAACTAGCAAATGCTCAATGGACAAACGCAACCATCGATGAATCCCAACAAATGTCCGTCGGTCTGCACGTCGATAATTATCAATTGACCCGAAGTATATCTCTTACGTTTATTATAAATACACTATTAAATTACTCATGTGTAGTCCCGTGATTTACATATCGGTCTTGCGACTCAGATAACAACAAATCGAATGTGGTTAGCGACCACATTTGAAAATATAAAGGGTATAAAAACCATATCATATGGGCGGTGTATTAAAGGAATGCAAATATTTATACTTATTTATTGAAAGACATTATTGACCACAAAGCCGTGAACAAAGTGCGAACGAAACGCTGCAACAATCGCACACAAACCATTTATAAACATATTCAAAAGACTGTCCAAAATCGATTTTGATTCGTCAATTAAACGCCAAAACGATATATCAGACAAAAATAATCAATCGATTTGAGATATTATGTAATTGCATATTTATCTTAACCCAATAACGACTGTTAATGCTTAATGCTTTAAATGCCAGCGACTCACCTGTGAAATTATTATGTTAGGGACACATATTGGTGAATCCAAAAATACATTCATCAAATATCATTTAATGATTTTTGCCACATAACTGAATGTAGTTCTAATGGTCAACAATTAATTTTAAAGGCGTGTATACAATATTAACAAAAAATATTAATTATGTGTTGTGACAACCCTGAACAAGAAATGATCAAAACCCGTAAATTATTCCGCAGGACAGCGTGTGGTATATATGCATATGCTAAGTCACACAACGTTGAGCCTTATCTGAAATTGATGTTGAAATCACCACTCATAATCATTGGCATTTTGTCCAAATATTTATATTTAACAGTTTCTTCAATAGGCTGTAGCGTGGGCGATTTAACATCCCCACGCAATAGCGCTGTTAGTCTGAGCAGATTTAATTCTCCAGATTAACAGCGACATTTTCCGTCTCTCTTCAGTTGCAATGTGTTATTTTAACAGCGCCATCTCTTGTGGCCCTACGGAGACATTGCACCTGCATACCGACGGATCGCTTCTTGCGCGTGCACTGTTGCCGGTTGGGTAGTGACGCGCAGGAAGCGAGAGTTGGGAGAGTCGTCGGTTAGCCTTGGCTGTGGGAGGTCGTCCCTCCTGCAGCCAGATCTTTTGAGTTGTATCCGAATTCCAGTGACTCAGAAAGCGTACGAAAGCGTCCGAAAACAATAGATTTCTTTCGGGAAGACCTAATATCTCAAAATGTCCATTCAGAAAGTCTCGGTGGTTAGTATTTCCTGCATTATTCCGCTTGGTGTGATATAATATTGTTACGTTTTATTTTTCCCGCGTTTTTTATCAATTGGAAGAGATCTTTAAAGATGTAAGAAACTATGTTGTATCCGAATTCCAGTGATTTACAAAGAGTATTATTACACGTTGAGCTCGGAGACAGTGGCAGAGAGTGTCTTGCACGTTGAATTTGGAGAAAAACTATTATGTCGATGTACGTTGTAACATACATCATACGATTTTATAGATCGTTAACCCAAATTTATCTACTAATAATATGTGAATGATAAAATGAATCGGTTTTAAGTGTATTATTAATGTTTACTTGAATAAATGAACGAATTTTGTGTGCTATTGACAGTATTTATTTATTTATGTACAAGCTTCATATACGCTGCGATGATCCTGACAGATAAATAGATTTGTACGGATAAGTGGCGTACATACGAATACAGCATCTATGTTTAAGATGATTTTAAATTGGCTCACTACTCAAATGGTTAATGAATTAATTCAATCATATCTTTATCTTTTGTATTGTTTGATATGTCCACTATCATAATCATTTAACTCCACGTAAGGAGTCACGATGTCACAGAGTCCAAAGCGTTTCACTTTGTGTGACGTTCAGGTCATTTTATCCAATCACATCTATCTAAATAGAAAGTTCTTACAAGGACCGAATGTACGTAATTATAAAATAAAAACACTACAAACAATCAATGAAATATTGTTTTCAGTAACAGTAAGGTTTTTTGTTGTTATAAAACATATAATTTACAGTCAGCGAACATTCATTTTCAATAACAAAAAATACATTTACAACAGCACATGCAACAGTAGTAAATTATCACACTTTTTTACTTGTTTACTTTGGGTAGACTGTAAACATCAGCTTTTACGGCAAAAACTCTGAAGACCTTGCGGAATGATAAATACGCATGCGAATGCGGATCGTTGGCAATATAATGCATAAAAGGGATTTCAGGCAGGCTTACATTTATGCGCACTAAATGCATATTTATGTTTTTAAACGCGCGGAATTTATAGGGTTAAAATATCGAATAGAAAAGCGGCACGCGTGCCACAGAACAACACTGCCGCGAGATCAAAATTAGACGTATTAATTGTTTGAGATTAGATTATAGGCATATCGTACTTAAAAGATAAATGATGCGAAAATTAAACTCCATGCGTTCATATCACAAAAATCGTACATGGCGCGTGAATTTATCCACTAAAAATAAAATTGCGAATTTAATTGCGGTTGTATGTCCAAATAAAAACAGGATAAAAACATGTTTATTCAATTAAAATTATATTGCTATAAAGAGTAACGATCGATTTAAAAAAAAATCTGTTTTAAATTGTAGGAATATTGATATTACTCTTATCGCGTTAAAATGTTCAACCTGTTTATAAATTACGAACTAAGTAGGTCCTCGCTTTTACATGGCCACTTGATGTTCCAACCATTCGAATTGCATTCGTATAAAATTTGGCAATATACAGGCGATAAATTAATGATGGCGCACATCATCGCATGTGCAGTAATATGCCAAAATCAACATGCAGCAATAATATAATGCAAACATACTAACGCAGACTGTTCACTATAAGTGTTAATTTTATAAATTATCAGCGAATACGACGATAGTATTCGTTGTGTTTCGAACGTGACCATTTTTGTTTGGACAGTTTGTTAATTCTAATCGTTTCGCATTGTGTTTGATGATCCATCAGCGTTTGTCTAGAATATGAAAACAGTACATATTTCGGTGCGATTTCGTGTTTACCTCGTTCTATTACCTGTTTCCTCTGCAAATCATTGTCTTAATTGGCGAGTTCCTCTACGTTTCGCAGGAGTTGACTGACAGTTTCCAGACTGATTTATCAAACGAGCTGTGCAATAACAACGGCCACCTGCTTAATTTACCTTTCTCTATTAAAATGTTTATTTTTATCATTCCGGTTTGGAGCCGTTATTTTTTCGATCCGGGTAAACAGCAGTTTTTTCGTATTTCGGTTCAGCTCCGAATTATTTTTTTAAATTAATTTTTATGAGTCATTTCACAGATGGCTTTAAATATTTTGTGTTTCAGTGAAAATCTGATATTTAGGACTATTTCTAAATGTTTATCCAGTGCTCCAATGATTACCGAACCGAAATGAACCGATATTTACAAATCGGTTTAGTTTTTAGACTTTTTTTCGATTAAAATAACGGTTATTCCGGGCTTTAAAGCTCTGCTTCAAACATTTCATCGTCAACTCAGTCCATGCTCTTTAAATGATACATTAACAAATATCATGCAATAATGACGATGATGCAACGAATGCATCATCAGACCAAATGTGATAGTATATTCGTCATTTAACGAAGACGGCATTATTTTTTTAAATGAATTCTGCAAAAAATGTACATCTGCCCCCTTTCAGACGGTGTAATCGAGCAGACACGTTGAACAATGCTCTAATTGCTTGAATATCGTTTAAGACCAATACATACTAAAGACCCTTTTCGACCATAACAAGTTCAACTATGCATTGTTTTTTAGCAATCATAAGCAAATAATGCATTTGAAGCATCCGGGCAGGAACATTTAGTTCATTCGATCGCTGCTTCGATAAGGTACAGGGCAAAAGCCTCTGGTAGTTTCACAGTCGACAATAGAAGTGTTCATGCTGATAAAATGTTTTGCGATGCATCGGCTAAAGTTCGAGAGCCGAGTTGCAAGCCACAGGTGTGAATAGCACTTCGGAAGGTTTACGTAACGTTCACCTCGATTCGCCTTTCTTTGCAAGTGGCCATCGTAGAACTTCGCCGACGTATCTCAGACGATAAGCAATTTTCGCGATAAGACCCAAGCCGTAAAGTCTGCACGATTACGTATCTCTCGGATGGGCAACGTTCAACATCGCGCCCCCAACTGAAGAAGGCATTCTTCAGATTCCTCGAGCGTATTTCTTCAGCGCGTTCGAACGG
Source organism: Stenopsyche tienmushanensis (assembly GCA_008973525.1). Taxonomy (NCBI): domain Eukaryota; kingdom Metazoa; phylum Arthropoda; class Insecta; order Trichoptera; family Stenopsychidae; genus Stenopsyche; species Stenopsyche tienmushanensis. Next base: position 1,254,460 of record WACJ01000403.1, read on the forward strand.
CGCGCGCTGAAGAAATATCAGCCGATTGTGTCCGGTTACAAAACGATATTATGTTCGCAGAACACACGATACTGCAATCGGTTTATTTCCGCGATTAAAATTTGTTCCCACCGAATGTGTTAATTGTTTCGAGTACAAAAACCGCAATAAGCTGGTATTATATTTGAGTCCAAACTGCTTCGATAAGCTAACGGGCATATCTTGGGCCGAGAGGTGAAAATATGATTTGCCGGAAAAAATAGTTCATTCGTGGCGAAAGAAAAATCGACGTTTTCTCTTAGCCAAAATGCAATTAGCTCACACAAACGAAACATGGCAGGGTTTACCTAATTGTTTCCGGACAAGAATAATGTGTTTCTGCCATTTCCGGGCCCAAAATCCCTAACGCAAAACAAACAACACACCAAGCATTCATTTACAACGCATATTAGTATTTTTTCAGACATATATTGGAAAATCTTCGTATTTTACGAAAACGAGCTAATTGTTCGATCCAGCCATTATTGACCCAGATAATGTTTGCTGATAAACGCGAAGCCTTCATTCGAAATACGATTCCATTATTTAAAACTGTTATACTGATTTTAACTGAAACTTCTATAATCAGGGAAAATTAGTAAGAACGTCACGAAAAATGAAACGGCAAGGAAACATCCGCGACGTGCCACCACTGCCAAGCGGAGGTCGACGATGCAGAACACACCATCACTGACTGTGAGGCTTGGGCACCCCAGATAAATTTTCTGAAACAAGCTCGTGGAGTAGCCGAGCTCAATGTTGATAACATAATCCACAGCATGATGGCAAACAAGAAGAACTGGGATCTTTGGCGCGATTATATTGAAGAAATTCTGAGTGCCAAAGAGGGCAGTGAGAGAGAGAGAGGCGCAGAGCGGCTCTCCGACACTAGAATAGGACCAGTTACCTAAGGCCAGACTAACTGTTCTCCTGAAATGAAAACTGAGGTCATGCTTCCTTCAATATCGAGCTACGTTTGTGGCTGCACTATGATAATGATATACCCAATTTAAAGCAATGCATAATGGGCGGATTCCACGAGCGTGGTTTATTGTGCATGGTTTACTAGCATGCCGATTACTGCAGTGAAGTGACCACACGTTTAGGCTCACAATATTACTTTTTGTCATCGATTGTACTTTCAAAGCTTTCCTATAAAATGTTATTAACAACAAAGGCATTATTTAGCGTTGAAAAGATGTCTCACAAGCTAAAAATGTGATCACTTCACTGCATGCTAGTAAATAATGCTCGTGGAATCCGTCCATAAAATCTCACTAATATCACACATTTTTAGCCAAGCCTATGGAAGTCAGATGCGCAGGGAAACTGCTATTGTAGCCCCCTATGGACGCATAAACATTACATCTTGGAATATGTTTTATTTTTACGGGTTTCGTGCGACGGTTTTATCGGAATATTCAATGTCTATAGAACAATAAAATTGCACATCGACATACCAAGCATTAGGCCCGATCCACACTATGGTGCCAGTAACGGTTCGATCTCGGTCCGATCAAATATTCTTACACGAGAAACAATGAGCATATTCACACTATCGTATCGTTCCAGTGTGAATACGCTCATTGTTTCTCGTGTAAGAATATTTGATCGGACCGAGACCGGAGCGAGATCGAACCGTTACTGGCACCATAGTGTGGATCGGACCTTAAACATATGTGTACAGAATTTTGGAGAGAGAGACGAGGTTGTGTTGCATGTGTGTGCATACACTCGTGCATAACAAGACGCAAGACAACTCTGACAATTCTGAATATCTTTTTATCATTTTAAATGGCATTTTTTATCCTTGTCAAATTTGTTTATTTGATAAATATAATACATTCCTATCAAAAACAACTGGAAGGATTATCGCTCGATTGTTTGGTGGCTTTTGTTACGATTTGGGGTCCATTTGAAGCTAATTATTAAACCATCAAAACTAATTTTACATTTGCATCTATAGTCTGTTTACCAAAAACGAGCGTAAGCGTGCGGACGGGTTAACGCAAATATAATGGAGCCGAGTTAATAACACTTGGTCAGCGGAGCGCAAGGCTAACAATAACGATGTAAAATAAAAGTACGTTCATTTTTCAACGTTGTTTGTACACATTTAAATGGGATTATGGATTTTATTTGTTAATTTTTCAGTGCTGCATTGTTTAAAAATGAAAATCACGATCTTCATTCTAAACTTCGACTCGAATGTTTGTTTGGGTGACGACATTTAGAATTGTCGAAGTTGATAAATATAAAGGAGCAAGGTGGTCGCTTGGCAACGGCGCTGCCTACAGATCCTTACTCCTGCTGCTGCCGATGGAAGAAGTAAGGATCAGTAGAAAATTGGGTTACCATGGCAACACCGTTTATAAATAACAGTGACGTCACTTCCGCCGGTGCCTCGTCCGCAGTAAATAAACAGCACCGAGCCAGGTGATACTAGCAGCCATCGAGCCTCACGTTGGAGTTCAACTCTGCTTCGAGTAACGTTTTTTTTTTTCGGTCGAACACCGGGTCGTCGGCCCGCGTTTGCAGATCTAGATTAACAATCTCATCGTCAACAGCGACAAAAACCTATCACGACGAATGTACGCGCGCTTCCAGAAGGTACCGTTGCCGACCTTTCGAAGCCTCAAACTTCGTCCCGGGACGACGCGCGAGAGTCTGCTGTCGGCTCCTATAAAAACCTACACCATAATTATCGAAACGTTCCGTCTCGGCGTAGGTTCATTCCCCCCACATTCGTCAAGGATCAATAATATGCTGATGCATTAGGTGTTTTAGAGGGCAGGACTTCCACACCTTCTGCCGATTCGACGCCAAATTTCATCATAGGAATAAAACTCGACTAGCATTCGTATCGCTCGGTTCTTTTCTAACCAACGCCAGTCCAAATAATGTAATGATTCGAGTTCGGAATGCACACTATAAAAGCTAAATTCCCTAGAGTGTGTGTTAAAGGACTCCGAAGGTAACGCTCCGAGGAAAAATTAAGAGTAACATTAAAGGAATACAAAAATATATCACCTAAAATCATACTTGACCATGGAGGCACACTCCACTGCAATGATGTGCGTTTAAAAATGCAAATTACTACTGATTAGTACGCAAACATAACAATAGATCATAATAAGCATGCTCACTATTGACACATCTCTGCCGGGGATCGCTGCGTGCTATATTTTTTTGCAGCGAGGTAAAAAACGAAAATTTCATGTAAAATACATGCAGTTGTAATGCCGCCATAGACGTATAAACTCGTCATCATTGACCACGCGCGTCTATAGCCGCAAACCTCATATGTTAATTCTATTCGCTTATATTCTAAAATTTCATTCGTTAGTTGACATCTTTGGATTCAGAAAACTATGATAACTCAATTTGGTACAAATTGCGATACACGTTTGCATTCATCAAATTTTTTTGCACATGCATTTTTGAAATACATTCAAACCTTTTTTGTGTGATTTCCAATTTATGCGGTTTTTTTTAAAGCAAACAAAAATAAGAAACAAATCATCGATACTAACCGAAATTTAGAAAAAAATTATAATTTGAGACTGTAAATCATATTGCATCTGCTATCGCTGAATTACGACCACGCCTTTTATTCTCGTTCAGATTTTTGAAAAAAATGATTTCGTTTTTTTGCATTATTCCAATGTTTTGACTTTTAAAAATACATTATCCAAAGGAAATTCCAACAATTTACGGAAGTTTAAGCTATTTTGTGACGCGGCAACTTGGCCGCTCCTGTCATAATGAAATCTTTTAACGCGTTTTTCTCGAAACCACTTTTTTCAACACGAAAACCATATCTCAAGTATTAGATAATTAATTTACTTCAAACTGGCTACGAATCTTTTCTATATAACTCTCTATTATTTCTACCAGATTTATGTCAAAATTTATTTTTTAACTATGTAAAAAAAAACTGAAAAAGACCAAAAAATGACTTGACTGATTTTTTTTTAAACAGTAGCCATTTTGTGTTTTTTTTATTAGGGAATATAGTGACATCTTTGCTAATTAAGAATTATATTGTTGGAAAGAGAAAATCTACACAGAACAATGATGACATTGACACTGGGTATACTATTTCTTTCGAAGAAAAGCAATTTTAAGTCATCGAAAATCGCAACGAAAATTATCATACAGCGATGATAGTTTGTAATTAAAATAATTAGTATTTCTCTAGTGGATCTCTGGCATTTGAGATGCCAAATGTCAGACATCCTTAAAATGTTACCAAAAATTCTATTTTTAACTGCCTTATTGTTTTCCCGTTTTTTATTTTAAACTTTTTTTATGCTATTTTGGATATATTTTATATAGCCGTTTCAAAGTTATGCGGTTTTCTAAATCCATGGAACGCATCTCCGCTTTTTTTATACAAGTCATTTGCATAAAACACAGGTTTTTTGTACGATTTTCTGCGGAACGCATCTACCACACAAAAAAAGGTTTAAGTGCATCTACAAAATTTAAAACAATTGACTCAACTGACTAACAATATCTTAGCTGTTGCTATGCCATTCATACGATCCATTTCCAAGCTATGGAACGCCGATACGTAACAACTACCAAGAAATTATATCAAGCCTGATTATAGGCAAACGCATGGACATGAAAAATATAATAAATATCAATCACAAACGTTTTTAAAAAGAATAATGCAAAATTTTAGTTAGTTTTTTTTTATTTCTGTATATAAAACGTTTGAAGTATTCAATAAAAAATATTGTGTAATGATTACTTTCCCGGCGATAACCATCAGACAATATAAGCGGTAAAATTCCTTTCCGCCGATAACGTGTTAACTTTCGTTCAATGCAGCACACAAAAAATAACTCCACAAGAATCATTCGCTGAACAGTTCTCGACTGGTTCTGAAGCAGAATAAATATTACACATATTGGGAGTTTTTTCAAAGAAAAACAAATTTTCTGAACGATATGATATCAGTTGGCGCTCGAGCAACGATAACATAGGATGCTAACGATATTACAAGTCAACAAAATCAGACCAATCGATTGTTTGGACAGCTTTGCATCGAAAAAAGATGAAGACTTCAAGACCTGTTTTAAACGGAATGCATATTCTATTCGGTTCGGATGTTTCATTACAACTTATTGGGCAGATTATTTTATAGATATGTAAATAAAGTATGATATGAACTAATTTGCACTAAATTCAAATTAAAAGCAAGAAGTTTGCTGGCAGAATTGTTTATTTAGCACTGTGGGCTGTAATCAGATTTTTTAAACTTACATTTTCGTTGCCCTATTTAATTTCAATAATAAACCTTTAAACTAAAAACTCTGCTGTAAATATAAAAGTCAATGCTGCGGCGAAACTACATTTACAAACAGAAAACGAATGGGAGATGAATATGCTTTAAGCGGCTTTTGAGCTGAGTGTTATGAGTTCAAAGAACGAATATAATGTTTTACAATGAGAAAAATACATGAATCATGAACAATCTTAAACGTTCGCATTGCATGGTTCAATTAACGTTAATCAATTTTGAGGTGGTGAAACAGCATAAAATTAGAAAAATAAATATTTTGAGACTACATTAATCCAGCAGAAAGCCGAAGGATGCGCACCAAACGAATTGTATTGTTCCAAGAGTTCAAGGTGGACGAGGAGTCATCTCATTATTGCACATAAACTGCTGACTTTGGATAAATGTTCGTATCTACAGTGATATATACATATCGAAAATGGACAAACTTTTCGTAAAAATACTTCTACAAAGTCTGTGTACAGTATTTATTTCATAGCACACCATTCTGTTGAAATTGTCTGCTCAATCGCTGAACACCCAAATTCAATTGCTCAAGAGAACGTGAACACAGAAGTTTATTAAAAGCGGAATTAAAGCAATACATTGACCAAAAAACGGCAGAAAACTTTTAGCAGATTTTGTAAAAAAAAAAACCAAAAGCATGCCAAGGAGAATACAAACTAGCACAAAATAAATTGCGATATGTTTCATTTGTATCATGCATTAGCCGGTAGCAATATCGCAATCATCCCGTCGATGATTGCGTTTTTTTTTCAGGCTGGTTTTTCGTGTTTTCGCCCTTGCTAATAAAAAAAAATGCAGATAACATATATGTGATCGATTAATAATTCAATAAAATTGGCATGTTTGTGAGTGTTAAATATTAAATTTGTTCGGCGTCATTGCAGATAAACGCGAAGAGTTCATCTCGTGTGACGATAAAGTTCGAAAACCTGCGTGTTGACGCCCATTAATTCCCACATCACTGCGTTAATTTGCACCAAACCTTAAAAACCACTGCCGCATTTCTGTATTCTTGAAAAATCTGTCGATATATTGTCTTTTTTAAAGTCAAATGTTTCAAAAAAAAATTGAATCTGAATTTACAGGTTTTATTATTTAGTTTTAAAGATGGTTTATCATATCTTAACTTAACACTGTCACTAGTATACATATATGTTTTTCAAATTTTTATATTGACCTTTCCCTACCGGTGATGTATTTACTACACCTCGACTCTAATAATGGGAATATCGATATGAAATATAATAGATACGGGGTTCAAAAATTTTGTATTCCTCCGTAATATAATTACGAATCACATAAAAGTATCATGGTATATAAGTATTCATCTGCAGCTACGGAAATAAATAATTTGTCGGGAAATCGTGAATTTGCGCAGGGCACCTTCTAGTCATAAGTATATATTAAAGATCCATCGAGGGGATGTCCGTTAATCGTCTGAAGCAGCAAGTGACTGCGAGAAAGCCAGGACCCGATTGGGTCATGATTTGAACCGCAGCGATCATCGAAGGTGAGCAAATCCAAAGACTTTGAACTTCCGTGGGTGCGATTACGAAACGCGACACGTTCTTGCCTCGTTTTTTTCGACAATTAACAGTCTAGGTCTGACAGGGTTACCAGTGCGTCCGATGACACAATAGATCGTATCCGATTCGCAGATCGCACAAACATCGAATTAGAGTCGAGCAGCGTCGAAAACACAATGTCCGAAATCTGCGACGAGCGAGTTTTACAATGGCTCAATTTGCAAATTGGAGCGACGTAATGTTCGCAGCCGCGTCCGACCTGAATACCCGGTCGACTGCTCTCGGCGGTTAATTTGCTCTTTACGGCCAATCAAATTTTACGTGTATTATTGTTGGAAAACGTACGAATTTAGGACACGGTCGAATCGAAGAGTCCGAGGGGTTCGAAGCCAGCCGGAGACGAGACGGTCCCCGCATTTCGGATATAATGTGAGCCGACGAAGCGAGCAGGCAGCAGGTCGAGGGACTTCCACAAGTGGATCGATAGACGCACCCTGACCTGGATACGTCGGCGGGGTGTCGGGACTCCACCCTCGATTCGGCGAATAGCAGGGCCGACGCGAGTCCCACCCGGGCGCAATTGCAAGCCTGACGGATATCCATCGACGGCTCTGGGCACACACAATGCACAAATGCAAATAATATGCAAATCCCGCATAGAGTGACAACCCGAAGCGGACAATTCATTGACCATCGGCATTCTAAGCGATTACGTCCAATAAAGTTGAAATTTTGTCGGGATTACATCATCGTTCTAAATTTAAACGGCAGACGGGGGACGCGTAAATCGCGGCCCGCGGGAATTCCGCGGAGTCCTCGTTCCACTCGAGAGACGATCTGTATGCGATTTCGTTCACGGACTAACAGATCAAACGGGAATATATTTAGTTCAGTCTTCGACAGTACTGCGGCCCGCGGTTCTTTCGACCTGATTATGGTATTTTTAGAAACAATATTTACGTTTCATTGTTAATCGGAAACACTCCTTTAGTTTTTTTTTGTTGTGTTTGAATGCCATACATCTTCCCAATTTCTATGCTAAATCTGCATAAATTGGATGTAAATTCCGCGCATTACACTCAGTTATTTTTTATGTGAATTAAAATCTTGCCAAAAATTTAGTATATATATATAAATATAGTTCAATAAATTGCTTTCAGGCGAGCTAATCAAAAACAAATTATAATCCAAACGAAGATATTAGCAGCAGTAAATAATGAATATGTTCATAGAAGGTGCTTGTACGGTAACGAAACATGAAGAATGAATACTAATAGGTCAATAGTTGAGAATGAACGAGTCGAAAAGGTCAGCCTTTCTTCAGCAATACAAATCTTCGAACAAATATTGAAGAAACATAACACCCATGAGATTTAGCTACACCTGAATGTTATGTCCGCGAAAACGATAGTGCGGATTTCATTTTCCTCAATGAAATGGCTACCCGCTCACGTCGACGATTTAAAATCGAAATTTCAAGAGGAAGGTCAGTTCAATGGCGATTTGTATTCCAAACAAATTCTGATTATATACGAGGAAGTCTCAATGAAGAATACCGCTATTTAAGCATCAGTATCGAGGGCAAATGCGTCAAATTCATGATGAAGGACCATGACCTTCGCGACAAACTGCTTCTACGAGAGCGCTACATTTTGTCCCTTTAGTAGTTCTTCCGATCAAATTAAACATTGAAAATCGACAAATATAGCGTTATAAACGTAGGAATGCTTGGGAGAAGGGCGCCATCTCATTCAAAGCGTCTCCAGTGCATAAATTAGAGGCGACCGATTAAATGAATCGTCATTTGGAAGAGTTCCGCCAAGGGCGACGCCCGATGACGAATCTTCCTCCTGCGGCGTCTCCGAGGACGATACTGTTGCGAAGCCGACTTGACATCCGTCTGGCTAAATCCGTTCGCCTACACGCGAACAAATAGCTTTTTACTGGTGCCCCTTTGTTATTGTTAAATTTAGATCCGACTAATCAATGCTCTTTTTCAATATGCAAGCGACGATCGACGAACAATAGCAATTTTTCCAATTTCGCAGAAGCATTGATAGCAAACGCGCCCAGAGCGCAAACGGTCTGCGCCGGAAAATTGCGGATGTATCTCGATTAACGCGTTCGCTTGCGGAAAACACAAAAACGTGTTTATCTTTCGTGACTATTCGCTTTTAACGCGTTGCGGTCCAGGGCATGCGCATCGCATGCAAAATTAAATCATATTATCCTGCAGGCTACTTCAAAAATCTGCAAACAAATCGCTTCCAGATTGGGTGGCAAAAACAATACAAAACTTCGTATAATGAAATCCGGAACATTCATAATCACATCACTCGACTGATGATCTTTACTACGTAACTGAATCTATTTGGGGTGCTATAGTCAGAATGTTATGCGGTATTGAGATATTTTGGATAAAATAGGAAATAAATCATCAACATTAACCGAAATTTCGAAAAAATTATACGTTGCTTCTGCTATCGCTGAATTATGACCACGCCCTTAGTTCTGGTTTAGATTTTTGAAAAAAATCATTTCGTTTTTTTTTGCATTATTCCAATGTTTCGAATTTTAAAAATACATTCTCCAAAGGAATTTCCAAAATTCTAACAATTTACGGAGTTATAGCTATTTTGTGACGCGGCAACTTGGTCGGTCTTACCATAATGATTTCATTAAAAGATTTCTTTTAACGCGTTTTTCTCGAAACTACTTATTACTAACACGGTTGACATCATCACAAGTTTTAATTAATTAATTTACTTCAAACTGGGTACGAATCTTTTCTATATAACCCTCTATTATTCCTACCAGATATATGTCAATATTTATTTTTTCTCAATTTAAATAAAATTAAAACTGACAAAATAACACCAAAAAATTACTTGACTGATTATTTTTTTAAAAAGTTGCCATTTTGTGATTTTTTTTAAGTTAGGGACTATAGTGACATATTTACTAATTATGAATTATACTGTTGGAAAGAGAAAAACTCCAAAAAACAATGATGACATTGAGTATACTATTTCTTCTTTAAAGAAAATTATTATACAATGATAATAGTTTGTAATTAAAATAATTAGTATTTCTCTAGTGAATGTCTGACATTTGAGATATCAGATCTTTAAATCTCTAAATCGCCAGACATTCTTAAAATTTTACCAATGATGCAAGACGTCCTTTAAATGTTACCAAAAAAGTTTTTTTTTCTTTTTTTTTTATTAACTTTTTTTATGCGATTTTGGATATATTTTATATAGCTGTTTCAAAGTTATGCCGTTTTCTAAATCCTCAAAAAGAATTTCATATTGCACATTTTTCTGTGAGAGTGGAGGTGAAGATCTCTATGAAAAAATATTTGCATGTTGGCCTTTTGCATCGTATTTTCGACTCCGGATCTATAATGTATGCAAATTAAATGCAACATATGCATCACCGGCCACGAAAGTGTTAACACAAAATGATGTGCTGGACAATCCTGAACAAGAAATGCTCAAAACTCACATGCATACACTAAGCCACACAAGTCGCCTTTATACAATAAAATATATAAATCAAACAACTTTTTAAACAATTTCTACCATCTTTAATTCGCTGACAAAAAAAGGTTAAAATGAATCAACAGCAGTCTACACCAAATACCATTCGGATCTTCCGAAAAGGTTACGACAAATTTCCGATAGCAATCCCACAAGGAGAAAGGTAAGTTCACTCAGACTCGCTTTTTAATGGAATTGAACATTCAGCATAACTTGCCAAGACAATAGCTGGTATCAAGTACATATATTCTGATAAACCGACAAAGTTCTAAACGGATCTGCTTAACAATTGAGCATTAAGTGCATATTTCCACGAAATTTTGATATGCATACAAAAATATTATTCCATCGAGTGCTACCATCGAAAACATGACATTCAAGCGAACGATTATACATACTTTGTTTAAATTATAACAAAACACAGATGGAGAGCGAGTCGCACACCGGTCGCTTTGTTCTAAAAATTCTTCAATATCGATTAAAAAATCGTAAAATATTCGTTTACGAAATGAAGATCGATTGCTTTGTTGTTAAAAATACTTGTCGACTATGACTTTGAAATGAACGCCTCTGTAATCCACGTTCTTCGGTAGATGTTTCGACAAGCTGTCAATCTATTTAGCGCCTTTACGAGTTTAGCCCTCAGAAGCCTCAGTCCTTCATTGCGAATTTATAAATCATAGAAATAGAATATCTTTCAACTAGACGAGCCCGTTTCTATCTCTATCCCTCGAACTGGATCATCCCCAAGTTCCGCGAAAGAAGCATATTACACAGGTATTGAAGTAGCACGACCTAGATTCGCGCTCGTTATTTGCCGGCGGCGTTGCTGTGAAAACACGTAAACTTGAGTTTTCGTCAAACTGTGGATGAAAAATTGGACCTGTAAAATTGTGGATTTTAGTCTTGGATCCTTGTTTTAGATGACATATCTTACGGCCGTTTGTTAATCAACATCCGAACTATTCATATTTCGTCGGTGTTGAAAGTTTTTATTGACCTGACTGCAGTTATGTTTCTTATATACGCTCCAGAAAAATGAGTCGACTCGGCATGATGTATTGCCGACGACGGACCCTGCCGTCTTTTTTTTTTTTCGAAAGTCCTCTAAAATACATGGAATGACCTGGTGCTGTTTCCATAGCGTTCTCTGACCTCCCGTAGATTCGGAAGACTACATGCCACAGGTAAAAGAAGCGAAAGTAGGTCTGCGGTGTGGTGCTTCTTCACAAGGTTATTATCGTCTATGGTGTAAATAATTGAACAAACACAGTTTTTTACTTCAACTTTAGAGCCTAAAAATTTCCAGCGGTTAAAAAAACCTTGTTTTAAACACGTTTCATGAGTTTACTTCATAATTGGTGGAACTGTGCGCTTTTGACCACTCAACCCCTTAAAAAAGGTAAGACACAGTGTTGTGTCCGAATTCCAGTGACTCAGAAAGAACATTCTTACACATTGAGCTCGGAGACAGATAGAGGCGGAGATTGTCTTGCACGTTGAGTTTGGAGAGAATCGGAGACCGAAAGAGTATCCTGCGATTTAATTATTTTGATTGGCAGCGCCATCTTCTGTGGCGCTGTGGGGACATTGCATCTGCAATTACCGAACGATCGCTTCTTGTGCGTGCTCCGTTGCCGGTTGGGTGGTGACGCGCAGGAGGCGGGAGGCGGCGGTTGGCCTTGGCTGCGGAAGGACGTCCTTTCCGCAGCCAAATCCCTCTCTTTCATGCCGAATAAAAAGTTACACTGAGAAGAGTCTTTTCGTTCGACGCCCGTCCACCCTTACCATCCGCCCGGGGACTCTGACCCCGAGAGCGCCCCCGCTCCCTACGCAACAAATATGTAAATGATATAATGAATCGATTACAAATGTATTTTTTTTGTTTCCTTGAAGAAATGACCGAATATTGTGTGCTAGTGTCAAAGTCAAACAATTTTTTATGCAATTTCTAATATCTCAAAATTCGCTGGCTGTTAAAAAGTTAACTTTAAATTTGACTAAACATATTTGATATTCTAAAAGGTGATTCGATCGCCCAGGTTCGACCCGACACCGATGTGTTGATATAGAGTTGTCGATTCCAAGCTGGGAGTGGACGCGTTCACAGCTGACGGACGGCATTCTCGACAAGGAGGAAAAGTGATTTTTTTTCTGGAAGCCCTCTGAACGACTGGAACGAATTTGGCAGTGATCCAGATTCCCCAGTGGGCTATCTGAATCGCGTCTATATTTAAATACGTACATATAGTTGAAGGAGCGCACAAAACGGGCGCGTTTACGGGGGGCCGTTAAGTAGGAAACGAGTCAATTAACTCGTCACACTTTTATTATAATGTAAGGAGGACGCGGACGTGCCGCTTTTGCTCATTTTTATTCAGAATTTTGATAAGTTGAATTTGCGACAGGGGATCAATCGCAAGAGTGCAGTCGCTATCCGGCATTCTGGAACAACAGGACGCTCTCACAAACAGCGAGGATGTTTATGCGGAGAATTCCCGGGTGGCGATGCGAGAACGCACTTCGTCTGACAGAATGCAGCGGAGATGCACTCTTCAACAAGTTCAACATCTGGATCGATCTTCGGTTATGCTGCAATTCATTTCACACTGCGCAACATTATCACTTCGATATTTTTTCCGTATTGGTTACTATTATATACTAGGCACTCATAAACAAGCTTCGTAGGAAACCCACCCCCTGCGTCATGCCATTCGACTCCGATTACGGTAGCATCGATGACGAAGGATTCAGAGACCCTTTCCACCCATCGCAATTTGCAAAAGAAAATATAAGCTGGGGTAGATAGAAGTATCCGAAAGAGGAAGTACTACGTTTTTTTCAGTGCATAAAAAGGGGGAGAAACTCAATATCTTCGCGGATTCTGTTGCGGGCACCTCTAAGTAGATCGTTGGTTATAACCTTGAATCATTTATAACTAGGCAGCGACTTAATTTACTTTAAGGTTCATATGCATAATATTTTTTAACACACTCGTTGCCAACCGTGAATCGGTGATGTTTCTCACAGGAACCAAATTCGATAGTCGGAGCGTAAACAGAAGGAATATCGATGCGATATAATAACGCATGGGATAAACACGGACACGTGTCGCATCTTCTCTCATGTGTTGTTTTTTATCTTAGATCGATAAGTTTGATCTGTCATTAGTCAAATTAACAAAAACAATGTGAAGATAAGCAAACAGACAAGGGTAGGAATGCAAGTTTTGAGGTCGATATCGAAAGATATTTAGACAGTAGCGAAGAACGAGTTGACGGGCTGCGGTAAACCTAGTGTTAAAAAGTGATCGACTCGAGGATCATGGACGCTTTCGCGGTATTCGTGGATCGTTTCAAACATAGAAGACTCACGCTCATTTTAGCCATCTCGAAAGGCAAAAGTTGGATCTGCAAGGACGAGGATACGCTAGTGCGAGGTTCACGAAACGGCTGGAACCCTTCTTCGGATATGGAAAAGGCAAGTTTACCTTGCGGCGATTTAGCATTTGGAAGGTTTCCGCTTACGGGGTTGAACGAACACGCTGCGAAACAACCCAACGGATCGATTTCAATCTCTGCCTTTGCTTCGCTACGATTTAAGGATTCACCATTCGATAAAATTGGCTAACAAACATTAACCTTTCGCACTCCTATGTCCATACATATTCACTACAAACAGCCCATCCTGTTGTATGTTTAAAAACATGCCTTTACAGACTTGAACATTTTACATATTTGCTTAGAGATTCAATATCTTTTGGATTTTACATACGTTTTTAAGTGTGAAAGTGATCATTTTACATCTCCATTTATTCTTATTATAGTATGGAAAGCAGCGACATTATTTGTATAATTGATATGATATGGTAAGTAAACAAAACGGGCAACATATTTGCACTTGTAAATAAATAGCATATGAAACAATCTGGTTTTTTTTTTTTTAGATATATTATAACCCTGTTTTATTTATTTTTTACCATGTACATTACCATAAAATCCAGTGATAATTGCTCTGAGTTGGCGTGACATGCACACGAAAACCTTTGGAGCGCAAAAGGTTAATAAGGGGGTTGTCGAATTAAAAATCATATTTGAGCTGTGTTTAACGAAAAAGGACGTTGCTTTGTAATTTTGAGATTGTTTTATGTATAAAAACGATTTATTCAGTTACACTGAAATAAGGGATGAATGTTATATTATTAGGTTACAGAAAAAAACGCAACAATATTATATTACAGCAATCGTAATAATGCAGGAAATACTGACCACCGAGACTTTCTGAATGAATATTTGAAATTCGACATTCTATGCTGGTTTTCTTTTATCAGGGCTTAAATGCGACTAATGACACAATAACCAATGAAAATTTCTGGACCGATCAGTCTTAACACTATTGTGGCCGCATCAAAGGATCATACCGTTGAACGTATTACTTCAAATAGGTTTCACTCACCGCGGCCACGAATTTGTTAACTACAAACATATCAATTTTGCTAATGTTAACAGGATAACAAAGTAGAGCGACAGAACACATATAAATCATTGTTGTCAAGACAAAGAACGAAATTTTTTTCTGCGTATATTATCACTGGCGACAAGAAATGAATCGTAGACTAAAAAAAATGACTTTCTAAGAAACAAATCCCCGTTCCAATTCCCAAACCAGGATTGACACTTCGAAAGCTTCTTTTGTATTTGATGGAATACATCTGGAGTTATTTGCTATAAACTTCTGAAAAAGAAAAAGCATTCTTACATGTTGAACTCGGATACAGAAAGAGACAGAGAGAGAGATTGTATAGATCGTTAACCCAAATTTATCGACTAATAATAGGTGAATGATATAATGAATCGATTTCAAGTGTATTGCTTATGTTTACTTGAATAAATTACCGAATATTGTGTGAAATCGACAGTGTTTATTTATTTATATACAAGCTTCATACACGCTGCGACGGTCCTGACAGATAAGTGAATTTCTATGGATTATAATTGGCGGATATACAAATATAGTATCTAAAAAATAATAACAACTATAAAGCGATAGAAAACTTGCAAGAGCAGACAAAGACGATTCTAAAATCCCTTCAAAGGAGCTCCCGCGTCCTGCACGATGCGGCACACTTAGAATGTAGGTCACCACCCCTACCGAATCTGCTCCCGGATGAATCGCAGACAATATCGACGCTTTTCTCCAGCCGGACGGGCAAGGTTAGTCCGCAGATGTGAATAAATACCAATGGGGACCTGAATAGAAGCGACCTGCCGTTCGCGTCTTAGATAACACTAAAATTAAATATGACCGAACGCCGCGCTTTGCGGTTCATCCTTATCTAATTCCCGCACGTTGGCTTCGATACGTCGACGCTACCCGTAAACAAAATAAGCAAAATCTGGATCGTTTCAAAGTCGCCTGGATAGACGAAAAGTTCGGTCGGGAAGTGTCCGAGATGGGACGCTTCGGGGTCGACGCCCCTCGACCGGTTCAACCGAGTCGGCTTCGATATCGCGCCACTCCAAAGCGACGTCGTCCTGCACAACCTGACATCTTTCGTCTTGTAAAATTGCACATTTCAAGAAAGCGTCACAGACGCTTTATCTTATCTGGTATCTGCGGCTCGCGCGATATGACTTTGAAAGTGGCCGCATGCATCGACGTCGGTCAAATTTCAATAGCAGCCGGAGAGAAATTAGCTCAGACGCGACCTGCATATATTTCCGCCCTTTAACCCTCCGACTGCTACGATGTATTTTAAAGGACTGTCGAGAAATGCTAACGATTGTTTTTCATGGGGAAACAATTAGTAACATATTATTTACTTCCATACTGCATTTGAGGCGAATGCAATTGTATTTTACGCGTAAAATGGAAGTTTGTTTACCAACTTCTTCGCTTCTTGTTTGTTCGCCCTAGCGCATGCGAACAAGATTTTAGATAGTTTTTTTAAATTTATTTTTAGCACCAATAGATAACATTTTTTTGCTTCGTCGATTGTTTATTCGTTTTGATGTTTCAATTGTTTTTGTAAAATGATTTAATTGACAACGGATAACGATGAAAGTGAATTAATATCTCCTCGCGGAGGAGCTCCAAGAATCTGTTGCTCTTTCAAATCTGAATGTGATGTATGTAGTAGATAAGAGTAAACTCTCAAATGATAAATTCATTATATCAATTTGTTAACCCTATCGGATCGGAAATCGTGAGACACAGACTAGTGTCTTACGTCTCATCATACATTTGTGCATTGATGGTAAAGTCATAGCCGTAAAAGTACCCTTACATGTCTAAACATTTTCAATATATATATATACAGTATCCATTATCCGGACCTCGATTATCCAGATTGTTCAAGATATAACAAAAAATATATAATTTGCTGATTTGCACGTAGAGAATTCTGCACACTTTTGCTCACGTACATAACAGATTGCATATTATGAAGTTTACTAATTGTTTAATATCAGAAGATGGAATCTAAGAACGAAAAGTCATGAAAAAATCAGGAAATACAAAACACGAAGAGCGTATTTCTATGTGGTTCATTACAAAGACGATCAACAAATTCAAAGGACGATATGGTATCAGTGAACATTGAAATTCATGAGGAAAAGCTTTTCTGCTGACATACCCTCAGCAAATACATTAATTGACACATTGAAGCTATTTGTTTAGAAGGAAGAATTCGACGAAGAATTTATATACAATGCTGGTGAGATCGACCTGATGGATAATAGAAACATTCAAACGTTTACGTAGAAATCAGATGCTTCGACGATTATTGCTAGCAGACGAAAATATGAAAAGACAGTTATTAGCTTCCACAGGGTTGTTGAATTTAAAATACTGTATTAGCGATTTGGCAGCTTCTAAAAGAAAAAAACTAGCTTCAAGCCAAAATCGATAAGCTAGAATCCAGATAAATAAAAATTATTCATACTTTCCCTCGGTCAATTATGATTATTTTCTATTATCCGTATTAAATTCATCCCCAATCAGTCCGGATAATCGAGGTTCTACTATATACACATTTTTATAGAAACTCGTAAATGTTCATACTAATTAATCAAATATAGCTAAACAACAGAAAGCAGATACCGTACAAGTTGAACATTAACATTCCAAAAAAATGAAGGAATATTGTGCGCTATCAACAGTGTTAAGGTTCATTTATTGAGCGTAGCAGTGTATGTTCTCCGGTGTGAAAGGGTTGACGAACTCTCGAACTCCAAAACTATTCCCTTGTAAAAATCTGTTCTTATTAGTTGAGCCAAAAGTAAATATTGGGAATCTTGATTCTTGAATTACTTATTAGGGGTCTATTTTCATTCTTCTGTATATCTTTAAACGCTGAACTTGAACTTGATAATTACAAGCCCTAATGCATGTGCTTTTTTGATCGAATAACTTTTTAAACAATTTCCGATATCTCTATAGCGCAACGATATATCGCTCTTCAGCAGTTTAAAGCTGAAATCCGAATCACCGATTGCTTTCGCCCCATTTGTTTGCTTCGACGTGCAATTTGCTCCACATTGCAGTAATAAAATTTGCATACTCCACACTGTATGCAGGCTTTAATTATATAGAATATGTGAATTCTGAGAAAAACGAGAGTTCGCCGAATTCACTTTCAATGTGCACACTGTTTGATGTATTGAATGTCGAAATGACACTTATAAAATGCACTCTGATTCCTATCATTTCATATCATGATATGACTTCCCAGTTGCTTATAAGCTGATGCAGGACCAAGGACGCTACCCTGCGTTATTTAACTATGATCCTTATTGGTATTCAATTGAAAACAAGAGGCGATGAATCGCATGTTCCTGTATTTTTTACACGCATAGCTTTCCTCTCGTTTGATGGTAGCTGTGCGAGGTTTAATCGGGGTGCGGACCAAATTCTTTTTTTCTTTAGAATGTGGACGAGTCGCGAGACAAGCACTGCGTCGGAACGATAACATTTCATTATTTCGATTAGGATTTGGTGACTTTGATATGTAATTTCTGTCAACGGAACGCTCCGTTGCAGTATACAAATAACGCTGAACGGCTGCGGCTCGCGGAGAGAATTCCCGTATGAAAAACGCAGACGCGGAGGAATTCGACGATAATCGAACAAAAAAAACTAGGAGGACGTTCGCCGCCGTTAAAAGCAGAAAAAGCGACCGTCGATTGATCAAATTCGAATCTCAGAGGAAGCTCGACCATATTTTTTTGCAAGCAATGTTTTTTTTCCAATCATAGATCATAACGGATGAGCACAATCAAAATACTGATTTGAATCTGAAGTGCCATCAGTAATGCAGCGGACGCGATCGTTATTAAATTGTATCGGGGGCGTCCTCGGGAGCGCTCGGCCAGACGCCCGGTCGTCGAAGGGTTGAGAGTCATTCTTTTTTTTAAAGATGACATAATCGAACGGGCGTCGGTTCGGTCGTTTCGAGATCGACGCAGCGTGCAATTTATTTCGTATGCGCTTCGCGAACGGCGATAGTGAACGCGAAACCTCGTTTCGACCGATGCTCTTTCAAAAAAAAATCAAATTTAACCATCAACTGTAAGATTTCACCGACAATAATGACAAGACCATTCCTACAAAATGATTCCAATGGCTTCAACCTCGAATTCAATTCAATTCAAATTGGAACGACCGATATTAGTTTATGTTGTTATTTTGATAAGATTGGAATTGAAAAATCTACAGGCGGTTTTTATCACACTTTTGACAGTCGGCGGTCGAAAATCTCATTCCGAACGGCCATGTCCCGACCGATCGTACGGCCCCTGCACGACCCCAAAAAAAAATCATAAATCCAGCGGTCCGTTTTATGGGCTCGCCGGCGGGCTCCGAAGCCGGCTATTACATAAACGTCCATAAAAAATATCGAAATTAAAACCGAAACCGCGGTATTTGCGAAGAGCGCGCCGGCGCGGAGTGCCGATGTCAGTTTTATTAGCGGCGAATGGGCGTAGTCGCGCTCGCCGACGGCCGTCTGCCGACCGCCGGCATCTCGGAGCCGGCAAAACAACGCCGATGACGTCTCCGCCGCAGCAGCCCCCGACGATGCGACGCCGGCGAATTCGCGAACGTCCGCCGGAAAGCGGCCGGCGAGCGTTATTTCCGAGACCGAAAAATGATCAAAAAGACACCGCCCGCACGATTCTGTCACGATCTAAAACGGGAGCGACGGCGGGCGACGAGCGCGAGGGTTTCGGTCGAAAGCACGTACCTCTCCTGGAGAAGGAGGTCGCCTCGCTCGCGCTAGTCCTCGACGCGAAACTCGTCCGCTGGAGCAGGTGCGGTCGCGTCCGACGCGCGACAAACGATAACGACACGCCCGCTCCGCGTCTCGGAATCGACTGTCGCCGTTTCGAGGGGAGGCGAGGGGCGAAGGGCGCACTATTTCCGGACAAAGCCGCTCCTGCGCACGCAACCGCACCTACGCCGACTGACGCTCCACCTGCAAAAACGCTACAACCGACGACCATAATCTCCACCCATTTTCAAAATATTATTCAATCCAAAATACATTTGCATCTATTTTTATGCAAATTTTAATTTACGCTCTTTTCAAAAATAATGGGATTCATTCCTCATTTTTTATGCGCACATAAAAAAATCCAAAATTAACAACAATGCAAATTACAACCGTTAATGCGTGTGTGTATAGGAGCGATGTGAGAACCGAATTGTTTTTTTTAAATCTGACAACTCTTCTCAAATAATTAAGAATTACATAGTAAAGTACACTTTAATTAAGAAATTCTAAGATAAATATGTATTGTGTTTTAATTTATATTCTATCACATTGATTTGAAGTTATGCGTTTTTAAAAAAGAATGGAATCTATAGCCTCAGTTTTCTATAGTAGTTTTTTATATGCGATTCCTCATAGAACGCATATATCGCATTTTTTCGCAACTTTAATTACAATTCAAATTAAACTATTAAGAATTCATCATATTCAAAAATAAATAAAACAAATTTGCATAACGCCTAATTTTCTCATTTAATAGAATTGATGAAAAGTGTTTATATTTTGTGATATATGGATGTTTTATTTTATTTTAATGAAAATTTGTTAATTTTATCTAACAAAAAAATTACGTTACAAAAATTCTGAATTCTCTCATTTTTTATTCAGTTCGACATTTTTTTTACATATTTTATCAGATATTTAAGCATTAATTTTCGACATTTATTCCATAAAATACATTTTATATGATTGAAATAGATATTTTAAGACCACGAATAATGTTTGTTTTATTTGCTCTCTCATATGTATAAAATTGAGGGAAAAAAACGGATTAATATTGTATATATTTTTAAATATGAATATGTAGAAAATACATAGTTTTAAATATTTAATTAAGTTCGTTAATTGTCATGTAAAATTGTCGTCGAGACTGCATTTTTTAAATAAACGAACATTATTTTAGACTGGTAACACATTCGATTAGTGTCATCTGTCAGTAGCGAGTGATGAAGTGTGATTATTCAATTTTTATTTCATTTATTTATTCAATTTTATTTTTTAAGCAGCATAAATAATCATAGATATATTTGAACATATTTTGAACCAAAACGTCATCGAACGTGATGATCTCTAGACAACATTTGGTCATTAATATACTAATTTTTTAAAAAAAATTCATATAATATGTATAAGATATTTTTGCTGTTATTTTCAAAATTTAACACTTTGATTTGATTCTTTTGATAATCAAATATTATCTACTATAAGATTATAAATAGATTAATAAAATAATATTTTAAACAGTGAAAAATCTTAGATGTTCTTTTTACTCATTATAGTAAATAGAACAAATATATTAACGAGATTTGGCCTTGTTACAACAATGAATTCCTGAAATCTGAGAGTTATTTTTATTTAAACATTGAAATAACTATTTATATGTATTAATTTAAAACATTAATTTTACAGATTGCATTGCATACAAAGATATAAAAATTAATATTGTATAGCGAAGTGATTGAAGAATACAATTTTATGGGTATTACAAAAAACCTGGTGAAATATTGAGATGATTGAAATGTGTTTATTAAAATAAACTATTTATTATAAGTAAGATGTTAATAATTTACGTAATGATCATTGAATGAGTATTGTATTATTTAATTGAAGAATTATGGATTTCAGCAACACAAAATACAATATGATCTAAAATATGATTATGCTTAGACAATCACAATAGACGAACAAATATCATACATAATAAATAAAGGTGAGGTCATTTTTGTGAGATTCTTGATACAATTTTTAGATACAAAATGAATGGAAATGATTCAATCCTATTGTGATTATAATAATGCTGAATGAAAAGGACTGAATGGGATAAGGCATTGTGGAAATTTTATGTATTGTTTGAACACAGCGTTGTCTTGAAATCATTGCTCCCCCTAATGCCTCTTTCAATAGACCAAACATATGGTAATCACATGGGGCCAAGTCTAGACTACAAGGTGGGTATTCAAGAGTTTCCCAGTATAATTGGGTGAGTTTATCATGAGTTACGGCTGTTATAAGAGACCGCGCATTGTCATGTATTCCAAAATATGTAAGTTCCAAAATACCACAGCCATCACTTTTCTAGCAGACTGTCTCTCAACTTTCAAACATTCACAAAACTTTTGGGTCCAATCAAACATTTAGGTCTTATTTAGAGTCGCATCACCAAACTGTGTCTCAAGTCGTCTTCAAATTTCACTTGATTTCATGCTTTAAGAGAAAATGAATAATTATATGTTGTGCAATAAAGGATGCTACTTCTCGCCTTCTTTCTTCAGTGATAGAATAAAGAAGCTTCCTGTTCGACAGAATAAATATATTTCTAATAGAGAGAACTATGTAGAAAAATAAGATACTCCCAGTTATATTTTTATATATCACTTATAAATTTGTACAGCAAAATTTCTAGTTATATTTGAATCGTTCTCGTACAATAAACATTTGATTACTAATACTAGAACTTTCAATACTAAGCCATTTTAAAAAGGACAATAATGATGTTATCTGTTAATTTGTATAAGTCAAAGACATTTGAAACTGTTATTACAAAGTAGAAAACAAAAAAGCAATCAGAATAATTGAAACAGTGATTTTTCTATACCAAAAAAGGTCAAGATATTTTGTAAATGTAAGAAATAGATATAACCCAATAAAAACAAAGATTACTTTTGAATAATCTGAATTTAAAAAATAAATGTTTTGTTAAATAAAAATACATTTTTTCTTAGTTTATTGCATGTGTTTTTTTACCGCGTGCCACTGATATATATAAATATTGTAAAATAGAAGCTCTATCTATCTTATTTACTCGATTTAATATTGTCTGACTTTCATATGTTTGCAAACCATAGTTATTTCGAATGATGCACCAGTAAACACATTTTATTTTAAATTGCTTTAATGAATCACATTTTTACGGTGGTATAAAAGCACTGGGATATCACGGGATAAACCGTTTTTTGAAAAAACAATTTATTTTATTATCAAGTCATGAAATATTCAAATTATTAATTGTAAAATCTTTTTTTTGTACTACTAAAATTACTATATTTTTTCAGTCATTATTTACACCACTGATCCATTCAATGTTTCCATTACCCACAACAATTGTGAAGACTCCATTGGATCTTTTAGAAATATTTGATCTTTGGTTGTATTTATTTTGTAGATCGCCATGACTAACACTAAAGCGATTCTTCAATAACCCTGTTTTTATAGGTTTAGGGTTGGAAACCTTAGACGTTTTTTCAAAACATGTTTTGCCAGACTGTGATTGTATTTTGGCAATGCTGGAGTGGCGCTAAATATGTTAGGGAACAATTTTAATTTTATTCACTTTCATTAAAATAATTCCGGCGATCATCAAAATAATTTGTAATGCACCTGAACCAATTACAATTCCTGCTAGAATATCTCTGTATGAATTTAAAAGACCTGCGACAGTTTCAAAACAACCCTAAAAATAAATTTGTATTATTTTCGTAAACATATTTTAAATAATTAATTTATAATAAGGGATCAAATTACCATTATATAAAATGATGCATCTCCTATTATTCTGGAACAATTTGATATTTTTCCATTATCGCCTATCGATTTAGCACAACAAGATTCGGGAAATCGTAGCTTGGTTTCATTAAAGTAGGCAGAATTTTCAAAATCTCTGAAATCACAAACGAATTTAAGGATACAAGAGTATGCAACATGAATATAATATTTTAAAAAAATACCTGTAATCATTGATTCCACAACAGTGATAAGTAGTAAAAATGGTATCCCACTAATAGTGAAATTGGATTTGATTTAGAATGTTTGTAATCCACTTTTATTGTATAAACAAGCCAATTTCTAACTACATCATCTGCCTGTAAATATAAAAGTCAAGCAAATTACAACGGGGATTATAAATGTTAATGTTGATACGAAAAATTCTTCAAATGTAATTAGTGTTTCTAAAAAACTAATTTAATTAGTATTTTTTACTGTTCATACAATTTAAAATATTATGATGATACATCTGAAATTAAAAATAATGCATGATTTATTGATTTTTTACGATAATACTGACTTTTGATTAATTTTAAATGTTAATCATATAATTAACATTCTCACAGATGTTTTTGTGAACTTTGTACTCGTGCAGAATTTAAAAATATTTGACTAACAACTAAAATGTATATTAAGCTATTTGCATTAGCATACCTCTTTCTGGTACATAATGAGTATAAATCCAAGTGCAATTTCCAGTACAAGGATGCCAGATATTATTGAAACATACTGTGGACATAGAATGAATAATTAATAACAAAAATATTAGTTAATAATGTAATGAAAAGTCTATACTAATGATTATATTCATCTATGCTAAATATGCATGTTTGTTTATTGCAGAAATGGATATAAAATATTCATATCTTTTCAATATTTATATTTTGCTTGTGGCAAAAAAGGAATAATTAAAAAATATATTTATTGATCATTACCAATGCTAAAAGACATGGTTGTCTATATAAAGCTCCACAGCAACCAAAAAATGATAATAATGTCATAAAACATCCTATTGCTATGAATGTGAATATTAAAGGTTGATCCAAATCAGTCGGTTTTTGAATACCCTGAAACATAAAAAAGCACACTTATATAGTTATCGATTTAAAAAAATCTGTTTGCACAGCGATTATTTTATCTATTCTTGATCGATCATAACAAATTTTAATCAAGTGACGTAATAAAGATTAACAACAAAATGGAACATTTGATATAAAAGGCACTGAATTTAAACGCTGGCACATTTTCAAGATATTTAATCATGTAGATTGCAGAAATTTTATAGTTTTCTCAAGCAATAAATATGTACATATAAACCAAATCACTGGAAACCATAAAATAAGTTCTTGATGTTTTATGGAAAAAATGTTATTGCGAGTACAATACAAGAACGATAGTTTTATATGCGCTAAACGTTCATAAAACTGGTCATATAATTTTGCAATGTATATAGAATTAAATTTCAGCATAATGACGACGTTATATTTCCATTTAATATATGAAATAAATAAGATCGTTTATCTAGATTTCAGTGTCTAATTAAAGTGCATTACATACACAAAATTTATCTTTGAAATTGAATTGATAACGTGATCTACAATGTAGCAAGATTTATGTATATTAAAGTCAATTTTGTCATAAATACAATATAATAAAATTTCTTGGGGAAATCTAAAGATTAATTTAAATGCATAACAATCATCTAATATAGTGGTATTTTTATACGTATAGCCAACTTTTATATCTTTGTTGATAATAAAATTTTCTAACCGCTCACTTTTACTACTAATTTTTAAGTGTAATTTTAATATGTAGAGAATTTAGATTAACGCTGCTCTCCATCAATACAATGTCTAAAAGTACTAGACAAAATCCCTACCATCCACTATGGAAGCTTGAATCGCCCTACTAGTGGGCGGTAGATATCAACTTGTTTTCTATTATAGCTGATTCTCTGTGAAGTATAAACTGATTCAGAATTTTATTCAATAGCAATAGCCAACATGAGCATCATATCATTCTAGTTTGTGAGCTTGATTAATATTTTAATCATACGACATACTATTCGATTTTTTAAAGCACGGAAATGATCAGGAACAAGACCTACCAGAACAGGAGGCAAAGAATATTGCCACAAGTCTGAACTTGGCAACTCAATACGCCAGAGCCGTAACGAGGGTATTAAGCGCCCGTGGCAAGTATTTAAGTAGCTTCTAAGGGATCTTCCGTTATCGTACAGATCATAGAAAATGTCGCAAAAAGCCCTGAAAGAGGAAGGAGTGCCAACAAGGTCTGTGTGGTCCAACCGGTCCGCTTTTCGGACCGCTGATATGACCAATGGACGCCTCGCGATCGGACGCCACACCCGAACATGTGTATAGAGCAATTACGAAATCTTTGTCTTTGTTTTATTGCGGGCTTATGCCGACTGGGTCGGCCCAATGTTTCGGCGATAACGAAGAAAATAGGGATTAGACAACTTAGTATATATTATAAAAATGGAAAGTGTCAATC
Organism: Stenopsyche tienmushanensis; assembly: GCA_008973525.1. NCBI lineage: Eukaryota > Metazoa > Arthropoda > Insecta > Trichoptera > Stenopsychidae > Stenopsyche > Stenopsyche tienmushanensis. The sequence continues at coordinate 1,280,467 of WACJ01000403.1, forward strand.
AGTATTGATTCATGTAAAGAAGAATGGTCTAGTAAAATAAAAACCATGTGCAACTCTCGATTCGGTCGGAATTTTGCGTTTTGCGCCCCAAGTCCAGTTGCTCCCATGATTCCAAGCATTTCGCAATGCTGCCAGTACCATTAAAACGATGAATGGTACAATACTCCTACATTTTGTTTAAATTCAGATCTTTATTCACAAAGGCCGTTTCACAATTGTCATTTAAATATATTAGGAGGACCCGAAAGTATTCGAAAATTTGGTATACAACATTGCAAAGGATGCGGTAACGTTTCCCAGTTTAATTCCCATAATTAATCCAGTGCGTTTCTAATTTAATGTTTGATTCCATACATTTTCACCCTTATAATTTCACCCGGTTTCATTAATTCGTATTATCGTAAACAAACCATTTCTCACCACCAATTACAATGCTATTAAAAAAGGGACTATGTTTTGTTGTATTCAGTCAAGGCGTGCGGTATCCATCCTATTCCATAATACCCATCCTATTTGTTTTTCCGATTAGTTTTAATTGTGTTTATACATTGGCCCCTGGGGACCCTAGTCTTTGCGATAACTCTTCAAATGTTTGTGGTGGATCTTACTCGTTAAGGGATCGTTTCAATGTCCGAAACTAATAATGGCATCTGAGAACTGTTACCACTTCATCGTAAACATCTTTGTATGCTTTACTGGCTTTTGCGGCATTCCAACCCAAATAATAAAGCAGCATACAATACCGGATAATGGCTTTCGTTAATTTTGGATTTGGAAATTTTACTCTTAAGACTTGGACACAAACTGAGCTCAAATTTTCGAATAATTTCGGGTTCCCCTAATCTTCTTCTAATGTATAAAAAATCATCTCTGTTTGTTCGTATTTAATGCGCTGCCATATCGTTCATCCGATTGTGATAAAACTTTGTCAAATTATTGTTTACACTTGCGGGAATAACATAGGTAAAATATCGTTTGTGTACGCAATTTGTTATGCGAGACGTGCCATTGCAATGCATGCCGAGTAATCACTAGTATCTAATAATAACAAATTTTGTTCTTCTTTATGTCTTCTTTAGTTTCTTTGGTGTTTCTCGTTAAAAATAGTTGATAATTCACGCATAATAAGAAGAGACATTCGATGAGCAGTTTTTCATATTAGAGCTTTCTACCTCTTTCCATTGGGGTTGCGAATTACGGGGTGCAAGAGCTAGATGATAAATAAATAAAGAAGCCGCACTCGATTCGTGAGCTTATCGCGTGACAACGGCCGCGGAACTAGGCTGAACATCACAGGAAAGTTGCTGAAAGCATGCATTTTTCAGCATGCTGCTGGAGTTCAACGCACTATACTATATTGACAATCAAACAAGGAAATTACAAATATGATGCACGCCACTGAAAATTTAAATATACCTGATTATCAACCGCGGATGTTTGAGTTATGGTAGCCACAAAGCTTTCAGGGCTGAACATGATCCACATGCTTGCTGTAAGGACGATGAGTCCACATATCTATAAAAAATAAATGGTAACAATGCTGAAAATTCATAGTCCAATCTTGTTTATATCATAGGTGCAAAAAAATTAAAAAAAACGGTATTACTCACCATAAATATGGAATTAAAGGTAATTATAATGCATCTAGATAAACTTCTGCCGCAACTCATCCTTGTTAATTGTATTTTCGCCGAATTGTATGAATTGCAAAGATTAAAATCACATAGTATCGTTGTTCACGTCTTCCGTCATGAGCCTCGACAAATGCGATAGAAATGCATCAGATTATATCTACAAAATGTATGATAGCTCTATATAACATTCTCCATTTCCACAAAGCAAGTACATTTTTTTCTATATATTGGTGAAGAAATCGATAGTGACCCAGCTGACCTAATTTATTATCGGGTCACTTGACCACCGACGATGCCTTTTATTTAGAAGTTCAGTACAAAAGAAATAAGTGCTCTTTGTTTAACCTGTTTTGTTGTTCATTGGATAAAATTAAATAAGTGCATGTTTAATAGCCGTCTTAGATAATTTTATTCTATTGAAAATATACTCAAAATTGAATTTTACAAGATCTATATAATATTTTTAGATGAAAAGATATTCATTATCTAATAGTATGCGAATAAACAAGCCATTATTAAATTGGAGCAACAAGTAGCCATGAGAAACGAGGATTTGTCCAGGTCATAATTTTGATGACACTAATCGCTGAAAGACTCTTTCATCTCTTGTTTTTATTTTTCAGTCTTTTAAAATGCCTGAATATAGAAAGCTTAAAGACGAAACTGCAGTCAACCGCTTTTATAACGTCGAAATAGTTTATTAACAAGTAAAAGACGCTGCAAACGAAGTTAACGCTATAGGAGGATTGACTGTATAGAAACGTATATCATCTAAACCAAAACTGAATACCATCAAACGGTTCAAATGTGACTATATCTAGCAAAAAAATCTTAAATAAAAATATTATCTTATTTGGTCTGAAAGCCTTAAATTAACATATTGAAAGTGCATCGAATTAATGCGTTTCAGTTTGGAAGCATCTAGTCTGAAATACCTTATGTAATATTTGCAAACAATAGAGGCATGTTTGATATTGTGTATCTATGAAATAACTGCTATAAAAATGTGTATTTTTGAACGACTAAACAAATACAATAGTTTTACAAAGATTGCTTAACAATAGAATATTAATATGGCGTTGTTTTAAAATCGATTCTCCATAATTGCAAATGTGTCAAATCGATGCATGTACAGGTTGAGTATAGAATTGTTGAGTTCTAAAATATAAATCGATAGAAAGATTGTTGAAGATTTTAAGATCATATTAGCTGCTGAATATATTTAATTTGGGAAACCATTTCTTATCAACAGTTATAATAATATTCAAAAGGGGACTATTTTGTTGCTGTTCGTTTAAGTTGTGCGATACCTATCCTATCGCATAAGCACCCATACTATTCGTTTTTCTAATGAGTTTTAAATGTGGATCCCAGTCCTTCAAAATTCTCAATGTTATCACAATTCGAATGTCCTCCAGTTCTCGTTGTATAACTGTGTCTGAGCTAAAACTTAAGGGACGTTTCTACCTTGTTGGCTTAAAAAAAATTTTTTTTTCTTCGTGTGTACAGATAGAACTAATGTTTAAGAATACGTTCAGTAAATTTTAAGTTGATATTATTGAAATTCGCAAAGTTATTGGTCGACGAGGAGAGGAGAAACTTTAAACGCGTTTTTCTCAAAACTCCCTTTTCCAAGCTTATGGAAGTGCTCCCACACATCCTAGATAAGCATTCTTTATAATTTTTGACTAGGCACGTGTATAATAAACGTTTTCATCAGTATAGACTACAATTATTTAAAAATATTCAATAGTGTTTATTTAATGAACAAAAAACTACAAAAAATGTTGGTAAAAACAGAATTTTTTTTTCAATCGCTCACTATTTTTTTATTTTACAATATTTATTCTTTGTTGTAGTTTAGGTTATACACGATATTATATAAAGTAAAAAATATTGTTAATTTTTTGGCTGCAAATCATTTTTTCAGGACTTCCATGGTGAAGAATGTCATCACTCGCGCACCGACATACGTGGCTCCTTCCTATTCCCACTACCATACTTTGTCAAATTTAAAAAAATATTTTTATGTTCAATAAAAATCGCCTAGTCAACTACTAAATATTAATATTCAATACTTTTCTCATAAAAAAATGTTAAATAATCGATCTCTTTTAGGCCCAACAAGGTAGAAACTTCCCTTAAGGTCTCAAAATGTACGAATACTTTTGGGTTCCTCTAATAAAAATGCAAATAGGGTTGGTTGCATTGTCGTGTCAATTTTTATCTTCGGTTATCATATAAAGGCTCATATTTATGTTTTAAAACATAATAACAATAGTTATTATTGCTAAATCGATAGGTGAAGGTAGTTAATACTATGTGAATGTCGAGGAAAATCAAGTATTGCTGGTAGTAAGAAATTGATGAAGTAAGTTTGACGTAAATGACATCTGTTTTAATTCTAAACTACAAGGGCAAGCAGAGATGTAAACAATGAAGTTATTGTTTGGGCGTAGCCAAACACTTGGAATTGTATGTATTAAAATTTAAACGACGATCTTTCCATTGAAAGAAGCACAAATTTTAAGAGAAAACTTCACAATTGCTTACTTCACAGGGGACTGAATTTATAAAAATATTTCAACTAAAAGCAAACAATCGGAAATAGCGGCTTTTTGCAAAAATATAAGAATGAATCCCCTTAAATTTATAGATCTGTGGTATGTAAATGTCGTTCAAAATTATTCAATTTTGAATTAATTTTATGATAAAAATCATCCCTAACAATATATAATAAATCATACCCGCTGATGATTAATACTTGAACATTACTTCAACGTTTTTGTGCGCTTGGCGAAACACCGAAAACACCACTGAATATTTCTCATGGAGTCCAGACCTTAAATCTGTGAGAATTTTTTTCTTCGAGATATAAACAGCGATGAACTTTAAACATGAACTAGCGCTCGTAGAAGAGTTATTTGTTTATTTTATGTTGCTATTTTCTTTAAAATTTCACTATAGTCTCATAGTTTTAGAGAAGGAAGCAGACATTGCACAACGCACACGCCACTCAATAAACTGACATCTAGCTCATTTTGGTTTCATGTTCTCGTTTCCCATGTGTCATCAGTATTTATATCATTCGATCCGGGAAGTTTGGAACGTTGATAGTTCTAATGAACCTTAAGTGACGAAACGACGAGCCTAAATTAAGAAAAAATAGCATAATTCCTCATACAAATTAATAGTGTGCAAGCGAATGTAAGCGGGAAAAGATTGATGATAAATTATGGTATGGTATATTTGAGTGGTCTGTGGTATTACAGATTTTGACGTAAATATATAGTCTTAAAGTAAATATTCTATTTTGATGCAATACTGTATAATATAGGAGGAAAATATTGATATTTCAAATTATTTTAATATAATTGCTGAAAATTTGATTTTGTTTATTGCCAGAATGAAGTACATAGTTACTAAAAAATGTATCAAATGATAATGCTTATGGGTGGATTCCACGAGCGTGGTTTCTTGTGCATGGTTTACTAGCATGCTAATAACTGCAGTACAGTGACCACACGTTTAGGCCCAAATATTACTTTTGTCAGCTGCTCTGTCATCAGTTGCACATTCAAAGCTTTCTTATAAAATGTTATTAATAACAAAGACATAATTTAGTGTTGAAAAGATGTCTCACAAGTGATCATTAGCCTAAAAGTGTGATCACTTCACTGTACTAATGGGCATGCTAGTAAACCATGTACAAGAAACCACGCTCGTGGAATCCGCCCATTAATGACTAATGTATAAGGAAAGATGCCAATATATTTGCAATATTTAAAATTAACGATTATATGCCCCTTCGGAAGATTGGTTTTGACCGATTAGTAACACTTTTCATCATCATAGTCCACTCCAGGATCTCTTTAATATTCATCCATATCGACTATATCATACATAAATTAATTTATAGATATTGAATAGAGAATTAGGGCTGGTTATAAGAACTGGATAGATTTCTTTGGTAGGTAGTGAAATACTACTTGAAACAATCATGTTGATTTTAATGATGGAACTCATATACATATGTACTTTCTGAAGTACATGAAGTGATGCTCAAGAAGTGCATCTCAGAATCACTCCTAAATTTGCAATGCTTTTTAGGGAATGAAGTTTGTATTTAAAAAATATGAAACATAAAAAATAACAATAAGCTGGTTATGTGAAAAGATCAATGCTTAGAACTGTTATTTTTTTTAATTTCGGTTTTCGTTCTAATTCAGTTCCAAATATTTATATCGGTTCGGTTTTGTATTTCAATCCGGAACGATTTTTCCGGCTTTCGGTTCAGCTCCGGATGGTTCATTTATATATTTTTTAAATAATATTAGAGCTATCGCATAGGTTACAAATACAATAAGAATAATCGAACGGGAAGTATATAATTACATGATTTAATAAACGAAAGGATTTTGATTTGATGTTTATTGGCTATAAGTTTGGGAGCCCCAGCATGGATTATATAATACTAGGAAACAAATTAAAATCTAAGAATCCCAGTCTGATTACATACCAATTATATAGGAAGAGATAATCTAAACAAAATACATAATGGTTGGAATTTGGGTCGATGCAATATTATCAGATGAATACAATCAAACAAATTCTGCGTAAGAATGGTGAAAGTCACATATTATATCAAGACAAATATCAAGCAAACTCTTTTCGTGTAATACGTGTACCGAACCGAAAAATCTGTTTTACTGGTTATCGGTTTTCGGTTCAGCTCCGGTTCGAAGCCCCGATGAAGACCGTTATGCAGTAGTACATTACATATATTAAGCAGCTGAAGAAACTACATTGGATCATTTATTATGATGATGATGATATTAATAACATAATTTACATGAAAATCGAATGTGTTTTCCTTATTTTTTTTCCTGTTTCACTTATACAATATTTTTCCTTGTGTCTGTCTTTTGTTAAAAAATCATAGACATAATCCAAATGAGAATTTATTCAGGATTCTATTATAACAGTACGTATTTGCCATATACGAGATAATTTAATGCAAAAAAAGTCGTCAATTTTTAATAATAACACCAATTGCAGCTCGTAACATAAAATTAACTAAATGCCTTTAGAAAAGTTACAAAATAATGATATGTAAGTATCACATTGACCTAAATATTCATATCCAAATATCTCTGAAATACACCTGAAAACCATCACATAAAAATTCTTAATCCTACGTATGTTAAAGAAAATAATAATAGTTTACCATTCTGCTATTTTCTAGGAGTAAAAACATAAATTTAAGTTGCGCATAAATTCTTAATGCATACACACTACACCCACAATTGAAATACTATTGTTTTAATGCAGAAGAATAAAAAAATAAGTATTGCAGTGACAACACTACCATGCGGCAAGGGAAACCAGTAGTAACTGAAAACTCAAGGCATTTTATTAGAATGGCGTGCAAGTAGACTCCCATTAACGTTTGATGTAATACGTTTCATTTAAGGAAAACCAAAAGGAGAAAGGGTGGAATTACAAGAAACGAGTAAAGAATGGATATTGTGGTTGAATACCAATTAACGACCACACGCAACGCTATCTGTCAATAATTTATGAATAGAAAAATGACACGTACTCTTAGGGCTTAAATTAACATTGAAATGAGTTTTTTATAAATTTTAAATCGTACTAGCGCGGTAGGGCAAATTGTCTTGAACATCACGAAAAGTGAAACTCCATCGGAAAGAGAGAGATAATCGTTTGTAGTGGGTCCGTGTCCGTCGCATACATCAAAGAGACGCTATGCACATGCGTCGCAACACCTCTACGTGTGTATGTATACGTAGCATAAACCAATACAACAGTTGCAAGCCTATTTTATTATATATTACACAAACACAGCCATATCTTCAAGCTAACAATTTCCTTAAACTAATCTCATTTGAAGCCTTTTCATTATTGGAATTTGGATAGACCGTCCTTGGAATTTCATGACTTCATGTATAGCTGATAATCAATTAAAAACAATCAAGCATAATTGGTTTTAAGATTTTCAAAATTTTGAATATAATTTTTATAAAACAGTCTAATACACAAAGGCAACACGTGAGGTATGGTTTCACTGGTTTTCTGCTAAATGCAAACCTGGAATAAAAAGGGAGTATATTTTTTCTATAAGTTTGTTTAATCGATCCATTTCTCAGTATGGAGCTACGATTTTTTTCCTGTGGGAGGGGAATCTTGCATAAGACACCTTGGGTTTAATCCCAGGGTAGTGTAAGATTCTTACTTATTAAATCCCTCTCTTATCCTTCTCTGTCTCCCCGGTATTGTTTATCATATTGCTTCAGGAGGACAGGTAGCCTTATATAGCTGGCCCTATTCTAGTGTTGGAGAGCCGCTCTGCGTCTTTCTCTCTCAATGTCTTCTTTGGCGCTCATGATTTCTTCAACGAAATCTCGCCAAAGGTCCGAGTTTTTCTTGCTCACCATCATGCTATGGACCATGTTCTTAGCATTGAGCTCGATAACCCCCAGTGCTTGTTTTAGCGCGTTTCTCTGGGGTGTCCAGGCCTCGCAATAACTGATGGTGTGTTCAGCATCATCGACCTTCGCTTAGCAGTGGTGGCACGTCGTGGATGCTTCTTTGCCGATCCTCTTCAGGACCTGAGTCAAGCGGTAGTTCTACGTTTTCGGGCCCTCCACCAGCTTATGACCGGGATTCCATCTCTGCTCCCAGACTTCCTTCAGTTTCTGGTCATGCTCGTTGTGATTTTTGGGATCTTCGAAGTTCAAGGCCCTCTTCTTTGCTTGGAGGTCCAGTGAGGGGATTCCAGCGATCACGCACACCGCTTCTTCAGATACTCGGAGCACTCCCTGCCGTTGGGCCCTTGCCAGCTTCTTCCTATAGCTCTCATGTCTGAGCGACTCGTGCCATATCGGGGCTCCGCACAAAAGGATTGAGTGTATAACCCCGTTTATGGTTCTTCTTTTGCACTGCTTTGGCCCTCCGATTTTGAACATGAGTCGTCCGAGCTCACCTGGCTACCTTCTGCGCAGCTGCTTAAATGTGTTTACTGAAGGTCAGCTTGTTGTTCATGAGGATCTCGAGGTATCTTAGCATGGAACTACGATCTAGCATAACAGAAGAGACCTCAAAAGAAGAAACCTCACCTTCTTCAATAGAGACCTTTCTCTTACATTTTGCTTACATTCTTACATCTCTTACATTCTTACATCGCTTCAGGATGAACAAACTCACACGTAGGGTCATTAGCTATCGGACCTTGAAAACTAGCTCTATAATCTAAAATCTATATATTTTTTTTAAGAAATTGCACAAAAATGACTCAATATGAAAAATAAAAGCTTAAAGTGAAAAATCCTATGAATTTATTGAGGGATGTTTTAAGTAGGATAATGTCAGATAATGACGAAAAGGCGCTCGTCTAAACTAAGATCTTCATTTATTTGAAGAAAGATCTCAGCTATGAGATTATAGGCGATACCGTCGGGAAGATTACATCTTCTCATGGACAAGGTTGATTCTTTCTTTTTTCCTTTGCGTCCGCATTTCAACTTCACACAAGAAGATAATAGGATGTTGCTGTTAATTTGGCGAATTGCGCCTACATAGAGCAACAAGAGCTTCACGCATGAGTGTTATTCCATCCACGCTACAGTATTAAATAGTTTCTTTACACTCACTAATGTGCCGGTCTCATTCTTCGACCTCTTTCTCCAGATTCCTAAGGATTTTTCCCCCATGTTGATATTGAAATCCTACAATTCTTTATGGCACAACATTCAGTTGCTACATCGCGTTGCTCTCCATTTTACGTTGGAAAATCTGCTGGAAGGTCTCATGATTTTGTGACGTGAATTTTACAGCCTGTAATAAAAAGATAATCAATAAAAAATGGTTGGAACTTCCTTGGATGTTTAATGTACAAGTTTGTAGAAACACTTAGAACAGATAGTTTTGCTAAGCCTTTAAATTACGTCTTTTTGTGTGATAAATACAAGGCATTGAATAAAAAAATATATTCCCTGTAAAATAAAATAAAATTTTAATAAATATCTCAGCGTAAATACTTTAATCAAATGATTGATTAATCAAATGATTGATTAAAGTTACTTAACCCTTTGAGTAGTGAGCTAATTTAAAATCGTCATAAACTTAGATGTTATATTCGCATGTCCGCCACTTATCATTCGTACAAATCCACTTATCTGTCAGGACCGTCGCAGCGTGTATGAAGCTTGTACATAAATAAATAAACACTGTCCATAGCACACAATATTTGGTATTTCTTCAAATAAACATCAACAATACATTTGAAATCGATTCATTATATCATTCACATATCATTATTAATCGATAAATTTGGGTTAACGATCTATACAATCGTACGATGTACGTAAGATACTCTCTTCGTCTATGTGTCTCTCCAAACTCAACGTGCAAGACACTCTCTGTCTCTGTCTGTCTCCGAGCTCAACGTGTAAGAATGTTCTTTCTGAATCACTGGAATTCGTACACAACTTTGTGTCTTACCTCTTTAAGGGGTTAATGTATGTATGTATTTCGAAATTGGTACACAGCGTTAAACCTATTCATCTACAGAAGAGTGCACAGCAAAGCTAAATGTTGGATTTGTGATTTGTCTATTTAATAAATAATATGGTACACACGTGATTACAATTCACGGTACATTCTATAATTATTGACTTAGTCTCAGATAACAGGAGAATATAGAAAGATTAGGATTTGCGTAGCATTATATCTTCGACATTTTTCCTTGAGCTGATCTTTTTCGTCAGATGCGATCTTCTTTCCTTGGAGAGCTCAACGATCGGTATCATCTGAAACATTTAGCCTCGCAGCTTCTTCGTTGCGTATTATGCATCAATATTATCTACATCTTGTGATAATATTGTCTGAAGATTAGCAGCATTCATTTAGTCATGATGTAAAAAAAAAAACGAATTGAATTTAACCATTGCAAGCATCAGGCTAAATCTGTATTCAATACGTGTTACAAACATAAAAAAAACATTACTCATTGGACCCTTTTGGGCTATGACTTGATGTTCCCTTTGAAATATTTCTGGAATACGCTAATGACAGCTTAAGCCTATAACAGGAGTCGAAAGCATGTGTTCAACATATGTGAACGATAGTTTGCACAAAAAGTGTTCAACAGGAAATAATCACAGGCTTTCAAACGTCGTGCTTCAACAAAAATAACGTTTGATTCGTCAATTATAAGTAGATCATCAATTATATTTTAAGAATTGAAATAAAACATTTCTTCTGTGTTTTTAAAATATCTTAATTATGTGTTAATTTAAAATGCAATTTTGGCTTTTAAAGCTTTGCCATTAGTCAAATTATTGACTTATGAAGGAAGAAATTGACTACCGATGGTACTTTTATAATTGATCTCCTTGATTGACCCATTTGATCATTGGGTCATACAAAGCTGCTTTTTTGTCTACAAGTAGTTTACGTTAGTAATTGTTAAATAAACGTCGTCTACTTTCGATACAAGTTGGTGAGGACTTCAGTTGACGTGGTTAGAGTTGTAGATCGGGAATTCCGCTTGGAATATGATTAGGATAAAGAAGAAATAATTTAAATTTGGAACAAGTCACTGTTGCAGTCTCAGAAAAGCTTATTTACTAGACATATTAGCTAGAGATATCATGCAATCGGAAATATTTCTCGGAAAATCCATGACAGTCATGTCATCCTTATTTGCCTCAAAAAATTTTTTTTTTAAACATAGGATATTAACGGGGACCGTCGTTGTTTTTTTTTCTGGAGTAAGTTCAATTTTAAGTCTCAAACATCTTGCGCTTTGGTAAATGTTTACATTATTACACATGTAGAGCAGGAGCCTCCAACCTTGGGCCCGTGGGTTCATATGCGCCCGAGACAGTGTTGCAATAATAAATATGCAAATCTTTAAATTGTGCGAAAGCAGAACTATTAAAATTACCATCAATGCAAAATCAAATATGGGATAAAGATACATATTTATAATATCTGGCGATAATTACTCAAAAAAATGAATATGCTTTTACGCAATAATGAATTTAATTCCCATTGTAAGACAGATGAATCCTTTCCAAACTTTACGTACTATCACTGTATCATACATCAAGAACCATTATGTGCCAATATCCTTTTGTGGAGTTAAAACGCCTATTTGCGTTCGAGTTTCAGTTATTGATTCAGAAAGAGAATTCTTACACGTTGAGCTCGAAGAGAGGCAGAGATTGTCTTGCGTACATTGTACAATTGTATAGATCGTTAACCAAAATTTATCGACTAATAATGATAACCCAAATTAATCGATTTCAAGTGTAATATTTTGTGCTATCGACAGTGTTTATTTATTTATATACATGCTGCGGCGATTCTAACAGATAAGTGGAAGTGACAAATATGCGAATATAGCATCTAAGTTTATGATGATTTAGAATTAACTCACTCAGAGGGATATATGAATGCGGTTAAAAAAAATAATACAATTAGAGCAAATCTTTATCACACAGATTTCCCAAGGTGGCAAGATTTTTTGATCCGGCATTGTAAGCTGCTTTTTTAATTTTGGTTTGGAATGCCACAAAAACCAGTAAAATACTCCAATATGTTTATTGTGAAATGGAAATAGTCTGCAGATGTCAATATTAGTTCTAAAAATTTAAATTGGGTGATAGAAGTGTAAGACGATGTCTTCTTCTCAACATCTTTATTAGCTCCGATAGGCTACGGCATCGAGGCGTAGAAGACCTAATCGAGATTCGGAAGTTGACTCGGAGGTCGGAACGGGGGAGATCTGTTCGGAGCTGAACCGAAGCTGGTCTGTATGGTGACCCGCACTTCTTTTATACCCGGCTTAATGCTCTATTTCTCTTGTAGCGATCTTTCTGGAAGACAATTTTATTGTCCAATTGTTATGAAATTTTTAGGTAATTGACACTGCTCTTATCACTTTCTGATACTATTGTGCCACGCTTCTAGAACGGTCGATCATTCGTTTCGTTTGGAAAAAAAGGCGAATGACAAGACTATGGTGTAGATATGTGGATTGTTGAAACGGAATTTGCTTGTGATTTTGACCGTGAGAAAGTTTTGGAGTGAGTCATTCAGCCGAGTATAATCACTCAATTGTAAAAATCCTTCCCTTAAAAGAGAAATAGACAGGCTTGCATGGTAACCGCGTCTCTTATGTTGGTGATTTTCCAACCAGTTTTCTCTCCACGGTGCAGAAGCTTAAGGGGTGAACCGAGAACAGGAGGATATTCGAATTTTGATGACGATGCACGAAAATCCCTAATCGAATCTATTCACAGATCCATGGCAAATAATCGAGGAGTAATCGCAAATATTCAGATCCCCATGGAGCACTGTGCAAACACATTTAAAACTCATCGCCAAAACGAATAGGATGGGTGTTATGAGGTAGGATGGGTATGTAGCGCCTTGATCAAACACGACAAAAACGAACGATAAAACATGTGTTGCTCTTTCTTGATGATATAAGAAATAGTTCCATTTTGAATAGTATTGTATAATTTGATTTTTTGTTATAAATAAATTTTAGCTTTTTTTAGTAAATATGAGAATACTTTCGGGTCTCCCTAATATATGTTAAAAAATGGAATATGTATATATATACATTTGAAAACCGATTTGCACCTGCCACTATATTTCGCAATCTCGAATGCGCCCGCGCCACAGAAAGGTTGAGAGTCCCTGATGTAGAGGGTGAATTTGAGGACTGCGATTGTTGCAAGACGTTCTAACCACTTGAAGCAATTGTTTGATTATCAAATGTTGACAATTTGAATGGTCCAAATTTTGCAAAGTTGCAACGTCTTGTAACGTCCTGCAACGTCCACCGTCATCCGAAGGCAATCATACCCTTCGTGCGGTGGGGAGGGAATTAGCAACAATGAACTTGACATGCGGGATGGGAGCGTTCCTCTCGTCATCGCTGCCGCCAATTTGAGCCACGAATTGGCGGAAGGCCATGCGGAGGATAAAAAAATGGCAGCAGCGGAGATCTGGCGAGAGGAGAGAGAATGCAAAAGCACAACACGAGGCAATGAGGAGCGGCGGGAGCGATAGTGGCGACGGTGGCGACGGTGGCGCCGCACCAGACAGAGACAGCCACACGTCCAACAGAGACGGCATACACTTGTAGAGCGAGATTCCTTCATAACACCTTTACACCCACTACATCACTTTTCAAACCAATTCAAATCTTCACCGCTCCAATAAATTTCTCAAATCAGAACTATCATTTTCTTTATAAAATATACGAATTGATAATTGAGAGTTAATGCCAAAAAAAGTCACCCACCATTTTAACACATAAAACAATACAATCTAATTGATAAGCAGTGCTCACTTCGCTCATAAATATTCTTCTTAATGTGCCATATCCGAACCATCGGACGTAGGCGATCTCCATAGGAGATTTTACTAGGGAAAGGATTTTAATGTGGTGGTTTCCCGTTGCCTTCCACACGTGGTAAAGTAAGGATAGGATTATTTGGAAAGGTAGGAGAGGAGAGAATCTATGAGTGAGTAGCGAAATTATCATTATATATAAATGATAATTTAATTATTGTTGCAAATTTAATCACTCACTAATGGGCGTCCCTGCACGACTTCATTAATCGCCTCAGCATTTACTTTTTCTAATCCAGGAAATCAGGGTAAACCTGGATCGAGACGATCGATCAGAAATATTAATATTTCCGATCTCCCAAATGTGTTGGAACGGTGAAAATTTTTTCCACAATCTGGATTTGAACCCGAACCTTTGTAATAAGAGTCCAGGATCTTATCCACTATACCAACACTTGGTCTCATAAATATGCATCACTGTTATCTTATCACGAATATAACGCATTGGAAAGAAAAATGCAAGCGATCTTGCGAAAATAGACGGACAGGGCTGCCATGCATGTCAGTTTAGATATAGTTGTAAAGGGGTTGATTTCACATAGATGTGACAAAACTTACTGTTCTGATAATTACTACAGAACAGTATGTGAGGCTTCATATGGACGATAGTCGACAAGAACAATAGGGCTTTATGAAAGCATGACATATGACTAGGATTATCGATAACATTACCGAAGACAATAGGAGCGATATCAGTAAAAACAATTCGAGAAAAATTAAGAAAATATTAAGAAAGATAGGGTATAAAAAGGGTGCGGAGAGCCATAGAGAATCAGTTGGAATTGGAATTCGATCTTGAGTCAGTCAATATTCATCGCAGTGAGAGCTTTCTGCGCCTCGTAATCGCTTACCGGACCGAATTAATATGTGAAAAGTGCGATCTCGTTTTTGAAATTCGCTCCCTACTGAGCCTTTCTCGCCATGAATGATGCTGCAGCTGTGGATCAGCAAAATCTCGCTCTAAGTGAAACCCGAGAATTCGACTACGGGTCTACATTAAAACATATGGAATTCAAAAAAACAACTTTACAAATATACGAGATATTCACAAGGATTCATCTCGACACAGATTATTATTTTAAACTGTATTTTTTCACATTCCAGGATTTAATTGAAATTGAACTATTTATAGTGTAATGATTTTATCTCATTAAGAACATTCAGTTGTTTCCGTAGATAAAAAAAGCAAAGCTGAAACATGATAAACAATGTTTTAGCGTTATGAAAATAAGAATTTCCAGTAAAAAATACAATTGATTAATGTGCTTGAACGAAGAATACCGCAAATAGGAAAGGATGAGACGTCCACAGAGAGGTTTATATTTTAAAAATTTAATTAATTGTTAGGATCGACAGATTTGCCAGGTTGATATCTCTACGCATTGCGATTTCCGCATCTAACTGTCGTTTTTGTTCTTCGTTTCGTTTGTGGGAAAAATATATTTTTTAAATAAAGACATGTTATTAAAATATATTATTACCCAAACCAGCGGTTCTTAAGCTTATCTAGTCTGCGAAACCCTTCTTGAGCAACATTTCTTTCGCGGACCCCCTCTTAACCTTTTAACTGCCAACGACACTTAAAATTAATTCCAACCGATACGACACCCATGTCCAAATTTAATACGTTCGCAAAGGGTTCATTTGACTTTTTTTAACTTGAAGTAGAAAACTGTATACATGCATACATTTAGTTTGTAATTAAAAGTGTGAGATCAAGCGTTGTTTTTATATATATATATAAATATTGTATATTAGATAAAGCGGAAACAAATGTCATTTTTTTGGTTGCATCCTTTGCCGTCAGTTTGCTTCGAGTTGCTATCGAGTGAATACGTCAAATTTGGTGTCATTATGAAGCTCTGTTGTTTGTCTTACTTTTTCAAATATTTTTTAGCCATAGTGAAAATGTTCAAGCCAGAAATTGATGAGACCAAATATTAAAAGCAAAAGAAGCTACCAAGAGCATCTGTGATACATATGGTAACAAATTGACTAGTTGAAAATGCCATAGATGGTTCAAAAAATTCAAAAATGTTAACAGAGATTTGAAAAATAAACCGAAATCAGGATAATTTCTAAAAATCGATGATGACGCATTACATTCTCTGGTAGAATCTGATCTTCAAAAAATAATTATCGCTAGATATCAGTTGTCCCTGGTCGACAGTAAAAGACCATTTGAAAATACTCGGTAAAAAGCATAGACAAGGAATTTGGGTAACGTACGAGTTGTTATTAACAGCTTTGGAACAACGGATAACCTATTCATCGCTATTGTCCAGGTATGAAATCGATCCATTTTTAAGAAGGATCGTTACTGGGGATGAGAAATGGGTCCTCTACAACAACCCAAGAAGGAAAAACTATCATTTTCTTCAAATAAAGTACCTATTTCTACCTTCTTGAAAAAGGTCCTCCTTTGTGTTTGGTGGGATTTTTTTTAGCATAATTCACTACGAGTTATTAAAACCTGGCCAAACTGTCGCAGTAGAACAATCGCTTCGCGATAAAAAAATCATTTCTGTGGAACAAGTGAAAAATCATTTGGATTCTTACTTTAGTGGAAAACTGGCCAAATTTTACGAAAGAGGCATTAAAAAGCTACCTAATCTTTGGAAAGTGATTATAAATAACAATGGAAATTATTTAATTGAGTAATATTGTACAGCTTTTATTAAAAAAATTGTTTTCTCCAAATACAAAAAAAATGACATTTCTTTTCGCTTTAAGTAATATAATGATTTTAAAAAAAGTATGCAATAAATAAAAGAGCGACGGTTGCCGTTAAGGTGTAAAGGTGCGCATGTGTCAGTGTTATTTACATTCAGTTGGTGGCGGATTGCGCCGCTGAATGTTGTTGAGTGACGGCGTGTTGTGCTCCGGCGAGTGGCCGCCCATTGCCGTTGGTTGGCGTTGGCGCCTTTCGGCTGTAGCCAGCGAGCCGCTAATTTCGCCGCCCCTCAGGTGCGCCATCTCTCCCTCAGCGTCTTTTCCTCTCCTTCTTCTTTTTCGCCAGGAGCGCGCCGGCATCCCGCCGTCCCGCCTCGCTCACCGTTATTCAGGAATTTGCTACTCGCCGACTTGTCGCTCGTGCCGGTTGCTCAATTTCATACTTTTTACATACAACAATACCAACGGCTCAACAATATGCCGGTGCATCGAGATACGAAAAACTCTCCGTCACCGGCCTAATCTCTACGTGCGCGTCTATGCTGATAAAAAAATCATTCGCCCGGACGGATAAAAAACAGATGTCAATTTACGAAGCAATGTTGGCGCACTCCTGCCTTGTATATAAACGTGTCGGTGATGGACGAAAAGGAGACCCCGAGAAGTGCGCGAAAAGATTCGAAATATCGGGGCGCTCCGTTCGTGCGCGCGGCATTATATCGCGCATTCCGTCTCGACGGTTGCGCAAAATCGTCCGACGTACGATCGAAACGCGCTTTTTAAAATTCAAATTTGCACCGGACTTGGTCGCCGAAAGCGCGCTGCGGACCGCTTATCTCGCCAAATAGCGAATTTTCCGATTGGTCGGAAAACGTGACCGCCTTCCCGGCGCTGATCCCGTCCCGATTGGTCGACGGTTCGAATTCAAATTTAGCACGAATATTGCTATTGGGCTTCCGGCGGGAAATGTGCCAAAGCTTCGAGTTCTCGTTCGCATCGATTTTCTCTCTTTAGCATACAATGGACGATCTGATAGCGGGACGCTTTTCATGCGAAGATGATTCGACCCAATTGCAGATGCGATAAAATTGATCCGAAAATATTTATAACCTATAACGACCATAAATCATGGTGTTTAAATTTGACATTATCAATTGTAGAACATAAATAACGCAATAATTTCACTGTATGATAATACTTTCTTTGCCATCAACAGTGAGATATTTGAGCTTATTTGTTTTTTTGAAGATTTGTTGGTAATGCACATATTTAAAAGTTGGTAGCCTTGAAACGGACAAAATCATAGAATTAAGACGGTGTTCGGCTACGATGCAAATGCTGTGTGTTTGGATTTTAAATGTTGTAGATTGATCCAAAAATGTCAATTAAATACATTTCAATGCCGATTTTAAATAATCGATGATGCTCCATGACCTCATCTTTTGCCGTATTCGACCTCAGCCATTAGTCATCTTTTGAAACTGCGAATCATTTGAATGCGTCATTTTGTACGTTATTAACACATTACGTTCGGGAAGCATCGTCATGTGTTGTTATCTCAGTTGATAGTTACGTACGGATACATTTTTATGAACTACACCGTCTTTCGGCTAACACTTTACTGTCCGCGCCGTGTTAACGCACGATAAGAATAACGCAACATTAACTTGAAAAAAATGTCGAAAAAACATTTAAATTTCTTTCTAGGGTTGATACATATATGAACAAAATATGCAAATGTTATCGGTCTACAAAATATAGCAAATCTTATAAAAAATCTTCTCTCATATAATTGAGAACCAATATGTGATGTTTACAGTAGACATACGGTAGACTCTCGATTATCCGGGTTGATGCTGGGGAGGAAGAACACGAATAATCCAAATCATCAAATTTCTACTTGGTTTCAAATATAATATATTTTTGTTTTTATGCTGAAATTTAGGGATAGGTTCTATTATTTTTGAAAATCGCATAAAAACAGACCCAAGTTTATATTTAAATCCTCTTTGTTTAGCGTAATCTAAAAATGCTTCAACATAATTCAACCTATCTTCTTCCCTTGTATTGTCGCTCTCATTTTCTTCCCCTTGAGAAACAAAAAAAACGATATCTGCATCATCCATGCATACAAAACCTGGATCATTTAAATCGGCACTTATTAAACTTATGTAGTCCGCGGACCCCCTCTTGAGCAAAATTTCTTTCGCGGATCCCTTCGTGAATATTTTTTTTTTGCGGACCCACCCAACTCTTGTGACCTAATTTTTCCAACAAACAAACATTTCTTAGTCAAAATAGATCTTTTTACAATGTTTTCTGTAAATAATTCAACGATAATATCTTTTTCAAGTATAGATAAATGTTTTGTTTATATTATCGCGGACCTCCAGTAATGTCTTGCTGGACCCCCGGGGGTCCGCGGATCCTAGTTTAAGAACCGCTGATTTAAATAATGATCGAGCCACTTCCTCGATCCCTATCCACGTTATCAAAACATTTTAAATTTTCCAATAAACCACGTATTTCAGATATATAAATTGCTTCATTCTCTTCAGAATGCATTAAACATGTTTCCGATGCCAGGAAGAGTCTTTCTCCATAACCGAACAAGTGTTATTCTATGTATAACATCAAATAACACAATTTTTTTCTCCATAAATTGATCAAATTGTCGTGAGGGTCGTCAGATAGCCTTGGCTGCGGGAAGACATGCTTCCCGTGGCCAAACCGCATGGTCTCTTTAAAATATTCTTCACTTTTAAAAGCGGATTCAATTTTTTTAAAATATATTTACAGTGCTATGAAATTGCCTACTAAATTCAACAATGTAAATGCGTCCGAATGGTGGCGATAACCTTGCTAAACTGATAAATATTGTTTATACCTGCTCTAATAAGTGTATAGACCTCTTTCGGGGTAAACAATACATATGTGGCCAACGGGGTTACAAATGAATTTATCATGTGAATAATCAATGGTGATGGTTATAAATATCTTGAAAAAATGTTGGTTGCTCTAAAAGTAATGGCGTTTTATATAAATATACATTTTTTACACGCGACATTGAAAGATCAGATCCGAACCAGGAGACAAACGCGCTCGAAGATCTCCCGTATGTAATGTGTTAACGTAACTATTTATTTCGCTACTGGAGCGCAGCGTTTGTCGATTTTATAGAATGAACGTATTTGTTCATATTTTTCCGTTATGTTAATTTGTATAGTTTTATTAGCATGTCGTCGCATAAATGTCGCCCCGGGCGATGCCCTCTTTCTTATTGCAAATGTGCGTCCTTGCATAACCGCTTTTGTATTTATATTTTTATAAGCGACTCGGACGATGCTGATCGTCCAACGATTGACGCCCGAAAGTCGAGAGGAAGTCGTGCTTCTTGGACAGATCTGAAGATATTCAGGTCTTGAAGATGAAGTACGCGATGACTATTTATAGACTTTTAATTTCCGATTGTTTATCCGCCGCTTAGAATGCCGAATGCTAAGATAATATTGACGATTGATTAGAATATTAAATTTGTTCGTGCGATGAAGTCAGGTCTTAAAAATTGTGTTGAAGGTCAGTCATGCTTTCAAATGGAAGACATGCCATCATCGTCCAGGAGAACTCAACCGTCGGGATTGTGCCAACCACCAGAATGAACGTTTTCAATTTATGCAGCAAAAAATTGATGCATGGAAAACTGCCTTATCGCGATTTTAATTGCGATCTTAGTATTTCATTTCCATTTGAAATCATGTTTTCAAATAGCGTGATTTTTATAATACTTTGATGCGATTCGTAATTATATTACGGAGGAATACAAAGATTCTGAAGTCCGTATCTATTATATTTCATATCGATATTCCCATTATTAGAGTCGAGGTGTAGTAAATACATCACCGGTAGGGAATTAATTAATATAACAATTTGAAAAACATATATGTCCTGTATATCTGTATACATAGATTGGACAGTTGCTGCCCCTAGGCGTCGCCTAAGCTCGCCAATTTGTAGTTACGCCACTGTTTCCAAGCGTCCAGATTTCGGTGGGAATGCCTCGATTTAGAAGCCTTCATCGTGCTGGTGAGGTGTACGATTTATGTTAGATAAAAATTTCAATCCCAATTTTTTAACTTTTAACTTGTCCCGCATAAGATGTGTTAGTTGGATTATATTTTTTAACGCTGGCAACATTACGACGCACCCAAACTTTTTACAGACGAACGATGTCTAAATTCTTTTATCCGGATTTATTTTAAGCGTTCATAGCAACGTTAAAGATTATTTCATGATCGTGGAATTAACTATGATTGATTATCGAAATTTTGATCATATAATGAACTGACACATGTTTTTTGATAATTTATTTATCAAAATGCCTATAGATTAACCAATATGATTTATTAACTGCAAGAAAGTGAATTAAATACCGATAAACCGCAGACGAATTTTTAGCATTGTGTAATGTTATTTAAAGCAATTATTGTCAAAAGAATTACATATTAATATTATATCATGTTTTCTTCGTCATCGCTATTAATAATTAACCATCTCAGTGCCGGACGCTGATATAGCGTCGCTCTCAATACTTGCGAAGAGTGCCAACGACGATATATCGTCGCATTATTATTCACACCGCGAGAGAATTCTGTCTCAATATGACTTCATGGAAAATCTGTAGGAATGCCATGTTTACCATTTGCTATATAATCTGTTTATAACTCTGTAAAGATATCCAGAAAGCGACTTGTTATTCATGATTATGCGTTTATTTATAAATTGAGTGATTAATGACAGTTCCATAACGTTGCTCATAAATAACTGATATTTACTTGTAAATAATAAAAATGATATACTTCTTCAAAGATAAAAATCCACGCATTTTAACCAAGCATTGTTATCGCCTTGGATATTTAGGAGATTTTACTCTCTGAATTTCATTTTTGAAGGCTCACCCCGCAAGCCACCAGAGTGAGCTTCTAGAATACCGTTATAGTAGTTTTCTAGTTCTATATATGGCGTTTCAACGAAAGAGTGTAGACTTCATCAGGGGCAGTAGACTCATAATTATTTTTAATGAATTTATTCAAAATTGTCTCAACCATTATATGGACGCGTATAAAATGTCATAACGCATATTCTTCGGTAAAATTGCGGGGATTATCTGTCGTAAACATAATTTACAACTATAATTTGCTGTGCAAATTGCACCCAATGTATGATTTTAATGTTTTGTTACATTTTATGTACGAACGTAAATCGATTATCTGCCGAAGCGTTTTACTGTGTATAATATATGGCGTTTTTCCTTTATACAAACAATCTTCCGTGTATAACGCTATCCAGGAGTGCTAAATTATCTTTTGTCGCTTTGTTATGTATCTGTGTCATTTATTATTTACAAACTCAAAGAGTATTTATATTGGTTACAAGTCGTAAGAAGCATTTTGTACAAGTTTGCTTATTTATTTTATTGGAGAAGCTTGATAAAAATGTGAAGCATTTAGTAAATCCTGGAAAATTAAGATTTCTTGTTAGAAACATTCTGGTTTCGTATTTATAACGCATTGGCGGACACGTCTAGGGATTCCAATTCCGGGATCCCAGATGCTCATGAATTCCGGGACTAGTAAACGTAATTCCGAAAAATTCGGAATTGAAATTTTTATCTAACATAAATCGTACACCTCACCAGCACGATGAAGGCTTCTAAATCGAGGCATTCCCACCTAAGTGGCGTAACTACAACGCCTAGGGGCAGCAACTGTCTAATCTATGTATACATATATACAGGACATATATGTTTTTCAAATTTTTATATTAATATTTCCCTACCGGTGATGTATTTACTACACATCGACTCTAATAATGGGAATATCGATATGAAATATAATAAATACGGGGTTCAGAATTTTTATATTCCTCCGTAATATAATTAAGAATCACATCAAAGTATTATAGTATATAAGTATTCATGTGCAGCGACGGAAATAAATAATTTGTCGGGAAATCGGGAATTTTGCAAGTTTTAGTTCGTGTCTCAAAGGTGTATTTAATAGGGTAATTGTTTGGTATTTAATGTTTGATACAATTTTTCCAGGCATATACATAATGAAACATTCACAATAATCGGGAAAGTCCCTAGTTTTATCTTTTTGTACCATTTTAATTACGCTAATCGAGTTGAAGAATTTATTTGATCTTATCAATTAGATATGATTGTTTATTTCAATCAAAAAAATAAATAACACAGTCGATAGGACAATTTTTTGAATCTCTTCAAAACGATGCATTTTTCTTGTGAGTTTTGAGACTCGTTGTACCCTAAAGGTCACTAGGACTTTATTTTGCTCGTGAACCATAACATGTACCCGCAAGCGATATGACATCATGCTATCCAGTTGCTCTCAATCTTTCATACACGAATGGAATGTCGTACTCCCGATATCATCATCAATAAATTGATCATATCTGCTGATTTTATGTTGCTTAATGTATTTTATATGTTATAAAAATTATCTTATAATCCAATCAATTTTGATAATGCTTAATAAGATAATTTAACTTCTTGCGATATGATATGGATATTATGCGAATTATGTATAAATAACATCACACTTTTATCAAATTGCATTTGATCAAGGAGCACAACTCATGCTGATGAAGGATCAACTCGCATCATGATAAAAATTATTTCCTTGAAAATTGAGTTAGATTTTATTGAATAATTTTAAGATTTTGTAGAGTTTTTTTTAAGATTAAGTCGTGTCCCAATGCTTGTTATATTTTAGTCTATAAACTTATATGATGGTACAATAATTTAACTGTAAAATCGTCAAGTTGCGTGATTCCATATCTCTATGCAAGCATGCAACTCCTGACGTATGTGCTCGAGCGTATCTTTAAACATTTGACATCAATCATAAATTGAATCTTGTTCAGAAGATTAATCATGCTAATAAAGGTCATCGATCAATTAATTTCAGTTCGCGATCTCCAATTGGCTTTCAATTACAATTGGATTAAGTTTGAGAGGTCAATTGTTGAATTGCATGTATGCATACAAATAAGATCTTGATTTACTTTCGGCTAAATAAAGCGCTTTGGTGCGCTGTCCGCAACATATGCGTGCTTATTCTCTCTGAATAACTCATAAGGAAGGTCTCGAGTACCCACTTACATCCGAAAATGTGACAAAAACCCCTAAAAGAAGACGGAATAGTCACAAGGTCTATGTGTCCAATCGGTCCGCTTTTCGGACCGCTGACTTGACGAATGAGCGCCTCGTGCCTGAATATGTCTACCGAACGATTACGAACTCTCATGATAAAACGAAGTTATCCGAAGAAGACTGATCGGGCGGGTTCGAAAATATTATTGTCTTTATTTTATTGCGGATGCTGGCTGGGTTGACCCAATGTTTAGGCGATAACGAAAAAAAAAGGGATTAGAAAACTTAGCACACATTTAAAACTTATCGAATATGATGGTTGCAGAGCCGCAACTAGGATATGAAGCGCCCGTTGCAAGTATCTAATTTAACGTCCCCTTCCACAGAAATCCAATTTATTTTTTATAGTTAACTTATACTATTACAGTGTATGTATTAAAATAATATACAAAAATAGTCCCAAAAGTACCCGACCTAATGTATTGATGGCGGTTACTGTTGTAAAAAAATACTATCATAGAAAGTGTCTAGACGCTACATTGCTTCATGCCGCAAACAAATGCCGCAAAAGGTCCTAAAAGAGGACGGAGTGGCCATGAGATTTGTGTGCTCAATCGGTCCGCTTTTCGTACCGCTGATATGATATTGATGATTTTCTTCGCTATGACGATAGCGAAGAAAACTTAGTATATATTATAAAAACGAACAGAGTTAATCAATGTTGATTCATGTAAATTAGAATAATTGAGTAAAATTAAAACCACCCCCTTGTTACGGCCTAGTTGAAGAAATGATTGTTAAATTGTAAGAAAATAAATAAATAAAACCCAGTCAATAAGATGGTTTTATTGATATTTTCAGATCCTTTGAGGCTCATTGTATTCAATTGCTCTAAAAATAATTTTATACGTTTATTTTAAAGCGACTGGAATGGACCAGGACGAAATAAATGGTATTCCTTGTTTATACTGTTCCCGGAATAACTTCGTTTGCTAGCATAAAAACGGATTTTATTCTGGAGAATTTTTACCATATATGAAACGATTGCCCCGTGTGTGCCTAATTTTTCAATTCAGCTCGCTAATCTTTCTATGGAGCATCGTTTATTAGAATGTAGATGATGTCATCGACAGCTGCTTCTATACCAGGATATGGAGATAACTGGCTACAACTTCAACGAAGCGAATCGCAGGTTTCCACCCTTGGATCGTGGCATCCCATCAAAAACTTGCTTGCACATTGCTGCAGAATGAAATGCTTGGCATGTATGTTTTCGAATAGACTTTTGATATACGACACAATAAAAAATATTGCGAAAAGACGTTCGAGCATTGCATAATGCATTATTTGGCAATCGAATTCAACACACTGCTTGTATACCAAATCGTGGCACAAATATGATTTGAATGAATATCGCGAATTCCCAAACTGTCAGAATTATCAATGAGTTTTTAATTTATTGGATCGCGAATGATTTATATGATTTGCATGTTATTCGATGACAAAGCTGATGTTAGTCATAGCACTTTATTTCAGCTGTGGTTGCGCCAATCGTCGTTTCAACGCCATATGTTGGCTCGCTATACGCACTCGTCTAACCCCTTAAATCTTAATTGCCTTTTTAAAAAATGATCATCAAAAGGAGCATGATCATCACTCGGCATACATCAGTCGCATTAATTAATCCTTTTGCTTTCATGGTCGCATAATGAAAATGCCTTGCAGTTTTAACAAAAGCGAAAATAAATTTACCGTAAAGTGAAAACGAACACAAAGATAAACCGTTGGCAAACATTTTACGTCCATATCGCATTGTTAATATTATGGATGACATCAGTGCTGATCACGGTGTGTGACTTTGATTAATTATACAAGAACTATTTACTCAGAATTACCAACATTACGTCGTTGCAGAATTATTTCAAATCCGACTGTCTTCCGCAATTTTTAATAATATTTTACTCGTGTGGTTTTGTAACGTTGCTACTTCCTAAAGTTATAAATTAACAATAAGTATTTAACCACTTAATTCCATTTTTGGTATCTACTTCATCGTTTATAAGCCTTCAATATTGTGTGGTAATATGTGGTGGCAGTTGACCAAATTTGCTGATTACGCTTCTGACAACGCGGTTGATGTTTTTGAAGCGAATTATCCTCAATTGAAAATTATGAACGATGGACATGTATCAACACCATCGTGGCCGCATCAAAGGATCAGATCATTGAACGTATTACAGTAGACTCTCGATTACCCGGGGATGTCTCATTGTTAATAGAGAGATTGTTGAGAAACAACACCGATTCATGTTGGGCGATGAGAGTGTTAAATATAAGCTCCACACGTGTCGCTGCGGTCCTGTCAGATAAGTTGATTTGTACGGATGATAAGTGGCGAACAAGCAAATATAGCATCTAAGACTATGAAGATTTTAAATTAGTTCACTACTCAAAGGGTTAAGCCGGGTAGTTAGTTTAACACTCGTCGCCCAACATATCGCCCACAGCGTCTCTGTCTCTCCCCAAGCTAAAAGTATAAAAGTGTTCTTACTGAATCATACAGGTTAGTTTTAGTAATCAAGCTCTTATCACTCCGGGTCCATTTTAACAATTTGACTATCGTTGTCAGTTATGTCAACGAGATTCAGTCGTAGTTACCGGATAATCCGCACCCGGATAATCGAGAGTACACTGTACTTAGATTTAGCATTAGCAGTTGCAGATGTAAAAATGTATTCACCATATTCGTTGATTACTGATGTATAAGGACGATTGGCGCGATCATGATGCATATGTAGCATCATGCGGCTATCAATGATCGAATCCGTGATGATACAGCATATGCATCATCGGACACGCTAGCGTTAAGATAGATTTAACACCTTATAAACAACATTTAGACGAAGTTACTTCAATCAAAATCGATTAAAATAACTAGTTACAAAATAAAAACATTTTAAATGATGTTATTTTTATAGACATAGTAAGATGCTAGCATAAATATAAAACCAATTATTTGACGGAAAAAGTTTTTCATCCCGTTTGCTCCCGATTTGTATTGCTATTCTGATTATTTTGAATGAATTTATCATAAAAAGCTGATAGTACAAGAATCAGAGACAGTATTTGTGTAATTATCCGTACAAAGCTGATTATTTCACTTTTTGTCGTTTTGATATTGTAAGTAAACAAAACGGCAGTCTACCGCGATGATGTTGTTGCCGGCGTTAATAATAATTTTTGTTGAGATCTGTTTAATATTATATAAATGTCTTATACCTATAATAATATTGTAGCTGCTATACTACTACTTCGCTCAATATGTACTTCAATCAAGTTCGCACATTAGAACTTTAGCCACGTATACCGAAACACTAGCCACCTTATATCGAAAGTAGATGACGTTTATTTAACAATGATTAACATAAACTGCTTATAGAACGAAAAGCAGCTTTATAGATGCCCCCATATGTACAATTGTTTATATTTGAATTTCCCTCGTAGAATATTTTTGGAACGTTTGTAGCCATTATTTTCGATGCTGTACAAACTTGGTCTAAATCATTGCATGCTGATCTTCTGTTTATATGATGACACACAGAGATAAACTAAGCTCTTTTTAAAGCAATCAACATCGATTTTTAAAATTTGACATGTATGTATATACATTTTTGACAATGGTGACATTCATGATAGTCTCATCTTTCTTCGCTAGGAGTTACATCTCGAAGCAGTGACAATTGACTGTGTATTATCTAGTGACACCTCGACACAGTCAAGTGTGAATTTCACAAATTATCTTCGTTTCTCAGCACAGAATGACGCTATAAAACTAGCAATACGTTGCAATATTCAAATTTAAATTGTTAGCAATTATCTGCAATTAAATATGCAGCTTCTGTTATCTCATAATACTTTATTTCGTCATGCTGCTTCAATGAAAATGCATTTGATTTTCATAAGTTTATCTTTCTTTCGATATAAAATTATAATTTTATTGCTGTTGTCATATATGTAAAATGTTACCTCTACCTAAACCACATTGACATAGTTCTCCAAGCATTTATTGTCGTAAGTAGATAAAAGCAAACATCACACTTAGACCATTTGACCCATTTAATTTCAATGGCTGATTGATAGATGATTAATCTTATCTAAGACAAAGCGTAATTGCATCTTTATAATTCAAAGTGCATTGCTTCTTTTTACGTCTATAGCAACCAAACTTTGAATCATTCAATTCAAATCTTTTAGCTTTCTATTTTTATTATATAAAGTTAGTGCCCTGATGATACATGACGATACTTAGACTTTGGATACTAGAGTATTTATATTTTTTATAGATAAAAACTAGAGTTTTCAATCTCTAGTCTCTTGCACCATTTCGATGTACCTCTCAATTCACTGTCCATAACATATGTAATTTTCAGCAATGGTTGTAAATTGCTGCTACTTACTAGGTAGCCATTTTGTAGTACACTGTATGAAATCATTTTATCGAGATTAGATTATCGTCATGTTTGTATTATATCCACTTTAAATCTAATAAAAAAGTTAATGTGGTTACTCGTGACATGACAGTCATAACCACGTCAGTCACTGCTTATGTAAAGATAACGCCGTGTAATATTTAATTATTTCTCTGTGTATATCTTCGATGTTAACTCTTTATAGTCCGTGTCCCCTTTTACAAAAAACGTACAACTTGATACGGATTTAAATTTCTTTCTAGGGATGACACTACACACGTGTGTACTGTCTGTGTAGTCTCCGGGTGGGTGTTAGACTCCACGATGCTCACCCATAAAACCCCAGGGGGGGGGGGGAGTCAACCCTACGTCCGTGGGCAACGATTGAACCCTTGGGGTAATAATTTGGATTAGAGCTACGCGAAAGTAGCCTCGTCGGTTTGCTCATCAAACGTAGCTGGGATAACCCAGCTAACATGAGTTGGGTGAGCAGGTCACCCTGTGCTGCGCACCCTTAAAGAGGTGCGTGGAATAGCCGATTACATTAGTTGGTGGAGACTGTGTTAAAGGCTCACCACTATCCTCAATAGCCTAGGTACACAGTAGAGAACGGTGACTCGTCTCCGTGGCTAGGTACTACAAATGACCGAATCGATACTAGTACCATGGGGAAAGGGTAGCCCCTGCAGTCCGTCGTCTGCTGCAGCCCACTCCAAACTGAGGTTGAACTCGTGGTGTCAGTGAAAATCTGGTTTTCCTGTGAAAATTGCGTCCTCTGGAGGGCGCGAAGCAAAAGGGGTGGGCGCCTGGACGCTCTGCGCGTAGCTTTTCTAGCGGGACCAAAAGATCAGTGGAAGACACTCTGTGTGGCTAGTCCGGGGTAACCCGGAACAGACAATGCACCAGCGCAGGAAATAGGATCGCACATTAATGATCCCCCAATCCAGTTAGTCGATGTCTGTTATCTGTCTGTGTAGTCTAAGGAAGGTGTAAGTGACGACTTATCGTGGTATCAGGTCGTCGATAGAACGTATATACAAGGTGCAAAGCTAAAAGGTCAACTACTTTACTCGATGATAATATTGAAAATAATTTATGAGTCAGTATGATTTCAAATCTTGATTTAGTTTTGATTATGGTATTATCAATTTATTCACCGTTTCAATGATAATAAATATTTGCTACATTACGAGGTGAATAAACAATGTAGTGAATCATAGTTATCAATTAAAAAAGTTGCAAGTAGGGCTTACATTAATGGTTTATTGGTAAATTGGCCAAAACTTCATCGGTAATTACCGGTAAATTGAAAAATTACAGACATTTAGTTACATTGCATGCCAAATGTAAATATTGGAATTTTCATTCTAATCCAAATGCTATATATATTTTCTTATACACACTGCTTTTCATGTTTTAATTGTAATTTATTATATTCAAGTTCCTTTATGTGTATATTTTTAAAGGTGAATTTATGCTTACATATTAATATTTAAAGCTAAGACTTCATTCACCAGTAAATAACCGGCAATGTGAGGGATTTTTACCGGTAATTGTATTTTTCCGGTAAATTGCAAGCCCTCGTTGCTAGAGGCGTAACAGAAGTTTTTTTAATTCTTTCGAGAACTTCGCAGAAACATTGCGGTCGATTCGAAAGCTGCTCCTCTATTTGGTTTGTCTATTTATTTTGGTTTTATCTGTTTACCCTTTCAGAGGAATAGATAACGACCTCGCAGATAATTCGAGCGAAACCCATACAAATTAGAATCGTTGTTACGATAGCCTGAAAAAATCTTTCAGACTAATGCGAAATAAAAATAGTCCTGCGTCGCTAATTATGTACATATATTGAGTTGAAGTGATCTATCTTGAGACATATGAGATTTTTGAATTAAGAAGTTGTGATCATTTTTTACATATGTCAACACAAACTTTGTTTTTGTGAAAATTTTACTCGAAGTCCGTATGTAATTTTAACTTGTTTTTTAAGCAATTAACGGACTACAGCAAAATATTTTACGAGATATCACCGGATGATAATGAGTTATTAAGCATCATTTCCTTATTTTACGTATACATATTTTTATTGATATCATTTTCGAAGATTGTCACATGACACAAATTTACGGACTATCTGATCATCTGTCTATTATACTATAATAGATATAGTTCGATGGAATACTATAAAAACATTTAGGAGACGCAAATAGTTCAGATTCTCTCCCAGCATAAATTTCAATTAAGATTGTATCCCGAAAAGCTATTTATTATAGTCACTTAATATGTTAGGATGAGGATGTCCTAGTTTTACAATACTACATTGCTATTTAAATAATGTTTAATGTACTCTAAATCCACGTTTTCCCAAAATTTACCGAAATTTCTGCACTATCAGTCACTATGACCACGAACCCATAAGTCTTCAAATGTGATATGAAAACGCATTTGATTATCTATGATTGTGATATGTAAAAAGGGGAATGTGTTTTTGGACCTATCTGCTAGGATTAATAGCCCGTTTTAATATGACATATAAATTATTCACCTGAACTTTGATCGGACGAATGATTTCGGGAGTTAGACAGGGGAAGAATGGCGTAATTCATATATTCTATGCGGATGTCCATCGACATTTTGATAGAAATTACGTTTATGGCGACATTTACGTCTATGGAGCTGGTGTTAGTTTTGGCAGAATAAAATGTATAGTGGTATCGAGGGTGAATAGCGAAGGGTTGACCTTAGTAAAGCATGAATCATTACTGTTAGCAACGTGAAACGCCTCGAGAGATCCGAAAGTAATTTTTTTATAAAAATTATTTTCATATCTTTCTGTGACCGAATATCAAGTAACAAATCAATCAACAAATCAGCAGGTCAGAGATTGTGAATGGGAGGCAGAAATGGGGTGTCTTGCGTACATCGTACGATTGTAGAGATCGTTATCCCAAATTTATCGACTAATAAGGATATATGAAAAATATAATGAATCGATTTCAAATGTATTATTTATGTTTACTTTAAGAAATTACCGAATATTGTGTGTTATTGACAATGTTTATTTATTTATGTACAAGTATCAACGCTGCGATAGTCTTGAAAGATGGATTTGTACGGATGGTAAGTGGCGGACATATGAATATAGCATCTAAGTTTATGATGATGTAACGTAGAGGCGGGGGCGCTCTCGGGAGCAGAGTCCCCGGGCGGCGCTCCGCCCCCACGTGCTCCTCGGGATGACCGTGCTACTGCACGAGTCCGTTCTTCTATCGGGCCATGGTGTTGCTGGACGAATGGATGGGAATAGACGGGAGTCGAATAGAAAGACTTTTCTCTAAATAAATATTTATTTCACACAAGAGAGAGATCTGGCTGCAGGAGGGACGACCTCCCGCAAACAAGGCTAACTAACCGACGACTCTTCTCGACTGCAGGTGAAATGTCTCCGCAGGGCCACAAAAGATGGCGCTGTTAAAATAACACATGGCTCCTGAAGAGAGACGGAAGATGTCGCTGTTAATCTGGAGCATTAAATCTGCTCAGACTCAAAGAGTTAAGATTGTATAATTTAGTACTATCATAGGTGGTCATTTTATTTGTAGGGTATCTGGCCCTTGTCAATTAATCCTTATCTGATTGGGGTTTCTTGGTAAGGTTGGTACAATTTCTTTTGGTTAACTTAATTTTAGGTAATCTTATTTAAACCATCATCCATAGCTACCAATTTGGATATCGTCATATTTTTTTACCCTCACTGTGGTCTAATAAGAATCTATTGCATCCTGCGTATGTACAAAATGAAAAACAGGAGATATTAATCGATTGCTTAATTGATATTAAAGGAATTTGTCTTTGTTTCCAAAAATAATATAATTGATAAAAAACAGGTGAAAGGTTAAACTCATATAGCGATATGGTGTTAACACATTTTTGTCAGGGCATTTTTTTTCTGTAGCGCTCAAAAAACAAAATTTAGCATTAAACACACGCAATTATATGAATCGCTATAATTATTCAAGATATTTGAAATATTGAAATTCATCAATATAGCCAATCAAACTTTCGTACAATGTTTTTATTTAAAAATACTTTCCAATGTATTAATTGATATAAAAACCCATTATAATTAATTAAATTCAGTATTCAGCAAGACTTTATTTTTTTATTGGGATTGATATTTTTATCTGTAACTGATGTTTCCAAATCGGATTATTTTAATCAATTTTCTTGTTACTAAGTTATTATCAATCTATGGGTTGTAAATTCTTATATCTGAAGTATTCAAGAGAAATTTGCTATCAAATATCGATATAAAATTGTGATCCCTCTATGAATATAACTGTTTGATTGCGTTCAAGTTTTTGGAAGAATCAATAAAAGATGGATTATCGACTACTGGATCAACACTGGTCTTACGATCAGTATTCAATCATCGACTTCTTCGGTCAGCTTGCGGTCATTTCATGTGATCCGAACGGTATTGCTGACTTGCTCCAATTTCTACGGTCATGAAACTGTCCCGACTAGTGTCCTTAGAAGTGTTAAAAAACACTAATATCTGAAAAATACTTATTATAATAGAAGTCGATTATATAATTGCGCATTCGATAAAAATAATTAAATCTTGACGTAAGAGATTTTATTGTGTTTTTAACATACCAAACTTATCTGATAGCTACCGCTTAACTAAATATAGATCAGATTGAAAAACATGATTTAATGTAAGAAATATCAAGTACAATGAATAAGGTCGAAGTATTAAATTTTCGAATTTTTTATTCTCAACCATAATTTATGTACGTATACAATCGCCCGTTAATTTACAGTGTTTTATAAAATGGACGTTAAAATAGTTCATTACAGAAAACATCAATAATAAGCAGGGAAATATTTGTCAAATTAATTAAAAAATTCCAGCCAATTAACACTTTGCAGTCCGGGTGTTGCGCGCTAAACTTTGCCCAAAATCCGAGTGATTTCGCAAGAAATTCACGAAACGCTACTTCTTTCGTAAAATTGATTGAAATCAATTATGCTTACAAAAGAGTTTACTGCATTGATATATTATAAACATGGCAGTGATTTTTTTGAAATTCAAACTTCGAAGTTGTTTGAATTATATTGGTCTTTTTCGTCTGCGATTCGTCTCTGTTTAGAATAAATTGTACAAATTTTTGAACAGTTATTAAAGCACGTCTATTACCAATGCCGGTATGATGAAATTTCTATTAAATCTTTATTATCCAATAGCTTATTTCCAATCGATGGATTTTCACGTTCACAAATGGAAGCCACAAATTTCTTATTCAAAATATTTCCATCAAATCAAATTTAGGTCTTACAGATGGCAGCTCGTTTCTACCACAACGTGTGAAACCAATTTGATTTGAAATATAATGTATTCCATAATCATATACAGATGCAGTTAACTCTTTTGTTGTCAACACTGAAATTTAATTTCAATCTATTGGGTGATTTAAGAATTATATTAATTTTATGAAAGAAGCAGTTTTAAGATTTTTTCCGAAATCATCCGAACTTTGGGCGAAGTATATTGCGGAATACTTGCATTTTGGAACGCCCGGATTGTAAAGTGTTAATCGCTAAATTCGACGTTATAAGGACACATTCGTTGATTTAATGTACATTTGGGTCTGTTTTTATGCGATAAATACGTTCCACGGGGAGTCGCATAAAAAATATTTGAACTACATAGAAAATTGAGGGATAGGTTCCATTATTTTTAAAAACCGCATAACTTCAAATCAATGCGATATAATGTACCAAAAATCGCATAAAAATGACTATCACTATGCCTATGAAGTTATCTGAGATACTGCACGTGAAACATTATATATACAGTCCAAAATTGAAAACTTTTTCCAAACTTCAAATACAGTCAATAACTCATTCTCTAGTTTATCCAGTATATGTTGATAAGTGTTCTTAACACTTTGAGACCCGCTGACGCCTTTTGGCGTAAAAATTCCCCAACCGTTATGAACCGCTGACGCCATTTGGCGTAAAAACGTGGGCCTACATCATCATAAAAAAAATATGTTACCGACACTTATATTTCACTATTCGTTGACAGATATTTCTACAGATATAAAGGGTATATAAATTTGAGTTTTAAGTTTGAAGAAAGTAAATAAATTTCCTATAAGAATCATATTAGAAGTCGATCCTAAGACAATTTTAAATTGAAAAGTATCTCCCAAGACAAAAAAGGTTGGACGATTCTGAAGTAAAGGATATATACATATCCAGTGGCGGTCCTTCCATAGAATTGCGAAGTATTATCACCCTCATGTAGTAAATAAATTTTAAATGAAATATAAATAACAAGTAATATTTATAGAAAGAAAAAAAATGTATTTCGTTGGTTTGAGAGCCACTGGTTGAAAGTTGTAAAATGAAGATCACAGATCAATACCTTTGATTTGTAGAACATAACCTGAAAATTTCACGTATATACACTCATAGGTTAAAAAGATATGTTAATTATTATAAAGGTCTTGATTTTTTGCGAAATTTGCCTAAAACGAGCGGCCCCCACAGGATTTTCATACCAAAAAGCGCGGTTCTCAAAGTGTTAATGTAACACTATTTTCACATTTGGATGTTCTGAATATGGATGACTTGAACGGTTGTAACTTGCATTTGTGTTAATTTTAGATTTATTTATGCGCATTCGCATAAAAAAAAGCTTTGTCCTCTATAGAAAAATGATGGATAGGTTGCATTATTTTTGAAAATCGCATAACTTCAAAATCGCATAAAAACAGACCCAAGTGTATATAATTGAATTATCGAAATTCCCTCAAAGGCGAGTATGTCGTAAATAATTTTGAATACATTTTAATGAATATATTATACAGTTATGAATCTACATTTTATCAGCTTAAAAATGCATATTGTGTATGAAACTACGTAGATTATATTTCGACCTTTATTCCATATAAAAACGAGATCTCGTGTGTCATACGTCGATGATAAATTTCCTACTAATTATAAATATAGATAAGTGTATTTAAAACTATTTATCTTAGAAAACATTAGGGATTAGTTGAGGTTAGATAAGATTTTCAAATATTAAATTTGGTATGTATAATCTGCATTAAATTTAATTTTAATCTATGAACTTCATGACGAATGTTATAAGATTGAAAACAACGATAGATTGTAATTTAATTATGATTGATTCGCTTGGCAAATGTTTAGATTCGATCCATTGTTTTAACACTTTCGAGACCGGTGATGCATATGTTGCATCATGGGTTCGACCATTGGCGGTTGCATGATACCACATATGCATCAGCAATCAATGAATACGGTGAATGAATTTTTATATCTGAAACTGCTGATCTACTAAAAAGAAGTCGCCGGCCACTAGCGTAGGATTTTTTCTGATGTGATGCGGCCACGATAGTGTTAACAGATTGTTTATGATTTTCGCCTTGAAAATGAAAACTTATATTGTTTTTAAATTGCATACGGCTTAACCCACAAGTAATAAATTCTCATTCGGGACCTTATCAGACTTAATCACTTGTAAAATCGATTGAACATTGAACAACAGCACGAACTAAACGGTAGTGTTCGAGTTATATCTAAGCTATTTTTTTTCTAATATTGATTTTATCTCGCCAAAGGAATTCGAACAACAGTTGATATAAAATACAAGTACTAGCAATCAATAGCGTTCAATGGCGGGTACTAAAACTTGAAAAACCAATAAACATTTCCATCGCCAACTGCATACAAACACGTTTTAAAACATAAGACGGGACATATTGGATCTATCCAGCAATTTGTTTGGATCGCTCTTATTTTTCCCGTTACGGCAGCATCCTACTGTTTGGTATTTGAAGACATCAAACCCCGTTCTGACAAAACCGTTAAATCAAATAATAGTCATCGATATGAAGACCGACATTATTTCGTAGCGTACTCTAATTTAGCTAATTTCTTCTATTCAAACACATCATCATAAAAACCATTTTTTAAAATTGGGCTCGATGATGATGCCATAAGGTTGAAAACTCATGATCCCTTGATGTGTTTGGGAGAAACACCTGTTCTGCATGCATTAGTAAAATATATATAGAAATATAAAAAAAACGAACATTCATGTTGACACAAACCGTTAATAATCTGAGATAAGATAAAATCATGCCAGTTGGACATGGACTCTAATACAATTCTAAACAACGTCAAGCGCAATTATGATATTGCCCTAACGATTTTTATGATGACCTACAAAAAAAGTAAATAAACTTGGATATACATAGTAAAACATCGGCCTTAAAGATTCATATTTTACGCCAAGTAATTGTGTATAGCTTCGGGATGCCGATGTGTCCCGTTTTCAAGGGAGACAGTCACAATTATATTCAAATCCGGGACTCCCAATTCAGCTAATAATCTATTGTCTAATTCGTTTATCTCATGTTTTGAAAATGCTTATAGAAAGTGTGATTGCATATTGTCTCCTAATATCTACATGTAATATTGTTATCAACCAAATTTAGCTTTTAATCTTAAATCAATCATATGTATTTTGTCTATCCCATTGGTCCCTACCGCCCACTAGTGAACGTTCAAGCTTTCATAGTGGGCAGTAGGGGTTTTGTCATATCGTTACTTTTATGAAAATGCAAGTTTCATCTTCAGAGGAGATTAAATGATTCAGTAGCCACATTTAACGAGCTTGGACATGGAAAAACGATTTGAAGACATTTTGAACTTGAAAGTTTATGACTGGATGAAAAATCATTTTACTGCAATATTGAAGAGGCCGATACAACTTTCTGCTGATGGATATGAAAACGCATAGCAAAATGAAAATAAAACGCCTCCATTATATCCGAATATGTGGAAAGTTATATTCTAATAAATTATATTGAAGCAATCCCTTTACACGTAGGCGCAAATGGGGTGGTGCGTAATTCAAGGGATGAATGTTCCGTTTTGATGAAGAGACTAGGAGAAAATTAATTATCGTTCCCATTCTTTCTTAATTCGTTTATATTAACGAAGACGTTTTTAATTTTATCCCCATTCCCTAATAATGTATTGCGTCTAAAATTGATCCCTTGTTTGAATCGAGTATTTTTAGAGAAAATAATTTACAGTTCGTATGGATTCGTCTGAGAGGCGAAAGACAAGTGGTACCAATGCATGTTTTTAAATTAGAATTTGAAGCATATCATTGCTGATCTCTGGCATTGATTGCAATGGATAATAATGAGGCTAAGTACCGTAAAGTCATGGTTGAACAAATGTGTAATGCATATTCCGCGGACTATGACAGGTTACTGTGACTTTTCCAGCTCTTTGGTTTGGCTGTAATGCATACTTAATTCGACAGCATAAAAGTTTCAACACCCGACTAGGGTAAACTCGCGGAAGAGGAACGATATGGATATCCGCACTGCGAGAATATTACTATTTTATTTATATTCGAATTCAAAGTCTTCCCAAGTCCTTAAGAGCTGGGATCCAAAAGCAGATGCATACTCGCTCTCGTCTCTCCCTAATTAACCACCATATTGCGCGCGCATTATTTCTCTCCCCGTCCCCGCAGCCCAAACTTCATTTCACCAGACCAATATGCGCTAACATGGTGCATCCGTACAATATTTTCACTATGCCTATGTTTTTCCCGCAAGTGTAAACAGTAAGTTGACAAAGTTTTATCGTAATCGGATGAATGATATGGAAGCGCATTAAATACGAACAAACAGATTATTTTTTATATATTAGAAGATACAAACAACCATATATTTTAACTGACAATTTCCTTTAACAAAAAGAAATGCATAAAATCTGTAGGTAGTCTCGCAATTAAGTAGTCGGATTAGTAACTCAATTATCATGGATTCAAATCTACAGGAAGTGTGGCTGGCGACCACATTTTAAAAATATATTCGCTATGTAAAACCATGTAAAATTGGTTGGCAATAGTCCTATAAAAAGGATTGCTTAAGAGGATAGTTCTTATGTACTATGATTTCCAAAAAATCCCAAAATTATCCCATTAATCCCCATTCCCATTCCTTCATCCTATTACTATTGCTTTGGCCCTCTTTAGCACTATGGTATACAGGGTGGGTCCTCATAAATCAAAGCTCGGAAGTCGATTCCGATTAAGTGCAAGTTGAAGGATATAATTATATCAGATGCATCATTATGCCATTTATGACATTGAGGATGATGTTTATGATAACATACAGATGGGATGGAGCTCACAATTTGTATTTTAGTCCATGTATTTGGTTCAAAATTTGAGGATCTAACACAGGGCTCGGCACAAAAATCGAACTCAAGGCTCAGCTCAATTCTCCTTATCGCAATATTGAATTTATCATTGTAAAGCCTTCATTAAAAATATTCACATCACGAACGAAATATTTCTATTTGGTTCTATACATGTATCGTATGTGTTGTATTTGGCATTGGGACCTGTCTAACAGGTAAAAAGTGAGAAGTTTGACCCAGACACAACCTTGCCTTCGCGAAATATGATGACCTTGTAACGTTTTTTTTTGTGGTGGGGTCACGGTAGGAATTTTCGAAAAAAACCAAAAGAAGCCGATGGCGAATTCTGGAACGATCCCAAAAAAGTATGACCGCATGCATCCTGCATTTTCGATTGTCGTCCGGCATAACGAGTCACATCCTGCCGTCG
Organism: Stenopsyche tienmushanensis; assembly: GCA_008973525.1. NCBI lineage: Eukaryota > Metazoa > Arthropoda > Insecta > Trichoptera > Stenopsychidae > Stenopsyche > Stenopsyche tienmushanensis. The sequence goes on from WACJ01000403.1 coordinate 1,319,560, forward strand.
ACTAAACGATTCTCAAAATCGATGTCGTCCTCGGCTGAATGATATCTGCATGCAATTATTTGGCGAATAGGCATTGGGTCATTAAGCCGTGAGAAAAAAAATGTGCATAGATTGGTTATTGTCTCGTTGTGGGAATCGGCACTCGGCTCACGCCGTTGCATTGTTCCACTTCTTTGATGCTGCGAGATTGCCGTGGTGTTTCCGAACCAGCGGACGAAGACTGCTTTCACCTGCTCATTTTGCTGCAGACGTCGGAGTAACGGTACACGTCTCCGAACCTTCGTCAGAACTCGGGTCAGATGCAATTATCACATTTGTAAGGCCACACGCAGAAACTGGAATGGGACTCGTGTCTCTTGACGGTCGGACAAAAAAGCCCATTCATCAAATATTTGCTGTTTGGGCTTTCAATTGGCTCTCAATCAAATTCAGATATAATTGTTGAATTTGCATCCGTTCAATTCGACCGAGCTGCTTTTTAAGTGGGAGCAGCTGGGAGTAGGCTTATTATAACTTCTTCGATGCCCCAGCAATGATCGTCTATGGCCACGAACTTGCACGGTGATCTGTTGCTCTCAATAATACGAGTTACTGAAATATAGAAATTGGATCATGTGAACTGGGTCGTCATTTTGGCAAATTTGTTTTCATCAATATCAATCAGAAGCGACAAACATGAGATATTTAATGAAATGTGTGAACACTACACTTAGAAATCATACCAAATCCTCGTCAAGATTTGAGAACGCGAACAAAAAAAAAATCAATAATTTTCTTATATATTGGGAGTGCAAATTAGTTCGGTTCGTTTTTTGCGGACATTGTCATGCAGACGGATTACTTTGTTATATCTTTGCTCGTATTCCGGCAATTTTTTTCAAACAAATCAATCACCCGTAATGGAATTGCCAGGTTGTAGCAGTTCATAGTACAAAACACCCTTTTGATCCCACCAGATACGCAGCATGACCTAAGAACCATAGCTTTGGGTGTTGATGTTGAGGTCGATGGCAACGATTGGTCGGACCTAGTTTAGTATTTTTTCTTGTCGGGGCTGTTGAAAAGTAACCATTTCTCATCCCCAGTCACAATCTGATATCAAAATAACCCTTTCTTTGTTGCCTTTGAATCTGCCATTCGCATGTGGAAAATCGACTTTCAACGTCTTAAAATTTCAGTTCACGAGGCACCCAATTGCCTTGCTTTTAAATCATTTCCATGGATTTCAATTGTACATAAACTGCTTGTTGAGCCACCCCTAATGATTCTATAAGCTTTTCATGCGTTTGACATGAAAAGCTTATCATCCCTTGCTGGACTGATCCCATCTCTGTTGCCAGGCTTCCCTCAGTTTCTAGTCGTGTTCGCTGCGATTTTTGGGGTCTTTGTAGTCCAAGGTTCTCTTTTTTGCCTGGAGGTCCATCGGGGAGATTTCAGCGATCACGAGCAGGGTATCTTCGGATACTGTTCTATATGCTGTGGTGACATGGAGCGCTCCCTGCCGCTAGACCCTGGCCAGCTTCTTTCTATAGTTTTCATGTTTGAGCGACTCACGCCATATCGGGGCTCCGTACAGAAGGATTGAGTGTATTACCTCATTTATAATTCTTCTTCTGCACATCACTCTTGAAGCGTTGAAACCATTCCCTATATAATTTATCAGTTGGAGCATTGTCACCATAAACTTCCAGAAGCATTCGAGTTGCTTCAGGTACACTTTTATTCCAACTAAAGCAAAAAACTAAAACCTTTCGCAAATGCTGCTTATTTAACACAAAATTTTACATATTCAAAGCTGTCTCTTTGAAACCACAGAAATCAGCTATCACAATGAAATATCTTCTAAATATCTTCTAAATAACGGACCGAACTAATTTGCACTTCTAATACCTCAATAATAAATTATTTAGGGGATTATATCCTTGGTGAAAATATAGCTGTAGACGAATCCATAGTAGAATTTAAATTCAAGATCGGTTTTATTACATACGATCCCAAAAAAACCGGAGTCATGTACCGGTTACATATCCACATTTGTGCCACATTATGGTAATATTACGATACAAAGCTCATTTCAGACCAGATTTGTTTTGTACAAATACAATAGTTTTACGTCTATTCAATAATTTGCTAAAAGTGACTCGCTCGCTGGATATAATTGACATGGGGTCTTTTTTGGCGTTTTCGGGCCTGTGTTGGTTTGTACCATTTGAAAAAGTTATATTGGCCAACGATATAATTTGAATGACTGGAAATGAGACGTTGTAACATTCACGCTTAAAAAACTATTGTTTTAAACTATAATTTTATACCTGCTGTGGTCAAATAACCTATCCCAAATCGTTTTATTATACATACAATAGAATGTGCTGTTTATAGTAGATTAGCCTTATCTCTTCTAGACCGTTTACTTAATTCCATAGATAAAAACAGAACAATTGTCTAGATATTATAGACGTTGGAGCTGCGCCTCATCAAACAGACGTCTAATACATCTCTAGATATAGGAGTGCAAAATCTGATAGGTTTTCTTACAAATCCATTGGCATTTATATGAATGTTTAACACACTGTAGGCGGGGCGGCTAGTAATTGCTTCTTTGCGATTAAGTGTAGTATATGTAACCTACTATGCAAATTTTATCAAGATTTTTATGAAATTCTATTGAACTTTGAACTCAAAATATTGAACTAATGTATAGGGTCATCCAAATGTGACGTTTAGATGTTTTTTTTAAATGTTTTCTCGAGTTGTTTAACATTTTTGATCATATAGAGCTTCATCGCTAAACATAATTGTGAAAATTGTACTATCTTATACTATATATACTATATATTGTACTATTTTATAAAATAGTTTGTCATTTTAAAAGACGTTACAAAACGAAAAATCGTAACTCAGTAGTTTTAAGAAACATGACTAATAATGTATATTATGCATATTTTATGTGTAATAAACCTTTTTTTCCGGTTATGGCTTTTGTGTTGAGTGTTAATTCAAAATTTCGTTTGAAAATATTTGCGTGCGCAATTTTGCCCGCATAAAGTGTGTTAATATAATAACTCGTAACAATTGTATGAACATTTTTGACCCAAAATCATGATGGACTGATTGCATTCAAGTCTATGTCTGCAATTAATTTCCAATTGTGTTAAGTAGTCCAATTGGATTGATTATCGAGTCGGTTAAAACATGACCGAAAAGCAAATTACACTACTGATTACATTGTCAAAATTATGCAATGTCTGTTGTCAATACTATCTTTTCAGATATTAATTTTCTTAAAACAATGTATGATTGCTTTTATTGTATGCGTAAATTACGTAGGCGCTATAAAAAGTAAACGGTCATAATTTCTAATTATTCTTGCCGATATGTCCTTATAAGGCAATCAGATAAGTCGGTCTATAAATGAATGCGTCGACACGAAGAAATGGTCACTACTTTATGACCAGGGGATTTTTGACCTGCTCATAAACTAAATATTTGCATCGAGTGTTTCGTCATTTAGTCTGGATCTGATTTTGGAAGCCAGATCAACTTGCTGCTGAAAATGCACGCTCAGCCTCCACACTCGTTGGAGGTATCGTCACCAGATATTTAAATGCTAGTTCGAGTTGCCCCCATTTTCGTATAACACCATCAATGTGACTGATGAAATTCCTTTCTGCTGAAACACTAACTAAAACTCGCAAAATTCCCGATTTCCCGACAAATTATTTATTTCCGTCGCTGCAGATGAATACTTATATACTATAATACTTTGATGTGATTCGTAATTATATTACGGAGGAATATAAAAATTCTGAATCCCGTATCTATTATAATTCATATCGATATTCCCATTATTAGAGTCGATGTGTAGTAAATACATCACCGGTAAGGAAAGGTTAATATAACAATTTGAAAAACATATATGTTCTCTATATATGTATACATAGGTTAGACAGTTACTGCCCCTAGGCGTCACCTAAGCTCGTCAATTAGTCGTTACGTCACTGTTTCCAAGCGTACAGATTTCGGCGGGATGTCTCGATTTAGTAACCTTTTATCCTTTGATGCGGCCACGATAGTGTTAAAATATTGAAGTATAAATAAACTGTTGGGATTGTGTGGGAGTGATGATGTTTCTTAGTTGCATCATTTCATTTATTTTTTCGATCGAAAACCATGAGCACTTGGCATCATTTTGAAAAACGTGATTCTGCGAAATCGTTTAATCAATGCGACCTTATTCTGAAATCCAATTAGTTTTTCGATTTGGAACTACGCATTTGGATATACATTTCGATAGACAATCAGTCATTATTGTAATGGAAACAATGCCGGGGAAGGAAATACAATTAATTTGTTCCTCAGATCGACCTTGTCCCAAAGATGGTTACAGGATGTACCCGTATAATTTAGTAAGGAACGAAAGTGATTGGCTAGAATTGGAAAAGTTGTATTTATACTAAGAATATATGTATTTGAGTCAGCTGTTTTTTTTTTAAAAATGATGTTTTTCTGTTTTTTCCGCGAGTTTTTATACATATTTTTTTCCTGAAATATTAAAGTATATATAATCATTGAGTCATCTATGAATTTGCTTAGATCACTTCATCATTTAGACTCGGATTTCTTTGTTGGAATTTGCCATTCATTCAAGACACGTACATACCATTCACTTTATCACAACAGAAATCTCGAGTCTCGCAACAGTCGCAGAATTTTTCACATAAAAATGAGAGACATTATCATGTTTAGCTAGGAAAATTCTCTTCAATTTAAAAGTAAAATGCATAAACACTTCATCCATGAGAATGTTTTGCTGCGACATATTTTAAAACGAAATCTGTTACAACCAATAGCGAAAAATTGGCTTTTCACAACTACAATCAATCCTTCTATAGCGTCTACTTCGTTTGCAGCGTCTTTTACGTAAGCTACCCTTAAAATACCTAAGGTATTTTACCTGGGCCTGAAAGAATTGCTTCATCACTAATCATCAACATTCGTCAACATCGACAGTTTAGAACGCATATAGAACTGTTTCCCTAATAATCATGTCCCATTTGTTAGCATTGCTGCTCTAATCGATGTTGTAACATAAACGATTCTCGGCGCGAATGTCAAGTTCAAGAGCTTGGCGCCAAAATCGGAAGCCCGGCGTGATACCAGAAAAATTGTCAAACGAGGCAGTTAACGTTTATTAGATGATGTAAACAAAATGGCGCAATATTGTTTTGGAATGTTTACACAAAGAGCTAACAATAATGATGACACAATATTACCATGCTCAGATGCAAATAAGGAGATTCAAGGTAACACTGATTCTCATCACGCATTGCTCTCGAACTCTGAAAGGAAGCTTGTGTTGGCGATGACGTGCCGAAATAACGACCATTTTAATTATGCGCATCATTGCTTGGATCTTCAAATTTAGTATCTTTAAATAGAATCGAAAAATGTAATTATTTAAAACTCCATCCAAAAATACGCAAATTCCAGACGAAGAACTGTCTGGATTGCTTTTCTGAATATTTAAAATTCTATGAATCAGCAATAAATTTCCCAGCAACGAAGATCTAGTCATCATCGGTCCATGTTGACTAGACCAAGTGTGTCATGATCATATTTCTAACTTATGATGATGTTATATCTTCGAGCATTTCCTTGGGTTTCATTCAAGAACTGAGTGTTCAAAGAATAACTTTCATTAGATAATTGAAAGCTATAGATGGGGCATCTAATTAAAGATAATGTAGTGTAACATAACAGAAGGCAACCCCTACAATGCTTTCGTCGCCACAACAATCTATAATTATCGCGTTGTTCGGCTGCGGAAACCGCATCGGTGGGTCACTCGTAGCACAGTGCCCCTTTACATCATTTAATTACACTTTCGATTCTAGGCAACGATTAAGAGACACAAAGCCTCCTCATAAGGCGGAAATCAGTTCGTGGACTAAAATGCCACGTTCGATATTCAAACTTCTACTCTATTCCATTTTAATTGACTTCCCAGAATCTTTCAGAAACTGTTTTTTTTCAGCTTTGGCATATTATTGATTTCTAAACGTTCTTCTCTAGACATTCTTGTTTTTACCTCAACATAGAGTGCCAAGGCTTACATCATTTTGATAAAGCGTCCATCCAAACAGCGATTCTTACATTTTTTTATTTGACCTAGCATTAAGCATATCAACGAGTCGGGATTACATTATCTGCGAGATTGCCCATGTAATTATTTGCGAATAGTTGTATGATAGCATCATCGAATGATTCGACGCTCCTCAGGCGACATGAAAATTAAGTGCAAAAAAATTGGGGTGATGACGGTTTCAAAAACACGTAATTTAGTTCTAAATGCAGCGAAGAGCTCAAATTATCGCAGGCATTACATTGTAAACGCAACGAAACCGTGTTATTTCGGCCATCTTAAATTGTCTTTTTTACTACGGCGCAAAATTTACTCGCCATATCGCATTATTGCTAACTTTACGCCTTCTATGCTTTACAAACGGTTGAATGACTTATTAGAATACCTCTATAGTGAGTGGTCAGTTAGGCAACGAGCTCTATAGCCTCAGGATTAGTAGAACGCACATGTAAGTAATGCGATATGTGAAGCAGTAGAAATATTTGTCGGGAAGACCGCATCTAAATGGTTAAATTTGATCCGGATTTTGCATAATCGAGACGACGTCTAGACCGATGGCTTTCAAAGGTATATCTTCGTTTTCTGATATCCGTATTTTATTCGAGTTCGATTGAAGATGGGCCTTTGAGTAATGAGCTAATTTAAAATCATCATAAACTTAGATGCTATATTCGCATGTCCGCCACTTATCCATACAAATTCACTTATCTTTCAGGACCGTCGCAGCGTGTATGAAGCTTGTACATGAATAAATAAACAGTGTCGATAACACACAACATTCTGTCTATTCGTTGCTTAAACATAAACAATACACTTGATTATTAATGGATTAATTTGGGTTAACCATCTATACAATCGTACGATGTATGCAAGATACTCTGTCCGTCTCTGTCTGTCTCCGAGTTCAACGTGTAAGAATTCTCTTTCTGAATCACTGGAATTCGGACACAAATCTGTGTCTTACCTCTTTAAAGGCTTAAATTTCAACAAGGCGTTCGTAAGTCGAGGATTATTATTTCGAGGAACATTAAATTTGCAAACGAAAGAAGACCATTTTCATTAAGCTCACATTAAATCCAAAATTTCTACTTAAATCGCCATATTATATAATAGTCACAATTAGGGAATCCAATCCTGAGCCAAAATTTCAATACTTTAAGAAATTACATTGATAAATTTGATCAAAAATTACTAATAAGTCCATTTGTTATATACATATAACTCGCAAAATTCCCGATTTCCCGACAAATTATTTATTTCCGTCGCTGCACATGAATACTTATATACTATAATACTTTAATGTGATTCGTAATTATATTACGGAGAAATACAAAAATTCTGAACCCCCTAGCTATTATATTTCATATCGATATTCCCATTATTAGAGTCGATGTGTAGTAAATACATCACCGGTAGAGAAAGGTTAATATAACAATTTGAAAAACATATATGTACTGTATATATGTATACATAGATTAAACAGCCTTGCAAGTGTACAATTAATCATCCCGGGATTCGTGAGCACCTAAAATTGTCCGGGATCCCGGGATTGGACTCCCTAGTCACAATACTACGAAACTGTTATACCACCTTTTCAAAATTAATTCAGTTTACATTTGTGTACAGTACAGGCCCTCAAGGTGAGAGTGTCGAAAGTAACATTTAAGTTTTCAGGTGGATATTTGTAGTTTTCTACACATAGCAATTTAATAAGAACACGAAATGAACATTTTCTTATCGCCATTTCCGTCTTTGATAAACCTATATCTGGTTGTTAAATCGAGACTTTTCCGCTGTAGAAAATTCTGCGGTTCGATTTTCTATAAATGCTATATCTATCGTATATCGAATAAATATTTAACCCTTTTTGGCAATTTCCCTGAAGCTGATATATCGTACTCTAGGGGAAATGCCAAAAATACCATGAGTCGATATATCGGCTTTTTAAAACTATTTTTTAATTTTAGATTTTATTTTTTTTTAAATTTATATCTAGTATATTCAGTAAAATTAGTATATTTACTTCAAGTGCCATACAAACCATTTTTCCTAATAAAACTAAAATGAGCACGATTGCGGCTTTTAAATATTTATGATTCAGAAAATTTCTCGTTTTTGAATGACAAAGTAAAAACAGGATTACACATCTCACACCGTTTTGCACGATTTCGCCTTATCAAATGAAATAAGTTTAAAACTTTTTTCGCTGAATTTAAATCGTGATCATCAACCACGTCAGCTAGCAATATTGGATAAATCATCAATGCAGATCGTTCTAATACGCGATGCATCGGATCGATCGTGTCTGGTAAGGATGGAAGAATGCATTATATGAGTGGAGAAATGCAATTTCTAAAGATCTGTCCAAGAAATACAGTTAAATAAATCACATAAATAAACGATAATGCAATACACAGAATGCATGCAGTTGGTCATGCGATCCAACGAAAGCTGATTCTTTGCTTTGAGTCACACGCCGTGGAAAATTCGCCAAATACTGGGTGCGGCAGGGAAACTACCTTATTTCAAAAATGAATAACACTGATAGTATATGAGATATCTAATTGGTTTTATCCATGTTAAAGAGAGACCATCAATCAGATAGATAGGGGATGAAAGGTTCTCAGTGGTATGATGATGATGATTAATTAATCTTCAGTTTTTTGACAGTCGTTCATCCTTGAGATTCATGAGCTTGTGAAATGGTGCTAATCGAAAACTGTTATTTTCACCCTATGAGCTCCATTCACTCAAATCGTCCACATCGGTATGTAGGTGCAGCAATCTGTTACACGCTTTGGCTCGTAAGTTCTGATATTGTTCAATAGGTCGTGACTGGTGGTACTTTGGTCATTTGCTTCTCAGGGGTTTCCAATCGCGACCGAAAGAAAGATCCAGATCGACGAGATGAATCATCTGTGATGATGGATGCTTTTTTGCTCGATGTGTTAGATTCGTGAACTACTTAATTTTCTCTGAATTTTGCACGCAATTTGATTTTGAAGAAATCACAATTAGATCCGAAGATGTTTCGGCTTAGTTTTCAATGCGATTGCTTTCTGCATTAACACATTGAATGCGGCAATCGGCCATCAAAATATGTTTATTTTGTTTGGACCATCGCTCTAGTAGAGAAATATTACCAGTTGCCTTATTTCGCACATGTCGCAAATTGCTCTGAATTAAGAGCATTTTTTCCCCTCATTTCCGTGTCCACTTTCTCGTTTTGCACTGATGTCTTTGACATCTCAATCTCTAATAGTTCCATTGCATGTCATACATTATTTATGATTCGTTAATAATTACGCGGACGAATTTACGCTAGTAAATAGGAATATATGTCATGATAAGAACTGGTACCTGGTTCTTTCAAACTAGTTCTTGGCTCATATCCAACCTTAAGGTCGCCTTCACCTCGCCCAATGCACCGTTAATGCACTTCCTTTATCGATGACTACACATGGGAAGCTCGCGTAAAAATCTTCGGTGCTTACTCTTCCAAGACGTAATGTTTTGTTTAATTTCTTCGCAACAATAAAATGAAGAAACATTTAAAATACTCAAATGGTTCTCTTTTCATCCATAATATATAACCCGTTAATAAAACCGTTGGTTTTGCCGGAACGAAAACCGTAACCGAACCGATATCTAAAATATAAAAATTAATCTTTGTTTGTTCGTATGTAATGCGCTACCATACCGTTCATCACATTGCAATAAAACTTCGTCCACTTATTGCTAATGATTGTGCGAGTAACATAGGCATAGCTTTAATATATTACAAAAATAAAATTTGTTTGTTCGTATTTTATGCGCTGCCATACCATTCATTCGATTGCGATAAAGCTTTGTCAACTTATTGTTTGCACTTTCTCAAACAATATAGGTATAGTACAATTAACTTACAGTAGACCTTATATATAAAAATTAATGTATTATCGGAAAGAAAATAAATTTCAAACGATATTTTTAGAATTACTACTCCTGTGGCGGCAGCGCGCTGAGCAACAGCTAGTAAATAATAAAAACGTAACCGAAACCAAAATCGAAATGAAAAAAATTATAATTCGAAGCCCTGCAATTTTTTTTTCAAAATAATGGATTTTCTACTTAAAATTTTATGAGTAAATATTTAGATAATGTATCTTATCAAATCGGTCGATGAATTCAACTTTGCCTGGAATGATGGATTAAAAAGTCTTCTATTAAAAATATTATCTCGTTTACTTACCGTAAGTAATCGGCGATAACTCGGCCAAATTATGACCCGAGCAGATTCTCGATTTAGCACGATTAATCATTGCTCAATCAAATACAGTTGTTTCGTTGACTTTGTTTGGTTAAGGCTGTATTTTTTCACGTTTTCTAATTTTTGTAAATGTTTAGATGGAACTCATTTGTCGACACTCGATGATACTTTCATACATATTTATTTTAGCGCTTCGAACCGTTATTTATTTTCATTCCTATATAAGATAACGGTTTACGGTCTTCGGTTCAGCTCCGAGTTACAAAATTTTATTCATTGTTTATTTCAAAAATATTATCTGTAGTATTGATTTAACAGGACAAATACTAGCATACAGAGCCGTAATAAGGGTATAAAGCGCCCGTGGCAAGTATCTAACTTGCGCCCCCTCACCCCTCTCAAAATGCTGTACATCGCATATTGACTGAAAATTTAGACACGAGAAAGCTGTGCGCAAGATGGGTGCCGCGTTTGCTCATAATGTAACAAAAGTAGCATCGTGATGATATTTCAATCGAGTGTTTGCCGATGTTTCACAGCAATAAGGCCGAGTTTTTGCATCAATTTAAGATGAAACATGGGTCCATCACTTCATATTAGTCAGATTTTATAACTTAAAACTAATAGGCTTCCGCGATCGTACAGATTATGGAAGCCCCCAGGTACGCATTAATCTCCGAAAATGCCATAAAAAGTTCTAAACGAAAACGGAGTGGTCACAAGGTCTGTGTATCTAACCGGTCCGCTTTTCGGATCGCTGACGTGACGAATGGACGCCTCGTAATCGGACGCCATACCTGAACATGTCTATAGAACGATTACGAACTGTTTGAACGATATTGTTTTACACAGTCATCTATTAGTTGGAATGCCAATTTTTAATGTCGTCTTGATACCCTGCGTTTAATGCTTGATCGAGGCAACAACCCCGCATACAAAGTGTCAATAAAGATTGATCCGTGATGATAGATTATTCGATGTCGGTTCTTTCAACCACCGATGGTTGTGAATTCAGTGCGGCGGTATGCAGAATCGATGCTGACATCATCGTGGCGTCATCAGTAAGTGAGGCAGGGCCGTTTCCACAGGTTGTACCGGACTCTTGATGAATGACCGATTTTTTGCCTGCATATATATAAACTGACTTCATTTTTCTATGCTATTCTGTATTATGAAACCGACAAGAAACGGAAAAGATAATTTATAGCCCTGCGATTAGCCGCGAACGGCTCTCGCAGAGTGATCGCCTTGATTCGGCGCTTTCGACTTCGAAGGGCCCTCGTTTCTATGAAAGATCACGGACGCTATGAATTCTAATGTATGCTAATTAATTCATCGCGTTTTCGGATCTAAAATGGACTGTTATTGTTATGGAAATATCTTCATACGATCTCTCGTTGCAGATGATTGTGAGCACCATCAAACCGAAACACACCACCGGACCGTTGTGTCCCATAAAGGCCTCTTTAGCATCCTTACTTTGAAATTTTCATATTACGTCATTATCGTCCAATATTACTGTAACGAGTAATTTTATGGTAATTGTTGTGGTTAATTGATAATACACGTCGTTTTTTACCGTTCAAAAGTGGTCATAAAATGCTCACGTTAGATAAATTATACATTTTTTTAAAAATCTTCCAGTGTTCTTTAATCATACAGCTTTGCTCTAAATCTGGTTATAATTTCGTATTCTGTCACAGTTTTAACTTTCTCATTGTCGTTCTTATATTGAATATAAATGCTCCAACTTTAACTTGACCCCTTTGTATATATCACATATACATTTATCTATTATCAAACGAAAAATAAAACCGATTCACTCTATATGTATATTTTGGCATGTGGCTTTCGTTGTTGTGGTTATTTAAATAATATACAAAGAGTGTGAAATTACTACTAAAGAGGATTATAAATCATCAACTTGTATTCCGTTCACACGTCCACCACAATTATAATCATGAATATCAAATGAGCTTTATTCAAGAAGCTTTCTTCAGCAGCTCACGTGTGCTATGAGCAGTGGAGGATTTTCTTATAGGCGCAGAAAGTGGCCTCATAAATTGAGGGGGCCCCAAGTAGTTTTTAACCCATTGCGTATTTTAAGGCAAATTATCAATCCCTCAAATTTAAATTGCGGCAAGGGCTTCTTAAGTGCCAAATCTGCCACTGTTTATGGACGTAAAAGTGATAATGAAGAAATATCAAAAAAATGAAACGGTGAATTATTGGGCGTGTACCCAAGAAGGTTCTTATATTAGCACAAGCATTGTTTGTGTGCGGAATTTGTTTTGCGAGACGTTTAACGGATGCACCATGTTAGCGCATATTGGTGTAGTAGTTGCTAAGGTAAACAAAGCACAGCCACTGTCGATGTGTTTTGTATTGCGCTTTGGATTACCAATTCAAGCTCATTTAACCTTTTGAGGAGTGAACAAATTTAAAATCGATGAAGTTGTTGATGTCATAATCGCTTTACACCGATTACTTTCTGTCAGCTCCTATCAGCGTAAGACAATCTTAAATTCGAGGGAGAGTCAATTGTAAATAAGCACTGTTGATAGCATACAAGACCACATCATTTTTTTTTACATAAACAATACACAATAAATCGATTAATTTGCTCCTGCTTTAGAAGGAAATAATAATCGGAAAAAGACTCATTTAACGAGCAGCGACGAACAAGAAATAATTAAATAAATAAGCACTGTCGACAGCACACAATATTCGGTCATTTCTTTGCGTAAACAAATATCAAACTTGAAATCGAAATCATTATTAGTCGATAAATTTGGGCTAACTATCTATCCGTCTCTGTTTCCCGAACTGCGCTACGTTCTCTCTCTGTCTCTGTCTGTCTCCGAGCTCAATGTACAAGAGTGCTTTTTCTGAATAGTGGAGGGGGGATCCCAGGCCCTGGGATAGTACTCATTTAGGGGTTAAAGTCCACCATAAATATAATTTCGATACCTGGCGACAACAACAGTAGTAGCAAAAAATCGAAAACGTATTCGAGTCACATTTGAATTCTAAACCATTTATGAGTGTTTGTAGTTGTACACACACACGGCAGTCACATCAACAAATGCTTTGTTTATTTATTTTTTTAAATTTAATCTGTAATAGTCGTCAATGCAAAAATAGGAGCATATCCCTTCTAGATATTGCGTATAGATTGTTTGCAAGGACGATTGTCTCCCGTCGTGGAGCAATCTTTTGGGGAGTACCGATGCAGTTTCATGGACCAAGGAGTTATAGCATCAATGAAACGTCTTTATCGATTGATTATCAAATGTATAAAAGCATAATCGATTTAAATCGGCTGCCCTCGTGCGGTACACATTTTGACTTCTCGAACTCCTATTTCGTTGCATTCGCCGCTGCGACAGTCCCCGGCTGTCGCCTTATTCGTCCGCGCGGACGCACCAGGAGGTCATTGGAAGGAGGCTAGATTTTCATACTAGCGACAATTATGAGGCGCACTCTCTTCGGTCAAATCCAGAGTATTAAAAACAATATATGGCTCGCTTTAAAACGGCCAAACTGCAACGGCGAAATATTGGGCTGAGGACCTCTCAAGTGCTAAATCCGCCACTGGTGTTTATGAGCTATTTTCAAAGACGAATTCCTTCGATATCTAATGCACTTGTTGAGTGTATGTGTTGTAGATTTCGCAATTGAATTCCACTTTGAAATCTCATGCAATGAATTGTTTGATTATGATAATTGTGCATAATATATTTTTTGTGTTTATTGCGTAGGATACCATTAAGTCCAAAAGGTCAATTTCGATTAAATATTAATATTTCTTTGCAGAATTTCGTTATGATCTACTTGCGGATTTAATATGACAATGAACCTTCATCCTTTTCGCCCCAAGACCAAGTCTCGGCGAAGTCTCAACACTTTTTTGCTCGAAATGCACATATGTGCTGGGTTGTTTTATCGATGGTATTGCCTCTATTGTTCGTCTACAGTTTTATCTTGTACACCTTTTTGTTGATACATGAACAGTTAAGAAGTCCCGTAAAGATGAACGCCTTCACTTCTGATCCGAGACTACGTTAATTTTCGATTCACGTATAGGGAAAGCAAGCCGAGGTCAACGAATTCGTCTATGTCGAAAATTCTACCGAGGAATTGGAAGAATAGTGCATTTTTTTTCGAATGATGATACCCATCAGCGCATAAAGCTGATTCGTGAGCAAATTACTCGAGTAGAAATGAATTCTATCCAATACATGCCGGAAAGAGTGATGATCTCACAAAGAGATGTGCACACTTCCGAAACGTTGATAACCCGATGCCAGACAATATCTCATTGTCTGATTCACCACAAATACCTTTTTTTAGTGCTGCTAAAAATTCCTGTGACCAAGTCTCGAAATCGACACCTCGGAATAAAACGAAATAGTCTTCGTGTGCAGAAATTTCGTTGCTCATGTGTCATTGATTGCGAATTTTGATTGATATTATGGATGAGACTTCTGTGGCTGTCAATCATGGCATTGTAGTCCAACATTTCACCATATAACCAGCAGTGAATTTCATTGACGAAAGAATAAATATGAATATGCTAGAATGATAGAATAGGATAAGCAATGTTCGCATAATTTCAGTCATAAATGCCAGTGTCAAGCTAAAAATACGTTATTTACAAGGGATGAAATCCGGAAATGAGGGGTGATTTTTTTCATAAACTCAACTCTCAACTCTACTGCATATGTTCATTTTTGCTTGAAAATTAGAACATATTTTATTGATATCGCCATTGCATACAATCGTCCACGATTTGCAATTTTTTGCATCGTAGATATTCTTCTTACACAATGCACGAATGCGATTATAAAAACGAAAGTTACAAATTATTTCACAACACATTATTATGTTTTGTTGGATCTCAAGTAAAGACATTTTCATGGTTTTTAAATATTTTGATACAAGCACTAGAGACAGTGACATTATTTGTGTAATCATTATTACACAGCTGATTCTTTCTTATTCTGTTGTTTTGATATTTTAAGTATCAATACAACAAATTTATAACAATTTTAAGACCTACAAGACTGAAACTATATGTATTTAATATTGCAATACTTTGAAAATTGCAATACTTCAAGTTCCTGCGCTACCACTTTAGCCACATCTACCAAACCCCTAGCCACTTTCTATCGAAAATAGACGACGTTTATTTAACAATGATTAACGTAAAGTACTTATAGATAAAAATGCAGCCTTGTAGATTTGAATTTAATGCCGATATTCAGGTTTCAATAATTGAAAGCTTGTTAGACCATATCTTTCCCGATTTATAATAAACACTGACTGAAACAAAGATTAGCTTTGTAGAAATGGGTGCAAACTTTCGATCGCTACTAGTAAATGCTATTTGAATTTAAACTTAGATTTAAAGCAAGAAATGCAAATAGCGTTTTGTATGTTTAATTCTATTTTTGCCCGATAAATACATTCCATGCATTTGTTTAGATCAGGGATAGTCAATTCAGACGGTTTCTTTATTTGGTCATAATATGATTAACAGCATAAAGCCTGATTATACATGATATTAGGTAGTGAAAGATCAATAAATTGAATCTCATTTTTTACATAATCGAAATTATCTTAATCTAATTTCTAACGTTTCTTGTATCAGTCTTCTCAATATATGCGTTAAAAGGATTTTTCATACAGTCATAACAATATGACAAAACCCTTAACACCCAGTATGAAAGCTTGAGCGCCCACTGGTGGGCGGTAGGGACCAGCTTGACTACCACTGCTTTAGATCAATTGTACAGAGCGTTTTAAATAATCATCTTTTGAGACAAAATAATTTAATAGTTCATTGGCAAGTTGGAGACTGTATACATGTTATATTATGTTTTGTCCGAATTCCAATGATTCAGAAAGAGAATTCTTACACGTTGAACTCGAAGACAAACAGAGACGTAGAGTATCTTGCACGTTGAATTTAGAGAGAAACAGAGACGGAGAGAGTATCTTGCGTATATCGTACGATTGTATAGATTATTAACCCAAATTTATCGACTAATAATGTGTGCGGATCATGATTTTAAATTTGCTCACTACTCAAAGGGTTAAACTTTGCACTAAAATTTAACCATTCATTTTTTACGCGGGTCGTGATATGGGGACATTTTTACGCAGATCATGACTTTTTTTTAATGCGTATTCGCATAAAAAAAGCTTTGATCTCTATAGAAAAATGATGGATAGGTTCCATTATTTTTATAAACCGCATAACTTCAAAATCGCATAAAAAAGATCCGCACCTTATCCTGATGATCGAGCAATAATAGGGCATTGATGTTCAAATCATTTAATCGAATGGAATAGTATTTTTTCATTCGTTTATTGCTGACAAATATTTGACGACAAATTCCTGTCAACTGCAAATAAAATCTGCAAGAATTGCACTCGCAATTTCGCAATTCTTTAAAAAATAATTACTATGGATACATTCTGTAATTTGTGCTCTTTGCTGTAAGAGTATCCAACATTCCAGTCGTAGTAATCCTCGGTTTCCGCAGTTGTAAGACTTCATACGTGTCCATGATCGGTTTTTATACGTCACAGAAAAAATAAACTTATTCGCAACGGGGAAAATCGAACAGTATTCATCGTTCGAAGGATTAGACTTCTTGGTGTTTCTTCTTTGTTAGATCTGGTATTTTTTTCCCATGTTGCAGATAATTGTGCCCGTTCCTGTTATAAGCTGGCTCGCCAATACCGGTCCCTTTCTTTCGGTTGTGTGTATCTAAACACGTTACCAAAACTGGTTTCTCTATGTCAGATTTTTTGTTTATGCGATTCAAAATAACTCTTTATTATCGACGTACATCCTGACTTTTACTTTCGTGAGATTTCTTGCTAAGTGCTGCGATGGTTCACCTTGCCGCTCATGAACGCTCATTGATACAGGGTCTATACTGTAATTTTAGTATCTTGGTCTGTCAGATTTTAACACTACGATGGCCGATGATGACACAACATGTGCGCCATGGTTCGGATTAAATCATTACATATCAACACGAAATTACCCGCGTGACATTGTGACCTGCTTAACTCTTTGATGAGTATGCACTCACATGTTGAGTGCGCATTCGATTGATCCAAAGAGAGTATGCACGCACACGGTTCGGGCAGCGCTTCATGGCGCTTTATTTGAAATGCCGTGCTTGTATTTTTAATAGAATATCATTTATTTAAATTTTTAACGAAGTTTCATGACCACAAAGAATCTCCCGAAAAAAATCCGGGACTCAGTTTTGGTGATTATGATCTGAGCAGATCCTTTTTTTAAATTTAAGTTATTAAGAAAGTAAATAAGAAATTATGCTAAGTATTATTTTTGATCGACATTTTCAAAAATATATATGTGCCCTATGACATGCGATTGTATATATTGATGAATCCAATGTTGACAAATGTCTAGTAAATATCAGAATTTTGGTGCGGAAATTTACATGTCAAGAAAACCGGGCATCAGTAATTAGATGTCCATTTTTCCCCAAAATAAGTTGAAAGACCTTTAGAAATAGATCGACATTTATTGATGTACCTTCGAGACACTTTGAACGCTACAGAGATAAAAATAATTCATAAATTATAGATAGGTTATAGATAGTCTGCCTTCTAATAAATTGGCTGTAAAAAAATTAATCGATTCTTTGTCGTTAAAAGGCATTAATTGTTTATATTATTATGAACCAAACCTTATTTAACCCTTCTGTCGATGGAGGTTTCTTTCGTACGAAATATACTTATCTGGTAAAAGAAAAATGAAAGTTTTTTCAAACATGGATTTCTTACGACGGTCACCGTAAGAAATATTTAAAAATATTTTATGGAGCGAAAGGATTAAAATTTCTTTTCGGAACATGAAGAAAAACATGATTTCCCATACAAATCCTATGAAAAAAAAATCTAAACCTAGTCAAGCCTATTTTATTGGTACAAAAAAAATATCCTTTTTTCTCGAAACACAAGGACCTCGAACTTTTTTTAAAATTCTGTAAACAAATACTGTGCATTCAAAGAAAATCAACGAAATTAAGTACCTAGGTCTTGATGCGTGTATCAGTATAAAAATAATAAACATCGTCTGATTCGCATGCCGAACGTAAAACACGAGCCTTGTTCAAATGTTATCGATCAGTTATTTGTTAAATTTAATTTTAAATTCACATTTTGTTATTTGGCGTAACCAGTTGCCTTCTCGGGATAAGAAATCAAAAAATGTTATTGAAAATGCTGAAATCTCTAAAATCATATCTCTTCCACGTTGATATTTTTTTTACTAGATAATCGTTGCCTGTTATCATCATTATCGGTTGGTGTTAACTGAATTAATCTAGTAACCAAATTGCCTTTCAAAGTTCAGGTCGCATTTATACTCAAAACGAAGGTTGTATTAAGATTTTTTTAATTCTTATATGAATTTAATACAATTATTGGAGTTTAGAATTTTTGATGAATGTGAATGTGTAGCGTGGGGTGAAATTGCTCCGACGCCAAAACACAAATCTCGCGAGATAAACATTAACAAGGTGTTGAGGTAGCGAAACCTTTTCCCCGATAGTTAAAAGCACGGAGAGCCACCGGAGTCTCGTAGCTGGGGTTTATTTCTGTCTGAAATTGAAAATAAATATCTCAGATACACTATCTTTTATCTTCTCGAAAGTTCTAAAGTCCAATTGTGAACATACCACGTCGCTATCCGATTATAAATCGTCCGTTAGGCGGGGCCCACCCCTAAGGTGCTAATCCCTGTCGCTTCGAAGACCGATTGTCTCCCTCTCTCGCGTGAGCGGAGCTAAATCTCGCCGTATTGTGCGCGCATCCCCCTCCCCCACTTAATTTCACTAGATCAATTTGCGTCTGATATCTGGTCAAGATACCTGATTACTATCTTTATACACATTTCTGGCGGGCGACTGTTTCCACTCGATACATATTCCATATCATTAATTAAAAAGTAAAGGATCTTTCAAAAAAAAAAGAGATTTGGAAATTGACACGAAACCTCTAGCAATAAATTAACTGAACTGGTCTCAAGTTTCAATGTTGTTGCTAAATATTGTTAGTTATTTAAACTGTTTTTGAAAAATTCATGCATAGTTATCAGCCAAAAACACTTTTTTTAAAATTCAAAATCTTAAGTTAGTCGGTAACATCACGAGATGTGAAACTCCATGCGGAAGTTGGTCGGAAAGAGATTGAGAATCGTTTGTATTCTCCATCTATGTCGCATACACACGCGATAGACGCTATGAGCATGCGTCTCACAGCCTCCACTGTGCGTATACGTACTACGCCAGTAACAAGCCTATTTTATTATATATTACACAATACACAGTCGCATCTTTTAAATTTAAAGTATCACACATTTTTTGTACGTATTGGGGATTGTTTTGAAATTCAGTTTAAAAAATGTTAGTTCATAATTAAGACGAGGGATATCATCCCAAAATTTAAGTATAAGCATATTGTACAATATATATAGACTAGGTACACTAATTTTGTAGTAGTGGTAAAGGTCGTCTAGAGTAGTTTTCCACCGTCTTCAGAAGAAAACTACTCAGTCTTTACAAACCTCTCACACAGGGAGTGTGCTAGCTACAACAATTAATCAGTTAGTTTGACCTTTTGATTGTGATTTTATCAATGAAAATATATCAAATTTAATATTTGTACCAAATTTAGAACATAGAATTGTATTCAAATATTATTAAACGTGGACTCGTTAAACAATGCCCTTAATTTAAGATTTAAGTTCTGACCTGCCTGGATATATTTGTTTTCTTGGGCGTGCGAGAATTTAATCAAAATCAGCATAAGTATTAAATAGTTTTAATTGTATACAATTGACTTACTTGAATCCGACAAAGGTTTTGCAATGCGGGGTCAGATTGTCTAATTTGTCGGATTATATTGCCTCTGACCCTTTGTAGTTCGGAACTTTTTGGAAAGGAGTACTTTTAATCTGAAAAATTATGAAAATGGTGATATATACATAGATAATACAAGGTTTCATACTATAGAATTAACATCATCAAACGTTTTGTAATATCCTTGTAAAACAACTGTGCTTTCATGGCCAATATGGGCCCAGAAATTAGTGTAGTATGCTTGTTTCTATCCTGAAGAAACAAGCATACTGGATCTTTTACTACACCAAATTTAGCTTTCGTAAGCGTTTACCTTTTGGCCGTGCTGGAGACGAACTTTTGAATGTCCTCACAAAGCTTTACCATACATATGTACTGTATATCGATACATTTTTGCTAATCAACGAAGAGTATAATCTATATATGTTAATATATACTTCTGAGTTTATTGGTTTTTTTTTAAACGTTAATTTTGTGGAATATAAACATGTAAAAAATTTAAAAATCCATGCATATTGAATGATTAAAAATTTCATAGGACTAAGGACAAAGATAAAACTGGAGCGGAGGAGTAGCAGTATAGAAGAACTTGTACATTAAGAAGGTTACTTCATGCTAACCTGATTATGTATGGAAGACAGTACAGTAATGCCTCATACGTCGAGTTTCAACAGCCAAGCCGCAAAAATGGTAAAAATGGCCACTACGCTGGCTGTTTAAAGTGCAGTTCCATCTTTATCATGGTTTATTCAGCCTCGGAGCATGCTTCTATGTTTTACTCTTTCGAACTTCATCATTATTCGTGTTGTGCTATTTATGGTTAAGGATGTTTGTGATATATGTTCTGATGTTTGTCTTTTGTATACGTTGCTTGATCATTTGTTTATATCGATCAGTTCTTTTTCACTTCATCTATTGTATGTTTCCATTTGTTTGCTGACCACTAGGCATGCTTCTTTTAAATCTGCATTGAATGATAGTTCATAAACTGTATCTCGACGATTTTTATTATTTGGATCAGTGATGTGCATATGCATATATTTTTTAAACAGCAAGTTTTCTTTACATGATTGATTACATAGTCCAATGCATGCTGAATAATAAGCTCGAACTCTTCAATTGATGTCAACATATATTTTGAAAAAACTTAATTTGCTTCACTAACCAGTTCATTTTTATAAAACTATAAATACATGTTTAAATCTATATTACATAAAAAATTAATACATGTGCACATTTTCCATTTATCACTTGTCATGCTTATGAATATCATCTAATTAATCTTCAAACGATTTAATACTTATTACTACACTATAATAAATGCATTATTTTAACTATATTCTTGGATATTTTACAGGGTCGCAGTATGAGCCAGGGGGGTATGCTGCACAAGTACAGCAGAGAAGCAACATGACACAGCGTGACGATGTGGTCAAATTTGAGCAAGGCCGAATAAAGGCACTCCAGGAAGAACGCTTGCATATTCAAAAAAAGACCTTTACAAAATGGATGAATTCTTTTCTTCAGAAGGTAAAATTTTAAATACAGAATTTATTATAAGTAGTAAATTAGTAACAATAAGTCTAAATTATATGATTTCTTTTCTGAATACAGTCTCGCATGGAGGTGGAAGATCTATTTGTAGATCTAGCCGATGGAAAGAAACTTTTAAAATTATTAGAAATCATCAGCGGAGAAAAATTAGCTCGTCCCAATACTGGCAAAATGAGAGTTCATAAAATAGAAAATGTTAATAAAAGTCTTGCTTTTCTTCACACAAAGGTAATGCTGTGCTTTATTAATATAAAATATCCTATCCGATCATTCTACATATGTATTTTTCAAAACAAATTCTAATAGGTAAGGCTTGAATCAATCGGAGCTGAAGACATTGTTGATGGAAATCCTAGATTGATTCTCGGTCTAATATGGACTATTATTTTAAGATTCCAGATCCAAGAGATTGAAATTGACGTAGTAAGTAATTGTAATACTCTTCATCAATTGCTTTTTTTGTTAGTCGTGTGAGATTCACGTGTCACATTATTTCAGGATGAAGAAAATGAGTCGTCCGAAAAGAAATCGGCTAAAGATGCTTTATTGTTGTGGTGCCAAAGAAAAACAACTGGTTATCAAGGTGTTCACATTAGTAATTTCACAGATTCATGGAGAACAGGTCTCGGATTTAATGCGCTTATTCATGCGCATCGGCCGGATTTGTTTGATTTTAATAACTTGCATGGACAGTCGAACATGGATAATCTTAATCATGCTTTTGATGTTGCCGATTCACATTTGAATATTCCTAAACTCCTCGATGCTGAAGGTAATTTGTTTGACTGAAATATATGTGTTGTATTTATGTTTTTTATTTACACTGATGATTCTAAATGGATGTTTTTTTACAGACGTGGATACAAATAGACCCGATGAAAAATCAGTAATGACATACGTAGCTAGTTATTATCATACATTTGCACGCATGAAAAGTGAACAGAGAATTGGACGTAGAATAGCAAATGTTAGTTTGTTAATGTGACTTTATTAACTCTAATATAAATAAATAATTACATACATTAGGCCCTTGTATATTACGGTATTCACGGAAGCATCATGTAATGTAAATAAGCGTAAGATAAGTTTTTCAGGGAAAAAATTACCAACATAAATGCTGGAAAAAAATGATAGAGGATTGGGGAAATTGTTTTGTTGATTAGTATTTAAGATTTCTTTAATAAATATATGTTTTTTCCCAGCAAAGAAATTTTTGAATACTTTTCGGTTCCTCTAATATATACCATAAATCAATGAGTGTGTAAAATTGAGACCGTTTTATACAAAGGCCAAGTGTATACAGTATTTTTATATTCTAACATATGATTAATGTTTATAAATGTACACACTATAGATTGTTGGACAACTTATGGAGACAGATGCTAAAAAAAGTCAATATTCCCATCTCGTTACAACATTACTTGAATGGATTAGATTGAAAATAGAAGAACTAGGAGATCGATCTTTTCCAAATTCATTAGATGGAATTCAAAAGCTTTTAATTTCATTCAAACAATACAGGACCGTTGAAAAACCTCCAAAGTAAGATATATTCAATTTAAAACATTAATATTTGAAAGCTAAAAATGCATTACATAAAATAAATTGCAATTATTTCCAGGTATAAGGAAAGGGTTGATATTGAAGCGCTGTTTTTCCACATTAATACAGTCGCAAAATCATTAGGTCGCGGAGCTTTTGTTCCAGTCGAGTGGCAACAACCCGTTGAAATAGAAAGAGCTTGGCGTAGTCTTGAAGCTGCTGAACATCAGCGTGAAGTAGCAGTTACGTCAAGGAATTATTGAGACAGCAAAAACTTGAACATTTGAATTATAAATTTAATACTAAGGTATTTTATTTTTGTTTGTTTCATAATTTTGCTACTTTAATTAACGATCATTTGTTATATAAAAATATATTTTTTAGGCTGTATTGCGTCGAGGTTATTTAAAAGAAATGATCCAAGTTTTGTCGGATCCACGATATGGTTCAAATCACGCTCAAGTAGACGCAACTGTAAAGAAACACGAAGCCATTTCAGCCGATATACTTGCCAGGTACGATTAAAAACGAAGACATCATATTGGCGTGTATTTTGATGATTCGTTTCAATAAAATAACATCAAATTAAATATGCTTAAATCTTTTTAGAACGGAAAGATTTGATGATTTGTCAGCAATGGCAGACGAGTTGGTACAAGAAAATTATCACGGATCAGAAGTAGTAAAGTCAACGGAGCAAGGAGTCATTGCAAGTTGGCATGAATTATTGGCATTATTAAAACGACACCAAGAGGCTCTTGCTAGCTTGTCAGCTTTAATGGCACTCTTACGAGAGGTTGAAATGACATTATCCGCAATTACACAACTAAGGGTGAGATGCTACTTTTATAAGATTTATTTATTTTCTAAGGATTCAAATATATTATTTATAAATAAAACATATTTATGATGTTAACATTATAATTACTAATTGATTGCACATTTATAATTAAGTAATATTATAAAAGTAAATATAATAAAAATATATAAATTAAATGTTAAATATTTTATTTTTATTTATAGAGTCAACTAGTATCTGAAGATGTTGGTCCACATTTAATAGGCGTAGAAGAAGCAGCACAACAATTGGTACTCCAAGAATTACAACTCGGTGCATTAGGAGAGACGGGAAGAAAATTAGCGCGCCAAGCAGATGTTTTGCCATTGACTGCTGTAGCCGCTCATGAACCTCCTAGAGAACAACTTGCACAACGTTTACAACTATTCCAATCTGAATATGATTCGTAAGCTTTATTAAGATTTCTAAAAAGAAAATACGTTCAAATAATTTACACAATGGATATGCTTTTATATTTTAACTAGTGATTACCCGACATGCGTTGCAATGTCACAAAAAGAAAGTACGTTTTTATGCTTTGATTCTATTTATTGAAGTGCTTTCATATATTTTTAATCAAGCTAAAAAAAAGGGAATACGATCGTGCTTAGTAATTATTTGAGAAGTAAATCAAGAATTCAAATGTACCTCTTTTCGATATTTCAAGTCTTCTGTCGGACTCATGGACACGATATAACTGCCAGCACCTTGGTGATGCTCCTTGTGAGCATCCTTCGTCCAGTGCTATCAATTACCGTTGCTTCATTAAAGATTGTTTGCACTTTCAGATTTTTTTGCTTGGTTATTGGTGCTTCAATTTTCAATTCAATGGTAGCCAAGCTCTTTAGCCAAGATTTTTTACTATGCTCATGTTATTCCCACAAGTGTAAACACTAAGTTGACAAAGTTTTATCGCAATCGGATGAACTGTATGGTAGCGCATTAAATACGAACAAAGATTAATTTTTATATATTATATATGTAGAAAATGATTCAACCAGTTTATTCGGATATTTAAAAGAATATTGAAAAAGTTAATATCATTGTTTTTTAATTATTAACTTATAGATGAAATTAAGATCAATAAAATGTATAATATCATCCTACATTTGCGTTTAAGGTTGGTTGCTGCTGCCAAAGAAAAGAAAGCACGTTTAGAAGATGCAAGAAATCTTTATCAATTTATCGAAGATCACGAAGAAGAAGAAAGTGAGTTTTTTGATAATGTTTTTTACATTTTAAATCTATGTTTTATTTTCTTGTGTTAACTCTTATTTAATCTACAGGCTGGGTAAATGAGCGTCAAAGAATTTGTCGTGCCGGTGTTACAGCCAAAGATCTTAGAGCTGTAATGAGTTTGCAACAAAAACACACTGCACTTCAACACGAAATGAGAGCACGAGAAAGACACACAGCCAAAGTTACTTCAAAAGGAAACAGGTATTAAATTCAGCTTCGTAATATCCATTTTGATGGATGGTCATTATTTTTATTAATATTTATTTTTACTTTCAGTCTTATTGAAGATAAGCATCCTAAAAGTGCTGAAATTACTAAAAGACTCGAAAGCCTACAAAAACTTTGGGATCAATTGAGAGAATTAGCTGATTTAAGAGATAAAAATTTAAGAGAAGCAGCTGAAGCATATCAGGTTAGAACAAATATTTTCTATTAAATATGCACAATCATTATAATAACATCATTAGATATAAATTAAAATATAACTTTGATTCATAATGTGTTTTTCTTGAACAGTTTTATGCAGATGCAAACGAAGCAGAATCATGGTTGAAAGAAAAACAATCTTTGGTTGGTTCAAGCGATTTAGGTGACGATCAACCTTCTGCTCAAGCGCTATTAAGTAGACATCGTACTCTTCAAGAGGAACTAGCTGCATATAAACCTGAATTATCTTCTCTTAATACCCAAGCTGATAGACTCATTGCTCAAGGAATCGATTCTTTACAAGTAAGTTAAAATCATGTAATAATTGAAAGTTTACGCATCAACATTTATTTAAGATTAATTTGAGTCTAAGTTAACACTTTATATTACTTATACAAGTACTCTGCGTTAAACTTCATTGAGATTCCGGTCAATTTCGCTATAAATTCATGAAACAACTTCTTCTGTTCGTGTACCAGTGTGATTTTCGACTTGAATTTTTTCAAGCTAAAATTACATCATTCTCATCACGCGATACGTGGGCACGGACTGTAAATGTAAAACACTGTCTGAAGGTTTTTGTTACACAACCTTTAACATGTATATTTAACCCGTTTTTTAATAAGCATTACTTTCTGTTTTATATTAGTTAGGCAATGAACCCGACCAGACAACTATTGAACTTGACACAGGAGAAGAATGGGTTAATGAAACTAAATTAGTACCGACAGACGTTTGGGATGAAGAACCAGGTTGAACGTCTTGTACACAAAACTGTCACTGAAGAAAGAAGTGTACCTCAGGTAACTAACAGATTAATATTATTTTATTGGGATTTATTTATTTCTTTTTTTATATTTTTATTTTTTTCATTAGGTGAAAGCTTTATATCCATTTTCCGGTCAAGGAATGACTATGAGTAAAGGTGAAATAATGTATCTTACGAATAAAACAAATCCAGACTGGTGGTCAGTACGAAAGACAGACGGAACTGATGGTTTTGTTCCAGCAAATTATGTTAAAGAAATCGAACCCAGAATTGTGCCTGTAAGTATGCTTAATTTATCGAATAATGTTTCCGTAGCATATATAAAAAATATATATTTATTTAAAGGTTCAAGTACGAAAAGCAGAGAAAGTACGTACAATGCAACGCGTTAAAAAAACAGTACTAATGAAACAAGTTGTTAAAGTTAAACAACCTGCAAGGAAAAGACCTATACAGCGCCAACAATCTCCTGCCTTAGCACCTGGCGATAGCGTTGATGCACGTCGTCAAAGAATAAACACTGATTATGGTTTGTTAAAATACAACATAATTGTTTTTGTAGTGAAAAACTTATTAATATAGTTCTTGAGTAATATTACCCTTTATTTATAATTTCTATGTGGTAATCTTGTGTGTTTTTTTTAGATCGGCTCGTGCAATTAGCTGCAGATCGACATGCCGCTTTGGAAGACGCGATTAGGTTGTATGCATTTTATGGAGATTGTGATGATTTGGAAAGGTGGATTAAAGATAAAGAAAAAATACTCCGATCTGAGGATCCGAAAGATACTGTTGATACAGCCAAGAGAAAATATGAGGTTTGCAAATTAATTTGAGATTTTCACTAATGTATGATTTTTTATAAAATATTTGATGAACGGATAACTAACTGAACAGTAAATATTTTCTTATAGAAATTTGTTACGGATATGTCTGCCAGTAGTTCAAGGTTGGCATTAATAGATGACGCTGTGAAAGAATTGACTGCTCAACGACATCCACAACTTGAAAGAGCAACGGCAAGAGCTGGACAAATTCATCGACTATGGGATAATCTTAATCGTCTGAGAGAACAAAAAGAAAAGAGTCTTGAAGGCGCTTCGAGGTAATATTTGCTTTGAAAGATATTTAAATAAAATAATGAAAACCTTTCTATGCTAACTACTGGTTCAGTAAAAGTACAATGATTTTTTTCCGCTTCAATTTAAATATTTTATCGCTCTTTTTAATAGTGTCGAATTATTTGAACGCACATGCGATGAGGCTTGTGAATGGACTCGCGAAAAGAGCAGACAACTAGAGGTGGACGAACTCGGTGCAGATCTTCACACTGTACGCGCATTGCAAAGACGTCATGCTCAATTAGAAAGAGAATTAGCACCACTGAAAGATAAAGTGTCACGTGTTCATCTTCTTGCTGATAGGTATTAATAATTCCCAAATTTAAATAACTTGTTAATGACGTTTTTGTTGATGAACTGTTCATAAACATGTTTTTAAAATTCCAGCGTAAAATCATCATATCCTAATGAAAGGAGCAATGTCGATAGTCGACAAAAAGAAATCCAAGAAATGTGGGAAGAATGTGAGAATAAAGCAAGGGAAAGACGTGCTCGTCTAGAAAGTGCCGTTGGACATCAAATATTCATCAAAAGCAGTGCTAGCCTTCTATCTTGGTTACAGGTATTTTTTAAAATGATCTTTGGATTAAATTTGAATTGAAGAGCAGTGCTTTAGGAGATATATCCATGTGGGAAATATTCAAAGATTGAGCAGTTTCCCTCAAAGGTTTCCTACGAAATATACGCTAGTTCCTCCTTTCCTCACAAGGAAAGGGGATGCCAGACCTAGGGTGAAAATCTACGACATGCTCAAGTGTTCATTTCTAAATCTTTCCTACACTAGCAGTGGAATGTCTTTGTCCTTATATTTCTTACCCTTGCAAGCTAGAGAATGGGAGAATACTCTTTTTATGAGATTTATCCTCCCAATGTGACAATTACAAAGTACATTCAAAGGCAATGGAAGACAATGTTATTATCTTTGCAAAAACTCAGCAAGTCTGTTTGCTCACACTCTGTCTTTAATGATATACTTGTTGTAGAAAAAGTAACATTAAAATATGAATCGTTATTAAGTGATCTTTATATACTATTATATATCTTATCATCTGGTGCATCTTGTAATCCAAAAAATACAGTATATTGTTTTGCTACTCGTGATAAGAATTGCATGGAAACGACTATTTATAGAGACGTTAATATAATAATGAAACTAAATGACATTGTTTCCTGCGAGGAAAGGCTTTGTGATCTGAAACTATTTAGCGGATTCAGATTGTTTTTTGAACTACAGCGTGAATACAAATGGCATATTTAATTGATAATATGTTACAGGTTTTTCAAAATCTCACCACATTTTTATTTTTATAACTTACAGATTGTCAAAGAACAGCTAGCAGCTGAAGTAAATGCTAAGGATGTCGTAACAGCTGAAACATTGTTGAAAGAACATAACGAGCTTCTAGATGATATGAATGCACATAAAGACGAGTAATTTAAAGCATTTTTTTAATCATTTTATAATCGTATAAATGGAAATATCATTCATTTCACATAAATGCAAAGCAAAACAGAATATTAATGTTTTATAACAATAATGAATTTAATTATTTAATTTACCTTTTACCCATAGATTGAACGAAGTGATAGAACTTGGTGAGAAACTATTACAAGGAAATCCAGATTTAACTGAAGTAGCTGAAAAGGTAGCAGCTCTAAAAGCAGAAAGACAACTAATAGAGGAAGGTACGATTGAGCTATTTTTTTGAAATATTAAGTTTAAACAAATTTACAATCCTGGAAGCAAGTATTCTGTCTTTAGTTCTTTTTGTGCGGGTGTCACCAACACTGAATTCAATTGATGATATCGGTCAATAATAATGCAATTGTAGTTTAATCAAGATTAACTGATTGTCCCCGTGTGATCTCGGTGTTGATGAGGCAAATTACGTTTGTAGCCGCGGAATCGAAATATTCACGAGGGTGATGCAACGAGTGCTAAAATGTTTTCTTACTGATGCCCGAAGTAGACTCGTAATATGTATGAGTTGGTAAATGATGAAGATCGAAACAATTTATCACACAAAAAAAATATATACTGTTTGACATAATTTAAAATAATTAAACAATTAAAAGAGTTAGTTCTATTATTGATGAAACAAATGAGAATGTTAAATATTTTTATTTATTTATTTAAAAATATCTATAAATACGTAACTGTTGTGTTCTAGATTGGAAGAAGAAAGAAAAAATGCTAAAACAATGTGTGCAACTTCAATTGTTCAACAGAGAAGCTGATAGAATTGATGCCTCCACTGGAGCTCATGAAGCATTCCTCGAATTTCAAGATCTTGGGGTGACTATTTTTTAAATAGAATTTAATTTCACTCAGCATCCTTCTAATATTTGTGTGCGCATTTTAGGATTCTGTAGAAGCAGTTGAAGCTCTTGTGAAAAGACACGAAGATTTTGAAAGCTCTCTTGCTGCTCAAGATGATAGATTGCGTGCTTTCTATAATACTGCCGACTCTCTGGCTAAAGAAAAACACTACGCTACCGAACAGTTAGTATATCAACATTCACATATATGTGTTAAGTTGTGATGATTTAATACTGGATTTCAATTTATTTCGTTTTATTATATCGACGGTTTTTATTAATTATTTTATAGTATTATTGGAAGAGCAGAAAATGTACGGGCTCGCCGAGAAGCTGTACGCGATTCAGCAGACGAAAGGCGCAAACAATTACAAGCCTCCTTAGCATATCAACATTTTTCGGATGAAGCAGATAATTTGGACGCTTTCATTCAAGATAAGATGAGAATGGCAACTGATCAATCTTATAAGTATGTATAATTTTTATGTGCTTTTTCAGCGAAATATGATTTGAACTCTTAAGATAATACTGTCTTGTTATATTCACATATTCACTAAAATATTCCAGTTTGTTAATTATAAGAGTCAAGATAATTTTTACATAAAAATGATCTAACTTTTCCAGAGACTTGACCAATTTGGAAAGAAAGCTACAAAAACACTGAAGCCTTTGAAAGAGAACTACATGCCAATGAAGGACAACTTCGAAATGTTACTAATGTAAGTTGATAATAAACCAAATAATAACGTATCTTTATTTGAATACAAAATAATACTAAAAATTATTTTTATCAGTATTATTTATAGACGGGCGAAGCACTTATAGCTTCAGAGCCGGCTCGAGAAGAAGCTGTGACAGAACGTCTTGGGGAATTGAGAAATCGTTGGGGTATTTTACGGCAAGCTGCAGCAGATCGTGGTCGTGGATTACGTCAAGCATGTGCTCAACGTGATCATGCTCGTACTGCACAGGATGCGCGCACTCGATTGGAATCATTGCGCCAGTCATTGGAAGGCCGTGTTACAGCTCGTGATTTACGCACCTGTAAAGATATGTTGAACCAACATGTAGGTGAGTGCATTTTTTAATAAACATTTTGTGTTTTTAAGCCTGAAGATATAAAAGTATTATTAGGTGACGTATTGAATTAACTCTTGTAACTTGCGTTTTTTTCAGGCTGTGGAATTAGAAATAGCTCAGTGGAGACAACGCATACAAGAACTTCAAACAACAGGAGAGCATTTAGCTGCTGAAGGTCATTTTGATGCAGATAATGTAAAAGCTGAATCTCAACTGTCGATGCAAGCGCTCAAAGATTTAGACGAACCTTTGAAAAATAGAAGAGCTTTGCTAGAAGAGGGTTTGAAGTAAGATAATATGCAATTGATAATATATATATAAGGTCTTACAATGAGGACGCTTGATTTTTAAATGTAAATAGAACAAGTTTTTGATCAGATACGGACCAATAATTTTGCCAGACCAAAATCCACACCGAACAGTGAATTTCTTGGGATGCATTTAGTCATTGTGTATTTCATGTGGATTGCTATTGTTCCAAATCCCACAATTTTGCTTGTTCACACATCCATTCATCCAAAAATGAGCTTCGTCGTTAAAAAATATTTCTTTGGCGAAATGTTTTACTTTTTGACTTATCATTATTTTTTTAATATTGCTTTGTAGATTTCACAAATTCAAGTTTTCTTTGGATGCTGAATTACAATGGGTATCTGAACGCATGGACGCAGCTTCATCAGAAACTGTTGGAAATGATTTGCACGCCGCGCAAGGATTATATAAAAAGCATAAAAAACTTTTGACTGAAATTGTCGGACATAAACCTGGCGTAGATAGAGAACTTGCACGTGGAGCCGAACTTGTTGAACAGGGTCTACCTGACAAAGATAAAGTATGAACTGAATTTAAGATTATATTAATGATATTATTAGGCCAAATTAATAATGTATATTTTATTTATAGATTGCCAGTCTTTGTAAGGAATTAGAAAATTCATGGGCAAAACTCGAAGAAGCCGGTGTATCGCGTGCCAATAAGCTTGAACAATCACTCAAAGCACAACAATTTTTACAAGATGCTTTAGACGTTGAATCGTGGATTTCCGACAGAGGTACCGCTTTAACATCAACGGATTATGGACGTGATCGTGATCATGCTACACAATTACTCACAAGACACAAGGTATTTATTCAGTTTTTTGTTGTTGTAATTATATCAGTTATATGAATGAAAAATATTAAGCCAAAATTTTAAATTTCAGGCTATTGAACTTGAGTTGGATACATATGCCGGTATAATATCAGAAATGGGCCATAGCGCTCAAGCAATGGCATCAGCAGGTAATCCAGACGCTCCAATTGTCTTAGAAAAAAATGCTTTACTCTGCCAGTCTTTAGCATCTTTGCATAAACTTGCTGCACAAAGGCAAAGAGCATTGGTTGAAAGCATGTGCAGGTAAAACACGCTACATACTATGTCTTTTTAATGTTGTTATTATTAGTAGTAACAATTTCATTATTTAATAGGCATGAATATCTAGCCGAAAGCGAAGAATTAGAGCGGTGGATACAAGAACAACAAGCCGCAGCCGCAAGTGAAGATTATGGAACCGATTATGAACATCTTTTGGTAATATCTTTTGAGATTTAATATTTTTATAAAGTCGACGTAATCTAATTACAAATTCTTGTTTTAGTTACTTCGTTCTAAATTCGATGAACTGCGCCATCGTGTTGAATCAGGCGCCGAAAGATTCAATCAGTGTGAAGAATTGGCAACGAAATTGGTCAATTCAGAAAGTTCTTACATCGCTGATATAGAACAAACCCAAGAAAGATTAGGGTCAGTTAATGCATAGTTATTGTTTAAAAATATAAAAATGTATTACTTTCTTCTTTTATTACTATTTTCATAGATGTATTTTTCTTATGTATCAACATTTTTTCTCTTCCTATAAATCTATTATTATACTACAGAAGTATGAGGGACAGAAAAGCTGATTCTTCCTCTGAAGCAGTAAAAGAAGTTAAAGATCGACATAAAACTTTACGGTACTCGAAAGAAAGAATTTTGCTTTTGAGCTGCGCAAAATTATCATAATGTTTGCTTGTGCAAAGTAATATCAATGTGTAGATCATATGATTCCTGTGTTGTTTGTTTCATTTATGTACACTTGTTGATTTTATACGTGTTGAATGCTAATAATTTCCTAGCTTTTTTATTTCATCACTACATTGTTATATTTTACCACATATTTCATAATAATTCATTAAACATAGTAAAATATGTTTTGTGACGTTAAGAGTTTTTGAAATTTTCACATATTCAATCATTTTCATATAGTTTGTGTTGTTAAAAGGCTAGAGAGCCCATAATAAGATTAATCCCTTTCAGAAAGCTAATTTATTTATTTTTTAAATTCAGCATTAAAAGCTAATCCTAGCATAATAAAGTTTAGATGTTAAAAATATTATTTTTTTCTGTGAAGAAACGTAGTTGCTAACGGGTGAGTCATTAACGTACGGAGTCAGCATGTGTGCGACTCATCGGCGAGACATTGGCATTTAAAAGGCTAAATTAATTTCATTTGTGTATACAGTAACATCATCAAGGAATGTTAAATCACGCCCATTGATCGTCTTTTAATTTGGTTAACTATGTTTGGTTTTCTTTTATGTCTATAAAATTTGGTAATGTCTTGTCTAAAATAATATAATTGTTTTAACATTTTGCCTTTATTCAACCGCTGCACTTCTCAGTATCAATAACACATCATCATGATTTGAAAATGAATCGGTTTTTTAAATACTTCTTAAACTGACGGTGATTAAATGCACATAGCTTGATTAAGTTAATCTCTTAAAGTCTATTTAATACTTTCATAATATTCTTGTGTTTTGGGAATTCGACATTTTTGCTTCAAAAACGGTTGTTTTCACAGAAGATGCCAAGCCAAAAAAGGCAGAGGGCTGGATTCGACCCACGGGCTGGGATTTAGATGTATATTTATAATACAAAATGTGCAATTATATTTATGTTTATTTATTTACTATTATGAAATGCTTATATTACGTTTATTGATATTTTGACGAAATAATGCTTCCTTTTTTATTGTTATTCATAATACTCTTTATTTTAACGTTATCAAATTAAATTCTCTTGTAGTGCATCATGGGAGAAGTTAGTCAAACAAATTGAACATAGAGCTCAGAGATTGGCCGCTGCGGGTGATATACATAGATTTCACCGAGATGTTGCAGAAGCACTCGGAAGACTTCAAGATAAAAAGGCAGCATTACCCGATGAACCTGAGTCGACTCGAGATTTAAAATCTGCATTGGAACTGCTTCGTAAACACGAAGGCCTTGAAAATGACTTACTTGCACTCGAAGCGCAACTTCAAGTATGTTAATCGTCGTAAAAAACAATAAACGTTGTTTCACATTATTTTTAAAATTTCAAGTTAACATAATTTTTTTTAAATCAAGGTGTTATCTGAAGATGCAACTCGCCTTCAAAAACTTTATCCAGGAGGCAATGCTGTCCAAATTGCTCAACAACAAGTAGCCTTAGTTAACGGTTGGGAAATTTTGCATTTGGCAGTTGCTGAGCGTCGAGAACATCTTCATGCCGCGTGTGATCTTCATCGATTCCTAGCTCAAGTATTAATATCATCTCATTTTAAAATTCAAATATTATTTTTTTATTCTTTGTTAATGGTGTAAAAACATATTTCAGGTTCGAGATTTAATATCATGGTCAAGTGGACTGCGTGCCAGTATGTCTGCCGATGTTCCCGTTAGAGATGTTAGCGGAGCACAAGCTTTAATAGCTGAACATGATGCCGCTAAAGCAGAAATTGACGCTCGGGAAGATTCTTTCCGCAGTACATTGGATTGCGGCCAAGCTATGGTTCAAACTGGACATCGTTCAGCAGCTGTAAATATAATGATTTTGATTGTAAATTATAGAAAGTCTACAATAGTACCAAACAATTTGAAATAAGGATTCAGAATAAACAAAAAGTCCACCAGTAATCTACTTCACGTTGTTTGGTTCTATTTCTATCGAACTTAACGTACTAAGAATTCTATTATTATTAAAAACCAGGAAGTTGAGGAAAAATGCACAGCTCTTTTAAAAGAAATACAAAAGTTAAACACTGCATGGCTAAGTAGACAAGTAGCATTAGATCAACTTATTGATCTTCATTTCTTCTTAAGAGATGCCAAACAACTAGATCATCTTTGTCAAACTCACGAAGTCGCACTTGGTTAGTATGATTTTATTACTAATTTTTGTGTTTTAAATTTAATAGAAAGAATCATGTGAATATGGATTTTTTTAAATTAAAAGTAATAATTATTTTATTTAGTTTATGAGAATATTATCAATTTGAGAATATTATAAATAACTGTAGTTCTAAAAGTAATATTTCTATTTGTAAAATATAATTAGGTACTTCGGATATATCTCCTAAAAGCAGTGTGGAGGAAGTTGATGCTCAATTGAAGAAACATGATGCTTTTGAAAAGCTTTTAAATACACAGGTATTTTATTCAAAATGTAATAAATTTATTAAAACATTGGAGTTATTATATACCATTTTATGATTTATTTATATAAAATTTTTCATTTAATAGTAAAATATCGGAGGAGGAAATAATAATAGTTTTTTAAAATTCCAATTTGTCGATATTGAAACGGATTTTCTTTTAGAAATAAAATTTTAATTTGAAGACATCTCTTCGAAGAAGTTAAAACATTTTCGTCTGGGCGATAGTCTGAGACCCGTTGAAAATCAGATCACTAAAAGACTCACTTGTGATTCCTCCGTCGCCAAGCATTGGGAATTAAAAGACTCGCATATAAGTCTCCCATTGCAAAAAAGTTAAAATCCAATTAATTTTTCCTAATTGAAACAACATTCTCCCACTTTTCTAAGAGTTGGCAAAGTTTTATTGAAATCAAATGAACGGTATGGCAGCGCATAAAATACGAACAAACAAATTTTTATTTTTGTATATTAGACTATGCCTATGTTACTCGCACAATCCTTAGCAATAAGTGGACGAAGCTTTATCGCAATCTGATTAACGGTATGGCAGTGCATTACATACGAACAAACAGAAATTAATTTTTATATATTAGAAATTAATTTTAGTCAAATAACATCTCCATTTTTTTTAAATTTACTCGTTAGCTCAATAATCGCAAGTATTCAAGCTTATTTTAATTGTATCAAATATCAAATAGACAATAGTGGAAAATAATATCATCCATATTTATAACACTTTAATTTTAAAGTTTATTTAATGGAACTAAATTTTCATTTTGAGTTTTTTCAAAACTCTTGAATACTCAATGTTTTACCGTAAATATCACAAACACTGCAGTTGTACATTGCTTTTCTATGATGTTCTATGATATGCTACACTCAGTACCTTTCCAAATACACAAATTACTGAATCATCAAATTGTGAATAATCGTCATGTTAGTAATCTAGGGTTAGTAAATAATTGGTGATTTAAAAAGACAAAAAAAATATTTTCGTATATATAACCAGTATTTTTTAACTTTTTAGGATGAGAAAGTATCTGCTCTAAACAATCATGGCTCAAAATTATTGCAACAAAACCACCCAGATAGCTCTGTAATTGCCGAAGAACTTGATAAAGTCAATGATAGACGCCAGAAAGTTCGTGAAATGTGTGCATTGAAAAAAGAAGCGTTGGCAGATGCACTTTTGCAAGCTCAATTTAACCGTGATGTTGCAGAAACTCAATTCTGGATACAAGACAAGATGAAAAAATTAGATGCTGATCAAAGTAAATATAGAATTAATTTATTCACACTGTATAATATAAATTGAGATATCCAAGTAATGTCGTTTTGTGGCCCATTACCATATTTAGATGGCCAAAATATTTAATTTATGGAATTATATACAGGTCGAAATAGTCGTACTTTTATGTTTGTTTATTATATTCCTTCAATTTTATAGCCGGAGAAGTAACAAGCTTAGAAGATAAAATTAAGAAACTACAAAAACATCAAGCTTTCCAAGCTGAACTTTCCGCTAACGAAGGACGTTTATCTGAACTTCGAGATTTAGCTGATAAAATTGAGGAACGTCAAGGTCCAGTTCAAAGTAAACCCGTTAGAGAAACTATGAACCGACTTCAACATGACTGGGTAGAGTTGCTACAAAGGGCAGAACAAACAGGTCTATAAATATAAAGTCATATTTAGATATTCGTTAACAATAGTCAAACAGGTATAAGATTGCGTTCTCGTTCAAATATTTCGAGCAACACGAATTCCTCACAATTGCGGAATGATTATTATATATACCCATTTGATTATTGTTAGCAAATATCTATATACATTTAAATGAAAGTAAATTTGTAATAACATAAAAAATATGATTTTATTTAAAGGTCGTGGCCTGGAAGAAGCTCAAGATATGTTAGAATTCAATAATCAAGTTGATAAAATAGAAGCTTGGATACGGCACAAGGAAATGATGGTGCGTTTTTTTTTTAAATAAATAGTGAATCCATTTTAAATTTGCCAAATGCTAATAATGATTTTCTTCAGGTGCAAGCTGCAGACACTGGAAAAGATTATGAACATTGCAGTGCTTTGTTGAGGAAGTTAGATGACCTCGATAGTGATATGAGAGTCGACGATAAGCATATACGTAACATTAGTGCACTTGCTGACAAATTACTCCAACAAGTATGTTTTTAGTTTTAATATTTAATGTGATTAATTTTTTCCATTTTTTTTTTTTTTAATTACGTTTTTGTGTAAATCAATAGGGTCCCACATCTGGACCAGCAGTGGCTGAACGTCGAGATGCTTTCTTAAAGAAATGGCGTGCCCTTAGTGGTGCTCTCCAACATTATCGCGATAATTTAACTGCAGCTCTTGAAATACATCAATTTAATAGGTCAGTATTTATTATTTACGTTCAGTTTCACATTGTTGATTTGCAGTCAGTATTTATTATTTTTGTCATATTGTTTTACAGAGATGTACAAGAAACTATTGAAAGAGCTAATGAAAAAGCAGCTTTATTAAATAGCGGAGAAACAGTTAAAGATCTACGCGGTGTGGAACGCCTTCAAAGAAGAAGAGTTGCTCTTCACAGAGACGCTACTGCAATTCGACAAAAAATAGATCAACATACGAAAGATGCCAAAACTCTGATATCAAAGTGAATATGTTGTTTTTTTTAATATTAAAGTTAATGCAAGTCTGTAAATGTTTTATTTTATGTGAATATAATTTTTTTATTAGATATCCTGACAAAGAAAAAGAGATTAGTAGTAAATTAACAGGAGTTAAATCAAAGCTGGGAACAATTGCAAGAGCAATTGGAATATCGTCGACAACAACTAGACAATGCCCATTTGGTGCAAAAATTCGATGTGGAACTCAAAGTATGATTTTTAAATGCGTTTATATTTATGTAAAAAAAAATTTAATATAATAATTTTATTGTAAATTTCCAAAGGAACTCGAGTTATGGGTCGGTGAAGCTGTGAAACGAATGGAAAACAATGACAGTCCAGCTAGTGTTACTGATGCTGAAGAACTATTAGAATTACATCAAGAAAGGAAGGTTTGTGTAATTTTATATGCGTATGAATGTTGATATAGGAGTATTTAGGCACAGAATTACGTCCATAATCACGGAATAACTAGCCTGTTCCATGAAATATTGGACGGAGACATATATTTAAGCTTTATGGAAATGTTAACGTTATTGTAAACATTTTTCTGTAATAAATACGGCTAAATATGATTAAATGGGTGTACAATCTATTTATATATATTTAAGAATATTAAATGTTAAATACAATTTTTTAAATTTAATATCAGGCTGAAATTGATAATCGCCAAAGAGCAATTGAAGCTATGCACAGAGAAGCCGAACATTTACCTCTAACAGAAGAAGAGGATCCCTCAGTTAGGACTAACAAATTAGTCGAATTGGCCAAAGCTCTTCATTCGGCATGGGAAAATAGAAGCATTTATCTTACACAAGTGAGTATTTTTTTGTTACAATGTATTTTTAGTTTTAAGTTTTTTTTTTAGTATTTCGAATATTATTTTTTCTACTGAATTTGGAATTTAAAATATCTCATTAAATATTAATTACATTATGGTTACTACATTTTAATCCAGGCTCATGAATTGCAATTATTCAAAGAACATGCTCGCCAAACTGAAAATTGGTTATCAGCTAAAGAAGCCTTCCTCAATAATGACGATCTAGGAGACTCCTTGCCAGGTATATTAATGTATACGTCATAATTATCTCGATATTTATTAATAGTTGATTTGATCTAGCATTGTCTTTTGCTAGATATTTATTGTAATTAATTAAAACAAATTGATTAATTTTAATAAGTTCAAATAGTTCATCTTATTAAATGCTAAATAATAGTGATTTTAAATAATTTCCTTTTTTTATTTCAAATTTCACAGCTGTTGAAGCTTTGATACGAAAACATGCAGATTTCAATAAACTAGTATTAGCACAAGAGGCTGGACGAGCTGATGAATTGCGCAGGTTTTCTGAGGCCTTGCTTGCTGAAAATCATTTTGACAAACCATACATAGAAAATAGGCTCACCGCAATTGAAAATAGACTACATAAGTTAAAGGTATTTAATATAAAGCTGTTTGTCAAAAATATACTTTATATACCAAGTACTTGTATACTATATGTATATACTTGTATATGCATACACGTAAAAGTTGTCTTGGATATTAAATGAACTTATTAAACAAGATCAATTTAATTGTTTGAATAGGAAGCATCTGATGAAAGGGCTAAAACTCTACAAGAGTCTCTTCAACTTCAACAATTTTTACGTAATCTAATGCACGAGCATGATTGGTTGGCCGTCAAACGTCAAATAGTAAACGACCAGAGCTACAAGTAAGCGCTATAAATATATATTGTAAAAAAATAATCAATGATCAAAAGTATACTAATTTAATGATTTAATATTTTTTTTATTCATAGAGACTTGTCCAATCTTCAAAGTAAAATACAACAGCACACTACATTCGAATCGGAACTTTTGGCTAATAAAGACAGAATAAACTCTGTTGTCAACAACGGCGAAGAACTTATCAGTTAGTGTAGTCTGATTGTACATATTTTGATTTTAATGCTATATTGTTTTAAAAAAAATGTTTTTATTTTAAATCTAGGAGCTAAACATTACGCGGCCAATGAAATATCTCAACATGCAGGTGGTCTCGAATCCGATTGGTCCTCATTGCAAGAAGCCTCCATAGACAGACGAGAAAAACTAGCTGCTGCTTATCAAGCGCGAGTATTCTTAAGGGCCCTTGATGATTTTCAAGCGTGGGTTGATGAGGTAGAAGTGCAGGTTCAGAGCGATGATCATGGTATATAATTTATATTTAATCCGTTAACATATAAATATCTCAGTATTGCATTGTATTAAACCACCTTCAATTTTATAATTAGGAAAAGATTTGGCATCTGTTAGCGCCCTTTTGAACAGACATTCCAGACTCGAGCAAGACGTTTCACAAAGAGGTGAAGAGTGTACTCAACTTCGAGAAACTGCAGAGCAGTTAACAGCAGACGGACATTTTATGGCAGAGGAAATATGCGAAAGAGTAGATGCAGTAATTGCCAAGTAAGTTATTGAAAAATATAATTGAAATCTACAAAGAAGCATTTACTTAAATGAAAATTTTTAGCGAATACCCAGCATGCGTTGCAATGCCACACTTAGAGTAAAATTAAAATTGTCATAGAAATATATTATATGAAAGTAGAGTGTACTATCATTAAGTAAAATAAAAATTATATGTTGTTTTATTAATTTTTCCTTAGATATCGGCAGTTACAAGAACCAGTTCAAATTAGACGTGATAATCTAGAAGATGCACAACTTTTGCAACGATGGTCGCGTGACGTAGACGAAGAATTGCGTTGGTTACAAGAAAAAGGACCACTGGCTTCTGGACCGGTAGCAGCATCATCCCTCACCCATGCCCACAATTTGCAGAAGAAACATAATGCATTAGAAGTAGAAATTCTTGCAAGGTTAGTATTTCATTCATTTTGTATTAAATTTTTAATTTTTAATTTGTTTATGTATATCAATTGTATTTTACAGAGAACCAGTGATTTCTGGATTGGCTGCACGTGCTTCCCAAATGCAATTACATGGGCATTTTGATAGTGACCGTTTAGAGAAAATTACAAATGAATTGCAAGATACGTTTAGGCAGATTAAAGAAAATGCTTCTGTCCGCAAATCGCAATTGCAAGACGCTGTTGATATGCATATGGTATTTAATTTGAAAATTGTCTCTTATGGTGTTTTTTAAAATTAAAATTGGGTACCACATAGATCTTTATTTCATAAATTGATATTTTATAAAATTATTTTGCCATTTTCTTTCATAAGAATGTTTAATTAGTGTTAAAAATTAGCATAACTTTATTCAACAATATTTTTTATTGCTTGATTTAGTTTGTATTTTAATGTCGTGTAGCAGACATAATCAAATCTATTCAAATTAATAAAACGTTTGAACATATCGACACTTCTCTGAACTCCTTTTCTTAATCTTGTGACAATGAAATAATTCCAACAGTTACAAATGGTTGCTTTTTAAATGTTAACATAAGAATTGGACAACAAACCAAAATGCTACCATGCAAATCAAGTACTGTATGAAGCAAGGGATGACTGTATTTGGAAGTGGTCACTTTAGAATTTTTTATGTTTGGTTTTTCAGCTAATTGATTTTTATATTTTAATAATTTCTTGTTTTACAGTTCACAGCTGAAGCTTCAGAAGCAGAAACTTGGCTGGCAGAAAAGAAACCTCTATTGGAAAGTGGCGAACATGGACGCGATGAAGATACCGTTAGAGCTTTACAAAGACGCTTGGAAGCCATACAACGCGAGGTAAAATAGATATCCGATTTAAGAAAACAAATAAATAATAAGGTGTTATCGAAATTATTAGCGCTGATTTAATATTATATATTTTAGATAGGGACATTTGACAAACAAGCATCTAAAGTGGAGACTTTGGCCAAGGCGTTGGAAGCTCGTAATGCTGCTGGAAGCGCTGAAGCGGTAGAAAGAGCTACCGCAATTAGAAAATCTCTCGATGAACTCACATTACTCGGAGCAAAGAGACAACAACGTCTGCAAGAAAGTGATAAATATTTCCGGTATATTTATTGTTTTTGTCATTTTATCAAACTTTTCTGATCATTCACTAT
Organism: Stenopsyche tienmushanensis; assembly: GCA_008973525.1. NCBI lineage: Eukaryota > Metazoa > Arthropoda > Insecta > Trichoptera > Stenopsychidae > Stenopsyche > Stenopsyche tienmushanensis. The sequence continues at coordinate 1,361,992 of WACJ01000403.1, forward strand.
TTTCTAAAGTTTTGTTTTTGTAAAATATTTAGATTTGTTCAAGAATGCGAAGAAGTAAATGAGTGGATAAACGACCAAACAGCCGTTGTTGCTTCCGAAGATTATGGCACAGATGTGGAACATGTTGAAATTCTTATTCAGGCGTTTGATAATTTCGTTGCTGCATTAGGAGGTATAATATTGTAATTTTTTTGCACAGTTATCTGCATTTTCAAATTGAGTTCATATATATATGTTATTTATTCTAATTACAGCAAACGAAGGAAGAGTAGAAGCTATAACGGAAGCAGGCCAAAGACTGTTAGAAGAACGTACTCCAGAAGCAGAAAATGTAAAGGGGCGAATGGCTGACACTCGCAGTCAATGGGAAGATTTGCGTGAACTAACGCACGCTAGACAAGAAGTAAAAACAGAGTTTTAATTATTTAAGAGGATATATATCTTTTAATTTTGTTATTTTACCGTTTTACTATTTTATCACCAGGCTTTAGCTGGAGCAAGACAAGTTCATATTTTTGATAGGACGGCTGACGAAACGATCTCTTGGATTGATGAAAAAAATTCTACTTTAAATACAGTTTTATCGCATGCTGGTCATGATGTTCATACAATTCAGGTAAAAAAAAGAGATTTTTTCTAAACACACTTTTTTCTTCAAAGGATTTGAATTATATTTTAATACATGCATTTTAGGCAATGGAAAAGAAACACGATACGTTTGAGGCAGACGTTGAAGCTATTAAAGATCAAGTTGAAAAATTAGGCGCCGAAGCAAGCAGGTGAGTAATGATTTTTAACCTTTTAACTGCCAACGACTCACCGGCGCGTCGAATTTGTACGCGCTGTACAACTTTGCGTTTCATGTACAACTATTTAATGTTGATTGTAAATTTGAATAGATTGGGTGAAGTTTTCCCTGATGCTCGAGATCATGTATTTGTTAAATTAGAAGATGCCACAGAATCTTTAACTCAATTGATGCAGAAAGCAGCTTATGCCAAAGAACAACTTCGTCAATCGGGACAAGTACAGGCTTACTTTGATGAGTTTGGTGAACTCATGTGAGTTGAATTTATTTTGTTAATTTAATTATTATCTTCTCATTTATAGACAGTTTCTTATATTGTTATTTATTGGTGATATTCAAAAGAAATATACAAGTCTGCAATGTTGGGCCTTTTTGTGATAAAGTAATAGATATCTTTTTTAAATTTCTGCAGGGCATGGACGAGTGAAATGTTAGCTCGAGTTACAGCTCCAGATTTGGCTACTGATGTACCAGGTGCTGAACAATTACTTGCAACGCATGCAGAATTAAAGACTGAGATTGAAGCTCGCCAAGAAGATTTTGCCATTTTCTACAAAACAGGTTAAATTTGTATATTTATTTTTAAAATGTTTCAAAGGATTTCATTTGAATTTTTTAAAGCAATTTTTATTTATATAGGAGAAGGATTGATAGCTGAAGAACATTTCTTAGCAAAAGAAATAGATGATAATATGACATTACTCAAACAGCGTGTTCAACTATTGCATGAAACGTGGACAATCCGTCAAACCGTTTATGAACATCATCATGATACTCTTATATTCAAAAGGGACGCTGATATGCTTGATAACTGGATTTTAAATAGGTACTTATTTTGTACTTCAAAGATATATATGGTGATTTATTTGAAATGTATTAATAATACATAACTACTTGTTTAAAGAGAACCACAATTACGCGATGGAAAATATGGTGAAAATGTACCTCAAGTCGAAGAATTAATAAAGAAACATGAAGATTTTCAGAATACTATTGAAGGACAGCAAGAAAGATTTAACATGCTTAAGAGAGTGACATTGGTAATTAAATTTATAAAAAACTCTTGATTTTTATCATTATAAATTAATACCAAAGAACCCTTTTTTATTCTGTGCATATTAATAATTTGACATGGAATGTTACAGAGTCCCGTAACTCAATGATTGTTTTCAAGTTGCTTTAAGATCATGCAATCCATTAGTGATATATTTAATACCATACATGCCATTTGAATATCAATATATTTTTTTCTATACATTTTATTTAATTTGTATAGTTGGAGAGAGCATTTAGAGAACAGTGCGAGCGTGAAGCACAGGCTCGTCAAGCGGAACGAGAACGGCAAGAAAAGGAGAGATTGGAAGCACGCAGAGCAGCCGAAAGGGCACGCATTGAACAACAACGCAGATTAGAAGAACAATCAAGAAATCGTGATCATCTCTCTCATCATAAGCATGTGAGATTTAAGTGAAATAAATATATTTCACATTAGTGCCAATATTTTTTTATTAACATAGGGTAACGCTTTAAATGAATATTGTTTACATAGATATGATTGTTTTTTTTAGGTGGATGTTAACCCGACGATAACAAATTTGCCTAGCGTACAAGTAGCTTCTCCGGCTAGCGAAAAGACAACCCCGTCTCAAATCACTGTACCAATGCAAAAATCTCATTCAACGGCACATTTATTGGCTAGAAAAGCAGCCAATACTGTGAAACGAGCTGAGAGTCTGAAGGTTTTTATAATTTATTATATTTTTTCAAGCTTTCGCTTTTGCTTTCAAACTTTTTAGCATCATGGTATTCTGTATGTCGAAAATCATATAAATTTTCAAATTGGGCTTATTTTCTGCCTTAGAATGATATTTGAGATAGAATACTTTACATGCATCGGGACTAGTCATTCCATTTGATTTGTACAACATTTTTTTTAATCATACTTTTTGAATATGAAAGTAAATTCTCACGACACATTCATACGCATGTAAATATTGAATTGGTAATAACTCATACAAGAAAGAACATGTTTATTACCTTAAAAAAATTATGATTTCAGTAAGGGTCATCTATGTTTAAATATTAAGCAATGAATTGATTAATAATGAGATAATAATTTTCACTTTTGATTATTTTACGTATATTTTTATAAATAGATATTTTAGCGTTTTAAACGATAGGTAAGTATCCATGTATTGATAAAATATCTATATTAATTAGTTAAAGGGCAATGGTTGTGTGATATTTTGAATTATCAGTTAATATGTATTTATGCTATTTGTAGATAAAAATAGTCATGCTTTTTTATTTAACATAGTAAAAGCTTTATAGATTGTAGTTTTTTACATTTCATCGAGAGAGTAAAAATATATATATATATATTAAAATATGTAATAATAAAATATTTACTGAATTAATGCTTCAAAAATAAGCTAAGGAAAGTCAATTTTATAAATTACTTATATTTTATAATAGCAAATCAGCATTAATCCTAGTGCAACCAGAAAATTGAATCTGGATAAAACATTTTAGTTATTGAGCCTTGTATATTAATATTCATTGTTATTATTATCTGTTTTCTAACACTCGGTAATTAGAAATGAGCACAGGAAGAAAATAATATAATTAATTATAATTTTAAAGTTGTAATCGTATCTTTAATCCTTTCACAGTAATCTTAAATGTGATCTGAAATCCTGAAGTTACTATTTTCTGATAATACATTAATACAGTGGTGCCTCACTAATTTGATATTCCAAGTACAAAATAATCGAGGGAAATTGAAGTTGCTTGCTGAAATTGACTGCTAGTTTACTTCTGAAGGAGTAGATTTTGCAAAGGAGTGGTGATACTCAGCTAATGACGCCACTCCAGAACAGTCAAGGGAGAATAACAATATTGGTTAATGATAAGAATGATGAGAGTATCTTAATTATCAAAACAAATGCTTGCTTTCAAGACAACACGAAAGAAAGTCATCTTAACTTAGTTTATCCGACGATAGCGATTTCAGTTAATTATACCTAAATTTTATAACAGTTAAAAGATTACTTCAATTTCCGGTTCGATAGGGTTAAAAAAATAGTTTCAACAAATTCTTGTAAGACAAGTAATGAGAAAAAAATGTGAAAAAACATGGCATAATTCATAGAAATATGCTTCTGATACGTAAACATCAGCTGTCATAGAACATATTAATATATTTCCCACACGTAATATTAAATATGATATATGTATACATATAATAAAATATGATTTTATTAATGCTTCATCCTTCGACAATATCATATTATTTGTCAAATTAAAATAAAGTTTTTCATCTCAAACGAGTCATGGATGCAATAATATAATGTTACAATATCTGATATTTGCGAGATAAATGGCTTTGGCCATAAAAAGTAGGTAGAAAATAAAAGATACAAAAAATATAGAAGGAAAAGAAAACCAATTTAGGGAGATCTAAAGATCAATTTACTGTGGAAGGCTTAAATCGATATTTTAAAAATATGCTTCTTAATTTCTGCTCATTTTTATTATGTCTGATTTTTTTTTAATACTGTGTGGTTTTTGTGTTTGGGTATATTGCAGCCAGAAACTATTGCTGAGCAGGAAGACTCCAAAGTTTTCAGGCCATCTGGAATGAAGGTAATGTATTGGGAATAAAGAAAATTATATATTTAAATTATATGATGCATTCATTCTTTTAGTGACTGGAATGTTTTCTGTTAACACGAAAGCGTAATTAATTTTATACTTACATTAAAGACGGTAAATTTATCAATTCCAAGCCTATGCAGGAAAATTGTAATATAATACCTTAAACGATGTTTTTTTTTTTTAAATTTACTGAATATAAACCAATTTTTACACATTATGCATCATCTAATTTAAACATTAACTTATATCTAGTATTAATATAATGCATGAATAAAATATTTCGTTAATAAGGAAGAATAGAACGATATTGGTGAAGGTTATTTTGAAATTTAATTTTCTTTTTGTATTGTTAACTTAGTATTCCATGTTAGCTACTATAATTAATTTCTAGACGAAGCCATAAGCTTAACTACGGCTAAACGATAAAAGCAACAAATACATGGAAATAGTATCAATAATTTGAAGTCAATATTTCATTAACTTTTTCACATTTTATAACTATACAAATTATACTTTTGTGTTGGAGTAACATTGGAAATTGAATAGATTTCAAATAAAGTTATGCACTTTTATTAATAACATTTTTGCTTAATAATTAAAAGAGGGGTTGTATTATTTCCAAAAAAATCAACTATATGAATGATTTTTTTCTTTTAATTTTTTCTTAAATGTTTCATTATAAATACTTATTTTAATATCTTCCTATCTAACTGCAAAAAATCCAAATATAATTGAAAATTGATACATCTATAAGTAATTATCTATCAGTCACTGTCTTGTTAGTTCAATATTCCAGATTATAGAGAGTTATTTTGTAGTTAAATCTATTAAATAAAAATTGAGCTGTAACATAGAGAAAAAAAAACTGGAAAAGCGCAAGCGGTCTTGTTAAAACAGAAGGCGGGATTGCTGTGCAAAACCGTCAGTTATTCTTTATGAGGTGATTCGGATAACTATGCCACTGTACAAATGCCGGCCACAAGATCTCCCACGAAATCAATTCAATCATCAATTATTCGGCTACCAGATAAAGATCTCTCATAGCAATCGAACATTCCTAAGATCATTCATCTCGGAGCGAATGTGAAGCTTCGAGAACGCTATGAAATATTAAGAAAGATCATGTATAAAAGAGATGGAGTCGCCATAGTAAGTCAGTCATCTTGAGTGAGTTTTAAAAGAGTTTCCAATTAAGTCTTAGGATCTGTCCGATTGCCTTGGCCGCGGGAATGTCTGGTCTTCCCTCGGTCAGAGTTCAGTCTTTTTACTTTGGATTACATCATTATTATATTTTGGACAGATAGTTTGTCATTTAAAGGAAATATATTGTGCTTTTGATCATCAAATGTAAGCGTTATATTAATATTACTATTTAAAAATGGTGGCAGATTCTTCTGAAACTAGCATGCATGGTACGGGTTCTTCTATTTATTTTTTACTAATATTTTAATATTGGCTTCTGGGAATAAAACTAAAATGAGAAATTATGTTATATACACTCAGTTTTTTCCACTGTTTTTTATAATGAGAATCCTTTAGCAAATATTTATGGTGAGTTGGTTCACGGTGTTGTTTTTTTGAGATAACCAGCGTAAATATGAAATATGGCACGTAACAGAACTAGAACAGAAATCTGAATGACAAAGAATCATTTAAAATTCAATAAATCACTTGAAGAAATAATTTGAAATTAATCATTGTTAGATTTGAAAATTTCCATACGGAATACTTTATTTATTGAGGCGAACAGTCGAAATAAGTATGAGTAAACACATTTAATATGCTAGCTTTAATAAAGAAGACACGGTATTATGCCAACTTTTAAACAGCAGATATTGTAAATGTATATTTCATTTTGAAAAATAAATTAAAACTGATGTGTTCTATTCAAATGTAAAATTATCATAAAAAATATTTAAATTCAGCACTTTAATTTTATTTTAATATGCACACAGGAAAATCTTTGAAAACTAAATGGATTCAATGTGGAAAATGTTTGTTCAAAGAAGAAGTTGAAAGTTTCTCATAAACAATTATATTTTTAAAAGGAGGATAGAAAAATTATGCTCAAATTTGTATAGTAATTTATTCATTCATCATTATTTTTGCTTTAGATGATTTAAATGACGATGGTGATATGCATTGTTGCAGAATTACCAATAAAATTGTAAAGTGTTATTAGAATTATTGTGGTCGAGTATACATAATATATAGATTATGTAATAATCTCTATTTCAGAATCAAATTAGGTTTTGTATATTTTTTAATTAATTCAGCTATATATTGAATTATTTGTTCATTTTTCTTTTTAAATAATAAAAAAACTACAAACGAGTTTTAATTTAATTGTTTTCTTACAATGAATGTATTGTTTGTCTGACTGTTTTGTAAAATTGGTGTTTATTTTGTGTCAGAAATTAGATAATTTGGATATGAAGAGAGCATTTAAAATCTATGATTTTTATGAAAATCGTGTTATTAAAGTGTAGAATTTGGAATAAATTTATATTGAATATTGCCACTCAAAAGATGCTTCCCGATTAATTGAATCTGGATTACCATCAAAACAAATATTAACCTTTTAACTGCCAACGACGCACCGGTGCGTCGAATTTGTATGCATTGATGAGTCATTGGCAGTTAAAAGGTTAAATAAATTCACTTATATATTCGCATTTATAAAATTTAAAATTTGTAGAAATATTTCAAACATTCTATATTTGGCGCAATGAAGAGTCCGCTATAATAAGAGATTAGTTCACATCCCGATAAGAGTCTGTTATTATCACATGCCATATTTCTAGATTTATTCTGCGAGATGAAATGCAAATATTAAGCTAAACAAATATTTAGACTGTGAACAATTTTTACCTTTATTTCGCAATGTACTATTTTAAGAAATTCAATGATAATAATTGCACTCATATATTATACGCAACTAATGTAAAATCATTATTTTTCAGGATTCCCCTGGCAAAACCCCTAAAAGAACACCATCGTTCACCACGAGAAGGAGACCAGAAAGTTTCCGAAGACAAAAAGGTGATCACAGTGATTTACCACCTGTGGAAATAGAAGGTCAGTTGTTACAATCCTATTTCAAAAATAAACTTAAAATCATTTAAAACTTGTTTTTCTTTAATCTTTCTTCTTTCTTTCTTTAATTCTTGTTTTATTTTACTATGGTTGTAATTTTGATTAAAACAAATATGTATTTTATATAAAGGATATTTGGAAAGAAAACATGAAACGGGACAAGGAGGAAAACGAGCAGCAGTTAGATCATGGCGGAATTTCTACACAGTCCTATGCGGTCAATTACTATGTTTCTTCAAAGATGAGGATGATTTTACTGTGGCAAAAGCTGCATCATCTCCTGTAGTAATTTTAAAGGTAATTTAGAAATTTGTTTTTATTATTATAAAATTTGTTTTTAATAAACACCACAATCAATATTTTGTACTATTTGAATTTAACGTTTATTTTAATTTTTTATAGGCTAAATGTGAACGAGCATCTGATTATACCAAACGTAAACACGTTTTCCGATTAAAATGTGTTGATGGAGCAGTGTTTTTATTTGCTTGTGAATCGGCTTCATCGGTTGACGATTGGATCAACAAAATAGTTTTCCATGCTAATCTTCCTCCGTCAATGCAACTTTTGAGTTATGGCACTCAACCTGATATTGAAGCCGTTAAACAAAAATTACAAAGAGAGTGAGTATTAATTTGATACATATCGTATATGCCAATTCTGCATTATTAAATTAGGAGGTTCGAGATATGATAAAGATTTTTAGACAATCATATGAATAAGCCTATTTCAATAAACCCAAAAGAATGGTTCATATATTCATAAATTAATATGAATGAAGTAAAAAAAAATATCTTTCAGATAGCATTGCTTAGCGATTTTTGTTTGACAGAGGATGAAAGAAATATGTAATAGGGTTCATAAGAGGTTCGAGGAATTTAAGAATTAGGTAGGAATCACTTAAAACAGAAATTAGTAACGATGGCTTGAAAGATTTAGTGGAATTGGACCCTTACTAAAAAGTTGAAGTTGGTTTCTTCAACTTTAATCTTGGGATTTGACTGAATAACATCATCCTGTTAAGTAAAGTAAACTGTTTTAACAAATAATTTTTGGAATCTTATCTTGATTACACGGCACTTACGTCTATCGACTTTTCAGTCTACTTAATAAATTCATGTATTGAAATTTTCTTTCTAATCTACTTTTAGTGGAAATAGATCATCTAGTTCTTCTGCTGCATCATCTCCCGAACCGACGCCTCGTCAAAAAACTCAAGCGGAAATTTTAAATCAACACAGAAATTCTCAACAAGTCTGTATTAATTAAAATAAATAATTTTAATAAACCGTAAGCTATTTTGCAATACTTATATTCTTATATGTTATATTTAGTCAATTGCGTCATCGGCTCCTCCCAGTACACCTCCAACGCCACCAAGAACTAATACACTTCCTGAAACTCCAACAAAGCACGGTAAGAATACACAATCTACTTAATTGCGTATTTTATTATTAGTATTTCTGTATGATATATAAAAAAAATATCTCAAATATAATAGACTGAGAGCTGGCAGCATAAATTGAGGGTCATTTAACATGTGAATAATTGAGTAGTTGTGTTCTGGCGTGTTTCTGGACTATCATTATGACAGTCTGGCAACTGAGTGCCATTGGATTTGGAGGTGTCATAATGATAGTCCAGAAACACGCCAGAACACAACTATTAAATTATTCACATATGTTAGATGACCCTCAATTTATGCTGCCAGCTCTCGGTATATAAGTATTTTCCATAATTAGGTATTTAGTTTACTTACGTTTGTTTATTAATATTACTAATAAATAATTTTAGAACGAAATACTCCACCTACTGCTCCTGTACGACTTCCGCCACCTTCACCCACAAACAATAATGTGCCCACCCCTAGGTAAAATATTATTAAATACTGCTCAATTAAAATTATGTCTTGTATTATATTAAAAAAAAAATGTATTATTTAATAAAGGCACACGTCTGATCAAATGTTGAGCAATGGATCGAGGCGGCCAATGTCAGAACAAGTATTGATGTCTGCACCAGGCAATCAAAATTGGAGACAGCCTTCAGACAATTACGATGTTAATAATGCATTTTTACGATCACAGCAATGTGAGTAAAAGCTTGTGTGTTTACTTAAAATACTGGTTTTTCATCTATCTAATTCAATGTTTTTACAGTAGTTATCATGAAAACAAAAAATATATTCATGCATTACAAAAAAATTGACTAACATTACAATAATTTGATAGTTATTTCTAATTTTTTTGTATTAAAAATGTATTTTACAATGGGTTCATCAGTAAGTTCAATGCAATTAAATAAATTAGATGCGGACGGGCGTCCACCTCCGTTACCTCAGTCACTTCCGCCGGCAGCGCGTAGACCGTTGCAATTAGATCATATGCATCATCATCAGCATCACGAGAATAATGATTGGCAAAATCAGCGGCAAAGAATCATTACGAATACAACGACTATCACAAATAATAACAGACCTTTGAATCAAGGCGGTTGGTCTGATCATGGTACAGCAACTGCACAATTCTACTCTGCTAGTCAATACGGTCAGTCAGCCATCACAAAGAATGCTGCATGATTCCTGAACTCTTCTACAAATATGCTGCTTTGTAATTCTTGTGTAACTAATTATTGATTCTCGGTGCATTTTTAAGCGATGTTTTTTTTCGCATTATTTTCCTTGGTAGAATTCAACGCTAGGTCTATTACGTTTTAGGTTGTATGTAGTATCCTGATTTCCTCACTTATACCACTTCTATTTTCTATATGTTTTATTTAACACTATTATGATATACCTTTTTATTATTTTCGTTTGTAGTATTTTTCACACCTTAGAACTAGAATCCCTTCTGCATGTAATTCCACTTGAGAAAAATTAGTTTATTCATTTATAACCAATGTATATATTTTATGCAATGAATACTTTTTATCGACACAAATTTCATTTGATAAATGTTTTTTACGTTCCAAAATAGCATACCAACAAGGATCTTCCATAGCAGGAACAGCTGAAAGCTCTGGAGAATCCGAATTATCCGTCACAGGAACAAACGAAAAGAAAGAAAAATCTAAAGGAGTTTTCGGTTTTCTTAAAAAGAAGCGACCATCTTCTCAAATGTGAATAATGCAAGTGCTATAAAGGTAAATTAAATTCTTGTACTTTAAGTTCAACGCTGTTCTTATCTATTGTGAATTATAAATCAGCAATGCTATATTTCAGACAACGAAGTAAGGAGCAGGACTCATGTTGTTTATATTTAAGACGCAAGCCAGAATTGCTCGATTGCATTGGATCGTTGAACACATGTCATACCAATGATGTAAATCAAGATGTTAATTACATGTGTTACTTTGAGATATATAATATTTTTTAAAAATCGTATCAATTACAAAACTGAAGCTTGTTATTTTATATATATATTTTTTTAAATGTTAAAAATGTATTTCGTGTACATATGACAATATGATTTTTTTTATGTACTGCCTATTCATAGCAGAATGCAGTGTGAAATGCAGTATACTAAATGCTGCGTTGAATACACTCGATTCATAAATCCTATGAAGTTTCTAAAAATATTAATATTATGAAGAAATGCTATTGATGACATTTATATATTTTTAATTAATTTTATTCAAATGGAAATAGGAAAAAAATAGTTTTTTATGCAATAAATATTAATGATAAAAAACATGTTGATCCCACAAATATAAGGGTGCAGTAGTAAGTCCTTGTCCATATTAGTCGATTTCAAATATATACCTTTGAGGTATAAAAACTGAATTATTTTTCAGTTATTTAATTTAGGTATTAAAAAATGCATCAGATAGTATTGGATAATTTTTTCAATCTACGTTGATCATCTCAAAATCGTTTGAGGAAATTATTGATAGGCGACCATGAAAAAATATTTTTATTGCTATGACAAAAATTATTTTTTTGAAAGTATTTTTAGGCTTATTTTATGACAGTCATCGACTGACGCTTTAAATATATCGGTCTTTTATCTATTTTATATTGCAACTTCTTTTTTATTACTACGCGTAAAAAATGTGATAATGGCACAGACAAATCTGAATGAATAAATCACACTTAACTGTAGATTCATTTATGTAGAGAAATTATAATCGAGGTCCGACAGTTGTTTTAAATTTAAAATTGTGATAATTATTTTTTACAATGTACTTAAGTTTCCAGTTTTTGATCGCAGGGCAGCATTTCTATAAACCAAAGTGTCCTTTATCTATTTAAAGAAGTTTATCAAATAGAATATTAGATAGAAAAAATAGTCATCAATTAATATTTTAAGTTGAATGAAATAAACTGTATTAGTTTTTTTTTTTTTTTTAATTTATCCCTTTTATTAGTTAGTTTAAGATTCATGAAAAAATTATATTTGTAAAGTTTCTTTGAAATGTTTGTTTTGTTAACACTATTGTTTATTTTTTTAATCCAATTATTGAACCAAATTTATTTATAGTATTAAAATTCTTATTTTTATAGTTTTCACATTAGACAGCAAATATTGCTTGTGTAATATATTTACTATATGTAATTATACTGTAAGATAACTTGTTTATATAATGAATATGAAGAAAACATTGCTAAAGTAAATATGTAAGATATCACATAAAGGTCATGTATATTACAGACATAAGCAGAAATTAATTGCATTTTTATTTTTGGATATTTCGAACATTAACCCTTTCACACTGGAGAACATACACGCCTTGCTCTAATGTAAATTCACTTTTCTGTCAGCTCCGCCGCAGCGTGTAATAAGCTTGATAATGAACCAAGTCCAATAAATAAACATTAACTCTGTTGATAGGACACAATATTCACTCATTTCTTCGGATATCTTAATGCTCAACTTGCATGTCTATTAATAGTTTTGCGAAAATAAAAAAAAACAGGGTTACCGTGCAAACCTGCCAATTTACTTCTGAAGGAGTTGATTTGCAAAGGAGTAGGTAATACTCGGCTAATGACGCGACTCCAGAACAGTCAAAGGGGAATAACAAAATTGGTCAACGATAAGAATAATGCGAGTATCTTAATTATCAAAACAAACACCTACTCTCAAGACAACATGAATGAAAGTCGTCTTATCTTTGTTGAAAGAGCTTAATAGCATATCCAGCGATAGCGATTTCAGTTTATTATACCTAGATTTTATGACTGTTAAAAGATACAATTTATTCACCAGTCCGAGTGTGGATAGATCATCTTGAACTCACGTTTGTATGAGGTTTGATTAAAGAGGTAAGACACAGAGTTGTGTCCGAATTCCAGTCATTCAGAAAGAGCATTCTTACACGATGAGCTCGGGACAGACAGTATGTATCTTGCATTTTGAGTTTGAAGAGAAACAGACAGAAAGAGTATCTTGCAGGTCGGAGATTGTGAATGGGAGACAGACGGACCGAGTATCTTGCGTACATCGAACGATTGTTAACCCAAATTTATCGACTAATATGTGAATGATATAATTAATCGATTTCAAGTTTATTTTTTATGTTTACACCAAGAAATGACTGAATATTGTGTGCTTTCACAATGTACAAGCTTCATACACGCTGCACCGGTCCTGGTATAGGTGGATTTGTATGGAAGATAAGTGGCGGACATATAAATATAGCATCTAAGTTTATGATTATTTAAAATAAGCTCGCGACTCAAAGGGTTAAGAAAAGTAGACTCGAAGAAATTATTAATTTTATAGGAAACGATAGAATAACTGTTGTAAAAAATGAGTTTATAATACAGCGTGCACCATGGACCTTATTTTAAAAACGAATAACACAAACAGTATAGGAGATATCAGTTTAATTAATTTTATGTCACATTTAAAGTTTTTATTTAATGTTTTAAAAATGATATCATTAAGGTGGCCTCCGCTCTTGTCAGCTTACATTGGGATAGTCGAGTTTTGTATTCTGGACAATGCACACAAAACAATTACATGATAGATCCCATTCTTTTAAATGAGCGCCACTTCTCGGAATAATTGTCGCTTTGCTATCACTGTACGAGCAATCGAATCTGCCTCCGATCATTTTTGGTATATTTTGTGTATCCTATTAAATTTTAAAATATAACATTAAAAAGATGATTAAACTTAATCAATAATGTTGTATTTACTTAGAACTTAAAGATAAAGCAAACTAGAATTATCACATGATAAAAGCTTGATAAATATTAATATTAATAAAGATACTATTAAACAATTTCAGTGCTTACAATAACATTCAGTTGAGTAATTATTTATTTTTCGAAATGGCTTCCAATATTGTATTCATGACCTTCATTTTTTCTTCATGCTGTCTCTCTTTTTGAGCCATCATTTCATCAATCTTCTCTATTTTCATTTTGTGCCGTTCTTCTTTGATAATTTCCATTTCTTTCATAGAAGATATGTATGTTTCCATATTTGCACTATATTCTTCAGCAATAGGTCCCTATTTTTCTTCTTTTAGGAGATTTTGGTTCTTCACAGGCAGAATAATTAAAGGGAGGTGAAGAGGGTCTTGCCTCAGAAGCAAACAGCGTCCTGGTTTGAGGGAGTCGAGCATAACTGTTTTTCCCAAATATATCATTCATTATCTGTAAAATTAAAAGAAATATTAAGTATGTTTTCATGGTATTGAGTATTATGAATTTTTTTTAAATATCGACAAGAACCATGAAGATTATTCAAATTTTTTTAATGAACTTTCCAGACTAATATAATTTCAAAATTCAATATTGTAACAGAAACCTTAAAGCATTTAAATTAATTTAAGAGGTCATCTCACTTTGACGAGCCAAAAAATAGGCTATTTTAACAATTTTTCTCAGTAAATACACCATATAATGAAATGAATCTTTTTGAGATTTATTATGGCACTATTATATAATACTAAAAAAAATAATTGGTAATTATAAAAAAACATATATCGTATCATTTTTAAAACATCAAAATGAAATGTCAAAAAAGATGCAAGTCCACAAGTGGAAAAAAAATTTCATTCAGGCTTATCTGAAATAAAAAGTCAAAAAGATTCTTAATTTGTAAGTGTGTCGCTATCGTACTATCGTCAATTAATACTTTTTGTTTAAAAGTAACAAAATGGCACTGGTTTGAAAAAAGTTTGGAAAAAAATGCCTTTTTTGGGGGTATTTTTTAATGTAAAACCAAGGAAGCTCGGAAAGCTCGAAAAGAAGAGATGCAAACTCAAAATTATGCGTAACCTTAACTCTGTTGATTAGTTCATTTCTTCGGAATATATCTTAATGTTAAACTTGCATGGTATCTACTTTCTGTTGTTCAGCTATTTTTGCCTATCAATGTGTTGCAAAAGTAAAAGGACAGGGTTGCCGTGTAAGCATGCCAGTTTACTTCTGGAGTAGATTTTGCAAAGGAGTGGTGATACTCGACTAATGACATCACTCCAGAACAGTCAAGGGGGAATAACAAAATTGTCAACGATAAGAATGATGCAAGTATCTTAATTATCAAAACAAACGCCTGCTTTCAAGACAACACAAACGAAAGTCGTCTTATCTTTGTTGAAAGAGCTTAATAGCTTATCTGACTATAGCGATTTCAGTTAATTGTACCTACATTTTATGACAAGTAAATGATTCTTTAGAATACGATTTTTTGTTGAATTTAAAATTAAAAATATATTGAGAATGTTTAGACGTGTTACTTTACGCCACGACTTCGCCATTGATGCACAAGTGTATGATGAGACGCAAGACACCCGTCTCTGTCTCACGATGTCTGGTCGGATAGGATTAAAATATTTTTTTATTGCAAGGTGCAAGAAGTTTAGTTTAAACACTTCTTAAACATATATATTTTTTCTTTTTTCAGTAAAAACTTGGTTAACAATTAAAAATTGTGATTAGCACACTGTAACAAAGCAGTAAACTCTAATGGCGACGTTCCATGGGAAACACCTTTATAACATGACTATTTCGCGCGTATTTCAAAATATTATCAAAGTTTAAACAAACTCTATTTAGTCCTTCCCCGTTAAAAAAAAATTAATACAAAAAATGTGGTTTCCCCCCTTGAGTAATAAAAATACAAGAAATATCAGTACTGTTGATATAATATTGAACACTCACTGTTAAGTACGGCCAGGTATTCCTATCATTCCCTGTTGTATTGTTGTAGTCCGTAATTTTTTTATATGTTTTCTTTAATCCGTTTAGTTTGGACTGGCATTGACCCCAACTAACTTTAAAACCGCGCTGCTCAAATGTAGAAGCTATGGTCTTCCATATTTCATGATGTCTTTGAGCTCCTGATGTAAAGTCCGCTTCATGCTTTTTATATAACGACAAGAGTAGTCGTACACACTGATCGTTCCATACAAATAACGAAGTTTCATCTTCTACAATAAAATTCAATACATTGGGGCTAGTGGTAAACTTTATTCCTTCTTACATACAATTCTACATCTGTTATTAATTTCATTGAATACTAATATAACAATTACCTTCAGGCGGTGCCGATATTGACCCTTGTGAACATTGGTTAAAATCTCCATTACTATCAAGCATCCTTTCTTGCCTTCCTTTCTGCTCTGTTTGAAGTCTTTTACGTTCTTTTTCTGCCTCTATTAATTTCATTAGGTATGCATAATCTAAAATATAATTTAAAAGATGTAAATAGTACTCCTTTTCATTTCTTTCGTGCACCATTATTTAAGATAGATAGGTACTTATCGACCGAGTTCCAAAACAGGCCAATAAGTATTCATTCGGTAGATTGCAAATTTTACCATAATCTGGCCCCTAAAGTCAACATATCAGAGAACCAGATTTAAAGTTAAATTCACCATTTACTTACTGGATGAATATCGCCCATTTTAGCAGCCATAGTTGTGCCTAATCAGCGTAATTACTAGAATAAACGTTTCGTTACATATTCAGTGGCATTTAGTAATAAACACTTACCATTCTGAACTCGAACAACGTCAGCGGAAGGAACATTCAAAACGACCAATTCATTGCTGTCTTCCAATGCAACAGACATTTTTACATATTCATCCATTGTAAAAATAATTTATATGACAATTTCGCGCTTTAAATACAAAATAATATTTGCGCTCACACAGCTTTCTCTTAATACGGTCAGCACTGGGAGCCAAATGACGCTACAAGGACTTTCGTGAGTATGGTGAACTTGATTCGGGCCGACCGTTAGCACGCTATTAGTACTGTCAACTACGGGCGTAATCCGATATTAAAAACGTTTCTCACGTTTCTATCCTGGCAACACCATATCGTTTGTTCACACTGTTCACAATATCGACGAGAGCAGTACGAGCGGACATCTAACAGCGAAACAAAAATTTCAACTTTTGCCTGTCATCAGCAAGAATATCAATAGAAAAAACATTTGGATTATAGAAGGGACGTTGGTGACGAATTCTAGGCTGTTTACCAATGACAAAAATCACCTGAATTTTTGTTAGCTACTTTTTAATATGTACATTGTTTTAATTTTGTGCCGTTCTTGTTTGTTCACTTCTCTTATTTACTGGATGAATATCGCCTATTTTAGCAGCCATAGGTGCTCAATTACTAGAATAAACGTTTCATTATATATTCAGTGGCATTTAATTTATTTAATTAATTTATTTATTTATTTATTGATAAATAATATTTATTATAAATAAATATATATTTATTTATAATAAACACCACTCTAAGCTCGAATAGCGTTGTCGGGAAGAAATTTCAAATTGAATCCTTGTGACGTCATAGTTGCTCACGGTGCTCAATGCAAAAGAGGTAGCAGCGTGAGCAGTCATCATGACATTTTTTATAATGGCAACTCCGGATTCACGCTCCACCGCATCGAAACACCGAAACTCGTCGGCGAAATAGCGTCGGCGGGAAGAACTTTCATATTGAGCAATTCATTGCTTTCTTGCAAAAAAATAGAAATATCTACATATTCAGCCATTGTAAACTCAACTAATCTTGGAAATAAGATTGACGCCAATTTCGCGTCTTGTTTCAACGCAAAATGGCGTCTGTCACTATGAAAACTGTGAACAAAGCGTAAAAAGCGTATAGTGTTGCTAGCTTCTTGGTGCGGTGTGAAACGTGGGAAACGTTTTTAATATCGGATCACGCCCTACTATTGACGTATATATACGGATGGTCATATAACCTTTAAAAATTCCTAAATGCAGTAAAAACGCAACGTTATTTGGATCATATTCGTTATAAATATGAGATATTATACGTAGTTCATATTTTTTAAATTTTTGCCCCCATCAATTTATCGAATATATTTTAATTTATCTCCTATTCTCTTAAAAAAGGGTCATGTAAATAAATATTTAAACTAGTAAATTTAAATTTTTAAAGGAGCGATTAAGCACAACATACATTGCAATTCATATTGTTGTTGTTATTTTTAATTTAATCGTCTTAAAAGCAAAAAAAAAAAACGACAAAAACACTACTAAGTAGATAGTAAAAAGGAACGCTGAACAGAGCTTTCATTAATGGGGAGCGTTTTAATACATTAATTAATTCTTCGTTAAAATTTTCAAATTAAAAATTGGAAAGCGTTTAATAGCCATTAAAGTAGGATTTCTATATTTCTAAATATCCATAAAAAACATATTTTAATTAAAATTTTATCGGATTAAATATTAACATTTTAAAATATAAAAATGATTAAAAATAAATATTAAAGAAGCGTAAAAATAATTCATTTAGCAAGTTAAAAGATCTACAAGTTCGATAATAATGTTATTGACTGGTGCAAAGATATACCGTTTTTGTCCTTCTCCAATATCATGCATGATATACGTGAGCGTTAAAACGGCGCTTAAGGTTACATTAGATAGACGTCAACACTATTCAGTTGTTTGGCGTCGATGTTGCTTGTATTTTTAAAAAAACTCGGTAATAAATCCTATTATTAAATCAACTTTGATGAAATAAATTATTTATAAACGTATTGATTCTTTGGAGCATATAATAATTCTTGTGAACGTTAAATAGCACATTCTAACGTGTTTATAAGTTTTGAAAGCAGGTAACTTGACATTTTCAAAATTATTGAAGCTTTAGTGGATTTTACTCTACTGCATACTTTATTTAATTACGTGAACAATGTGATATAACATGGAAATGTAAAAAAATGTATGTTTTGAGATAATTGTTATGATTAGACAATTTTCTCAGAAATGTAGTATATTAATTCAAAATTTGTGACACGATGACATGATTATATCATAGGTGATAATTTTTCTATAATTAGCTTAGAAATAATTTCTTTGTATATATTAAAGACGGTCTAAGCGTTGATTGCGATTGATAAGTCCATCGTGACAGTATTTTTGATAGATCGCAGATCTGCATGTATTGTACTACTTATTCATTTATGTCGAAACTACTTGTATTCGTACACATGTTTATATTATAAAAAAAGGTTTTTATTTTTGTTTATTGATATAATTACATTAGTCGATCACTATCAATAATTTTATCCACACTTGGTGTATATATTTATCAAAACCAGTGTAGCGTAAACCGCTTGCTGACACAAGCCGGTCCGTTATCTTCGTCTCTGCAATTTGATAACTGCGTTCTTCAGACGCGAGATTCACACCGGAGAGGTGCTCAAAATCGCGAGCGAGGTGATGTACAGGGCGGCTCGTCCACTCTTCTTATTCCGGTCCACTCTCTAACGTTGCGCAGCCAGCTCATTTGCTTCCTACCAATTCCTCGTCTTCCCTCTCCCTTGCCCTCCAGTATTAATCGAAAAAGATGATATTTATTTCCACGCAGTACATGACCCAGATATGATATCTTTCGCCTTTTGATTTTTGTCAGCAGCTCTCTTGGTTTACGATAGATCCATTATACTGAGTATTAAACGTTTGCTTTGTTTTGTCCAGGTCATCATGGGTGGAAAAGCAGAAAAGGGTACTCCCAAATATATAGCTAATAAAATAAAAGCAAAGGGCTTACAAAAATTACGATGGTATTGCCAAATGTGTCAAAAACAGTGCCGCGATGAAAATGGCTTTAAATGTCATACCATGTCGGAATCCCATCAGAGACAACTTTTATTATTCGCCGATAATTGCTCTAAGTATTTAGATCAGTTCTCTCGCGAATTTGCTGACGGATACTGTGAACTTCTGAGGCGACAATTTGGCACAAAAAGAGTAAACGCTAACAAAGTTTATCAAGATTACATATCAAACAGGTATTTATTATAATTATCCGTAGACGATAAAGATTCTTACTTAATGAGTTAATTTTGCAATTTTTAATCGGGTTAATCTTATATTTTTGTAATAAAATTTGACCAGCAGATAAATGAGACGATAATTTTCCGTTTGAATTGATTGTAGCTTTTTTAAATGCAATATTAATTCGTTTATTTACACATTCAATATTAAAGAGAACATCTTCACATGAATGCCACAAAATGGGAAACGCTCACGGAATTCGTGAAATGGCTGGGACGCGAAGGAAAGTGCACAGTAGACGAAACTGAAAAGGGTTGGTTTGTTGCGTATATAGACCGCGATCCTGCTACTCTTGCGCGTCAAGAAGCCCTCGCAAAGAAGGACAAAATGGACAAAGATGATCAGGCAAGTAAAATCTGTAAGTTTGTCAATTCTTTATCTGTAAATAACGCGATTGGATACTTGTTTGAATATCATTAACAGACATCTGAACATGATTAGTATATAAATGCTCATCCAAACGTGCGCCGTCTTGCTGAAAGGATTGATTGGTATAGCTTAACATTCACAGTAACACCTTTTTTGGGTCGATGGATGGATGGATGATCTTTTATACGAGTATTTATTATAGCAACAAGTCTACAATCGCTTTAATATTTACATTCAGATAAAGTTCTTACCCCTTTTTTTATATTTCTCATATGATAATTAGATTTATATGTTATGTTTATTTTAGGAGAGGATAATGGAATTCATCGGGAAACAAGTACAAAGAGGACAGCACATTGGTACACCGTCGAATGAATCGTCTTATACCGAATTAAAAAGAGAAAACGAGGATGAAAAAATTATAGTAAATTTGAAACCCAAACAACTACGTTAGTATCTATAAAAAGTATTCATAGTTTATTAAAGTTGTAAAGTGAAAATTGCTTTGTATTTTACTTATGTTTTGTAAATTTATTTTAAGCATCTAAATCATCGCTCGCGTTAGCTCCTTCTTTAATATTGGACAAGAGAAAAACTGAAGAATCCAAAGAAGTCCCAAGTAAAAAAGCGAAAGAATCAAATAAACATAATGAAAATTCAAGGAAAACGTCTGCTTTAGAAGAGATAATTAAAGAAGAACAGAGAAGAAAGAAAACTCCATTTTCAAAAACTTCGTATGTCCTTAACCTTTTGTACTGTCTAATTACTCTAATTTGTACTGTCTTATTAATAGCGAATACCCGGCGTGTGTTGCAATGCCACACTTAACCTTTTCGTTAGTGAGCAAATTTAAAATCGATGAAGTCGTTGATGTCATAATCGCTTTACACCGATTACTTTCTGTCAGCTCCTAATCAGCGTAAGACAATCTTCAATTCGAGGCAGAGCCACTTGTCATGAACACTCGTCATTTCTTTACATAAACAATGCACAAAAAATCGATTCAAGTGCTCCTCCTTTAGAAGGAAATGATAATTGGACAAAGACTCATTCAACACGCAGCGAAGAACAGCAAGCAGTTAAATAAACAAACACTCTCGATAACACACAATATTCGGTCATTTCTTTGCGTAAAAAAATAACACACTTGAAATCGAAATCATTATAAGTCGATAAATTTGGGCTTAACGATCTATACAATCATGAGATGCATGCGAGAAAGCTCTCCGTCTCAGTCTCCTGAACTGCGCTAAGTTCTCTCTGTCTCTGTCCGCCTCGGAGCTTCAATGCACAAGAGTGCTCTTTCTGAATAGTGAAGGTCATATCGAAGACCCTTCGATAATACTCCTTAAAAGGTTAAAGATATAAAGTGTATGTATTTTAATTAATTTTATTGGGTATACGATATAAACGGGTATACGATCGCACTTAGTAATTATTTGAGAGGTACATATATATATATATATATCTTTCTGATATGTCGAGTCTCTTGTCGGACTCATGGACACGGAATAGTTGCCGGCGCCTTGGTGATGCTCCTTGTGAGCATCCTCCATCCAGTGCTGCCAATATGCGATGTTGGGCTACGTGGTCCCAAAGATTATGCTTATGCCGTGCTAATGAAGTGCTTTTGTATTCACAATACGTTTCCATATGAAGTGTACCGTCTGGTAATAAATGATTTAGGCGTGAGCAGCCCACATGTGGCTGTCCATGTAAGAAGCATGCACGCATACCCTGTGTGTTTCTTGTTCTTTGTTGATGCTCACACTGAAAACTGCATACGTTTCAATTCGAATAGCATATCGGTCGGAATCATTGAGACACAACCTCTTCTTGGAATTTTTCAATTCAAACTGTAGCTCCGGTGATATTATTCATGATTTTTTTTCAGTAAAAATCTGGTAACGTTGCTACATGTCGTTGTGGATTTATGTTTCGGAGAAGAATTATAGGCACATCAATTTACAGTGTTACCAATTCAAATATATTTTTATATAGAACGATAAACTAACTGAATGTTGTCCTTATGTTTTGTTCGTGTGTTTACATATTATTTAATCAATTCATGTCGAAGCGTCAACCCGCGTTTGCAAATGGTTATTGTGAAATATTTAACATAATTCTCATTAATAAATTTTATTTTAGCCTATCAAGAAATGACGATTGTTGGGTGAAAGAAGGCATTATAGTAAAGATAATTACAAAAAGTCTCGGTGATAAATACTACAAGAAAAAAGGCGTAGTAAACAAGGTTATTGACCAATATGGAGCTGAAATCAGCATGTTGGATACTGGGGATTTACTTAAACTTGACCAGGTATTTTAAAATTAATTTATAAATACGATTTTCAAAAAATAATGTTCGACGTATTTTTTAATGTTTTTGTATTGTAGGTACACTTAGAGACAGTTATACCTAATGTCGGCCGATCTGTGCTTGTTGTTCTGGGAAAAAGAAAAGGCACCATTGGCGAACTATTGGGACTTGAAAAAGGTGGATGTCTTGTAAAATTCAAAGACGGAGAATCAATTTTGGAATACAATCAAGTGTCGAAACTCCACAAGGATTCAACTAAATAATTTATTTAAGCAAAGCGAAGATGTTCATAATTGATCCAATAATCCAATTTTACTCCTATGAATTTATGATATAAGTGTATTTTTGTGCGATTTTATAAAATTTTATATAGGTCAGTTACTTCAATTAATGTTTTTTGAAGTCTCACAGTCATTAAAAAAATTACACATGTTAATTAAATATGATTTAAGATTGACTAAGAGACTTGTTTCCAATAGTAATTAGCTAAATCATTGCCATTATAAAAATATATATATTTTCTACCTCAAATTGTTCATATTGTATTTTTTTCACTTGTCATTTCAAGAGTATTTACTAAACTAGATTTAATTACATAATTAAAATTGTCTGGTTGAAATAAAATCCTTAATTTAATTGAAGATGTTCTGTAAATTCCTTAATTTTTTCTCCAATATTAGATAATAGAATTGATCATTATAAGACATACAACCGACTGAATATGCTTACTAACACTATTATGTACCAGTCTGCGCAAACAATAAAAATACCTTACCCGATGGAGAGGTGTTAATCATATTTAATTTCTAAGAGTACTTCTTGGAAAGTTGCATCAGTCTTCTCAATATTTGCGGTAATAGAATTTTTCATTATTTTTTTAAAGATGTAACGACATGACAAAACCCCTATTGCCAACTGTGAAAGCTTAAATCTCCGCTAATGGGGGCTTTACTACATAAGTGGTCAGATTTGTAACTCAATCATCTTGGGTTCTAATACCCAGAAAGTGTGATTGGCGTTTATATTTGCTCGCTATATTTTAACATGCATAATTGCTGTATTTTGACGGCGGGCGTCAATTACATATATTTTACACTGCTAAAATACTTATACGTGCGTGTATGTAATTTTTAACACGCGTAAACGCGAACAAGGATTGTAAAGAGTTGATTAAATAAATAAATTAATATCGCGAATGTTACAGTATCCCTGATGATGCAACATTGTATCTCATACAACAAATTGCATGATGATGCAGCAAAATTTCGATCCCGGGATTTCGAGATTTCATTAAACCATCCCGGGATCCCGTTCATTGGAGTTACACTCGTTGGAGGTATCGTCATCAGATATTTAAATGCTAGTTCGAGTTGATGACCGCGTGAGCCCCCATTTTCGTATAACACCCTCAATGTGACTGATAAAATTCCTTTCTGCTGAAACACTAACTCGCAAAATTCCCGATTTCCCGACAAATTATTTATTTCCGTCGCTGCAGATGAATACTTATATACTATGATACTTTGATGTGATTCGTAATTATATTACGGAGGAATACGAAAATTCTGAACCCCGTATGTATTTCATATCGATATTTCCATTATTAGAGTCGAGGTGTAGTAAATACATCACCGGTAGGAAAAGCCGGTATATATGTATACATATATTAGACAGTTACTGCCCCTAGGCGTCACCTAAGTTTGCCAATTAGTAGTTACGCCACTGTTTCCAAGCATCCAGATTTCGGTGGAAATTTCTTGATTTAGTAGCCTTCATCGTGCTGGTGAGGTGCTCGATTTCTATTAGATAAAATATTCAATCCCGAAAATTTCGGGTTTACGTTTACTAATCTCTGGATTCATGAACACCTAAAACTCTCCGGGATCCCGTGATTGGATTCTCTATGCATGATCATAGAGTGATTAGCGATACGATTAGGGATTGTCGATTTTTATTCCAATATTCTCTCCAATTCCCTTCCTATACATTCCTTCAAGGAATATATAGGAATGCTATGTCAATTTACGTGTTAATGCATTTAGAGTAAAATGATCAAGTAAAATAAAAATCACGTATAACTCTCTCAATCAGGCCGGTATCCTGCGTTTTGCGCCCCAAGCCCAGTTGCACCCGTGGCAGGCGCCTGCTTTGCCACGCCCTAGTTACGACCCTGATTGCCTATCGTAAACGAGCAGGTCGATTAGCAGTATGACAATCATTACCAGGACGGCGTCTTCCAACACTGTGCGATATGCAGCACTCACCCTGATTCCGCTCCTTCTCTGGACTCTGGCCATGTTGAGAATTGCCCTTTCAATTTGTAGTGCTTCGGTCCATGTCGGCGTGTCGCACAACAGTATCGAGTGTACTACCTCGTTGTAGAGTCACCTCCTGTTTGGTTTTGGGCCACCAATGTTGGGCATCAACTTGGCCAGGTTCTCCGCGATGCTGGCCGCCTTTGCTGCCGCCTTCTCCGTATGGGTGACGAATCGATCGATCTCAACCCCCAAATACCGAATGAATCTTGAGTATTTAATCTCGCAATCCCCGATCGTCAGGGGTGGGGGTGCAAGCTTCCTGCGTCTTGTGAAAAAGAGGGCCTCAGTTTTTTGGACAGTGAGCTCCAGACCAGCTCTTATCAGCCACTTCTTGGCCTTCCTCAGCGCGTCCTCGCAGGTCGTTCGCAGGATCTCCATGGATTTGGCGGTGACTAGGATGGCAACGTCATCAGCGAAGGCGACCATTTTGGCTCCGTCCATTAGCAGCGTCCTCAGCAGTCTGTCGTACATTGCGTTCCACAGGGCGGGTCCGAGCACCGACCCCTGTGGAATGCCTGCCGTCACTGGTTTTTCTCTTCTCTTTCTGTCGGCGTCGGCATAGATAAGAGTTCTCCCGTGCAGATGGCTCTCCACCATTCTGGTGAGGTATAGTGGAGCGTCAATTTTATTCAAGGCCGCTGCGCGGATCTGCTGCGCTATGCCCACCTGGGCGGACGTCTAAGGAGGATGCCGAGAGGATAAGGCGTCGAACAGCCTTGGCTGCTCAAAGAGAAGAGAGCCGAATAGGGTAAGAGGGGAGGGCTCACTGAGTCTGAGTGTCGTGTCTGGCAAATGCTTAATGGCTGGGCACGACAAGGAGAGGGCAAGGAGGTTTTTTTAATGGGTAAACGATTCAATTAGGAATCCCACACTACTGATGGATAGTGTTTATATAAACATTTTTACTCCTTGCGAAAAAATACTAATTGGGGATGAAAGTAGTTCGGATAATCGAAAATAATCATAATTGACAGGGAAAAAATTACATCAAATTCGATGCTATTAACACCCGTCTGTTTAAAGAGATGTTGTGTCTTTGAATTGAAAGATGAAATTAAGTTGTTCTTAGAAGTGCAAGAGAAACATGACCTTTTGGTATACTATATTGACAAAGCTTGGTTGAAAAAAGTAGTGTAACATTGAGGCGGGGACGCTCCCGTGGGCAGAGTCTCCGGGCGGCCCCCCGCCCCCACGTGCTCGTTGGGATGGCCGCGCCAACGCACGGGTCCGTCCGTGCAATGTCTCCGCAGGGCCACAAGAGATGGCGCTGTTAAAATAACACATTGCAACCGAAGAGAGATGGAAGATGTCGCTGTTAACAGCGCTACTACGTGGGAATGGTGAATCGCCCACGCTACAGTAGCACATATAGCAGATATTTTAGAACAACAAAATAGGCTTTTTTTAATATAATAACTTTACCGATTTCATTCACATTTAACGATAATCTCGGGGCATTTTTATCCAAGATGAATGTGAAGGTGAAATAAATGAAAATTTGAAGGAGGAGTATACTGGGCATCTCGAATTCCTTAAAAACGAACTTCAGCGTTACTTCCATGAGCTGAAAGAAGAAGAAACTATATCGTAAACGAAATCCATTTTCTGCTTCCCTTAATTTACATAATGAATTACAAGATGAGTTGTTGGATTTGCTGAATGATTCCTCGGTACATAACTTGTTCTCGCTAGGTCTCCATTTATTTTCGTATTAAAAAATATTACTTTTTCACACAGTAATGGATCAGATTTTGGCTGTCCAGTTAATCGTCGTTGTATGAACCTTCTGTATTTCCTGGTTTATTCATATTTTTAGCTCTGAGTTTCCATCTTCTGATATTAAACAATTAGTAACCTTCGTGATATGCAATACATCACGTACGTGAGCAAAAATGGATATAATTCTCTACGTGCAAATGAGCAAATTATATATTTTTTTGCTTCATTTTGAACAATCCGGATAATCGAAAATCTGTATTAATTGCCTAACATTTCACCCTACACGGACATAATTAACCCATTATGATAATAGCTCTTGTAGTTTGGATTTGTTTAGTTTTGCCGGGGTTTTTCCTGGTCTTCTGTCGGTTATCAGAGCATTTTTTAATCAATTCATATGAAGAGCTAGAGGCTAAATAATGTCGAGCATATTGTGGTGCCAAAATTTGAGCATCAAAGGTCAAAGACCATAAGCACCATCCATAGGCAGGAGGCGCCTTACGCCGAAACTGCGTAATTCGAAACATCGTACATGATCGTTAATTATGCAAACTTGAAAGTAGAATGTTGAGCAAGATGCAGACGTCAGATGTGGTGGTCAGTCAGTTGGTGCACGTCGCCGGCCGTGGTTGTCCATCAAACACACCGACTGGTATGTTCAAAACTACAACAAACAACAATTACAAATAATCTATACCACGTGACCGATCATTTTTGATGAGCCCGTGAACTTTGTGGATATCATATCTAGAAATTAAATTAGTGCTTCTATGCGTTGAATTATCACTACTTGATTAAATCAACGATTCTGCCTAAAATGCGATTTTATATCGTTCCATCGATCGAAATTTCGCAAATTAATATTGTTCCGGGATGCATCGATCTACCTACAATTGTGACGGGATCGATCATGACGATGCAGTCGATCAATCTTAAAAACATCGAGGAAAACATCGACGATTTTCATATAGCGATTTCTCTTGAATTATAAATTTATCCTTGAATTATATAAATTCTCCGAAGATGTTAAAAATTTCCGTTGGATTGTGGTTTAATTGACTAAAGAGTCGTTGAAAACTCATTTTGAGACTTAATGTGCACAAAGATGAAGCAAAACGATCCATAGATTGTAATATAATACCTTCCGATGACGATTGGTTTTAGTAGCTTATTTTATATGTAGATTTGTATTATTATATTTGAAGGCAAGATTTAAAGATTCCATCCAAATATGTATCGAATTTAAATCTGCATCTCGAACTTTTTTTTTGGGTAATTCATATTCCATGAGCTGAATATTAAATTCAAACACATTTTATTCGGGTGACGTCTTCGAGTGCACTTCGAGTCTCGTTTAACGCTCGTCCTTAAACTGTCTACATTCTGGTATTTTTAGTGGACACCCTTGACCTTCAAGATATCCTCGACGGATAAACCCATGGGATTCAGGGCTTGTGAATGCGATATGCGCGTTTGACGTATTTGTGTACTAGCTTTTATAACTTGAAATTTAAAAAAAGCGAGCAATGAGTCGCTACAAATCATGACCGGTGCATGTGCTGTCTTTTTCATGACCGCTTGTTGTTCCTAATTGTTGATAGATTTCCCTTTGTAATAAAACATGATTGTTTGTTGACAAATGAAAAGATAAAATACGGGAGCTAAAATGGATCAATTAATTTTACGAAAATATAAATCAAAATGTATGGTTATTGTTTGTAATCTGTACGCAAAGTGCTAACACACACCATGGCAGCCACCGGTGTCTGCCAATCTAAATAAAATTGCAAAAAAAGTCGCAACATAAAAAATAGCTATAATTTAACACATGACAATGAATAATTTTTAAAAAATATGCTTGGCACGAGACGTGCTAAAATTTATTTCTCGTAACATCTTAATTTGAAATTGATAATCATCATCTTATAACAATAATCGTTGATAGAGTATATTTTATACAAGCAATTTAGTATTGCCATAGACATTGGATAAGACTTCTTAATTTGACTTCTTAACAAACAATACTTGTATGTTATTTCTGCAAGTGTAAATAATAAGCTGACAAAGTTTTATTGCAATCGGATGAACGGTATGGCAGCGCATTAAATACAGACAAACAAACATTGATTTTTATATATTAGGCTATATCTATGCTACTCGCGCAATCCTTGGCAATAAGTGGACGAAGTTATATCGCAATCTGATGAACAGTATGGCAGCGCACTCCACCCTCGTTGGAGGTATCGTCATCAGATATTTAAATGCTAGTTCGAGTTGATGATCGCTTGAGTCCCCATTTTCGTATAACACCATCAATTCCTTTCTGCTGAGACACGGACTAAAACTCGCAAAATTCCCGATTTCCCGACAAATTATTTATTTCCGTACGCTGCAGATGAATACTTATATACTATAATGCTTTGATGTGATTCGTAATTATATTACGGAGGAATATAAAAATTATGAACCCCGTATCTATTATAATTCATATCGATATACCCATTATTAGAGTCAAGGTGTAGTAAATACATCACCGGTAGGGAAAGATTAATATAACAATTTGAAAAACACTCTTCCATAAGATGAATCCATCCTATCTGCAATCTGATCCATTTTTAATTGTGTTCATCTTTATCAAAATGAACAGGACGTCCTGAATGGGGCTCATCATAAATGCTGATTTCTCCAGCATTAAATGCTTTAAACCATTTCTGGGCAGTTCTTACACTTATAGTAAGTTCATCATGTATGTACACTATTATTTTTTATCGCTACAGATCTGGCAAATTCGCCATACGAAAATAAATAAATATAACATAACACGTTTGTATTGATTATCGATATTAATTTTCTATGGATACTAACATAAATCCGATGTTTACGAAAATTGGTCACAGACTTGACTAATACATTAGTCAAGTGATAACGAATTTCGATGGGTTTCGAAATCTAATGTTAAATTGTGTTTTATTTACACTATTTAAAAAAGACTTAAAATGCGCACGAATTTTTGGACTGACCTGATATAATACATACATTTAAACGTTATTTTGAATATAAATAATATTTTTATCAATTAAAATCTTAACTAAAACTATTTGCAAAATATTGTAAAATTAAAAGAGCATATCCTGTCATTTTTCTAAGGATCTTTATAATTAATTTATGATAATATTGTTTGAATTTGAATAGAATCTATTGTATAAATGGCGTATTTATAATTATATTTAAATGATATTTTAATTATTGTTGCAAATCCAGTCATTCATAGACTATCCGACTTTATTAATGATCAGTATTTATTTTTTGCAGAAATAGCAAAATAAGAGTCGATTGATTTTAAATAATAACAATTCTTTGTGATAATAAGAGAGGCAGCGACATTATTTGTGTAATTATTCCTACAAATCTGATTATCTCTCATTATGTTGTTTTGATATTGCAAGTAAATAAAACAGTAATCTACTGCGATGATGTTGTTTCAAATTCTCGTGCTACAACTCTAACCATGTCTACCGAAGCCCTAACCACTTCGTATCAAAAGTAGATGACGTATAATAAACAATAATTAACGTAAACTACTTGTAGATAAAAAAGCGGCTTTGTAGATTTTAATTTAATGCCGATATATACAATTATTCAGTTTGGTAGACTGTAACTTTCTTGATTCACATCGTATAAACACTGACTTAAACATAAATTGGCTTTGTAGAAATGGGTTCAAATTTTCGAATGCTTTCTCTCGCTTTATAATAAGGATCCAGGGATTAGTTCACTATAGTGATGCTTGGTCGTATTTAATTACATCCTGGGTAGTTATTCATTACTCATTACTGGAATGAAATTTACTCCTCTTGTAAATCCATCGTCTGATTTAATATTTTCTTTATCGTGCTAAAAAAACAGCCGCGCGCTACTATGATATGTATTTGGTATACCATATGAAATTTTGAATCTCGTATTTATCATATTTCATATCGATAGTCCCATTATTAGAGTCGATTTGTAGTAAATACATCATGTTAAAATATCTAGAGTGCTTAAATATTTTAGACTCGTACTTTGCAAAGAAGTGCATGATTCGAGACAGATGGGTTTTACCATTTTTAATAAATGTATAAAAGTGCATATCAAATACCGAAATACTTGTTGTTCAAAGCAACACGGTTATTCCATGAGCTTTTTTATGTTATGTAAGCATCAATGGTCTTATGTTAGTTCAGTGGCTGAGTGCTGCATAATTACGACAGAAGCAGAATAAATACATCTCGGAATTACTTTATGCTGTATTTACAACACAAAGCTATGGGAAAATCCTAATTATTTCATAGGTATGGCAAAAATATCGAACAATGTAATTTGAATCTGGCGGATTGAAAGAATTACAGTCATTAGCGGTTCGTTTTCACTAATATGAACATTCGAGCGGTATTTTTGTCGATGGACTTCGATATTTGTCGACTGTGACATTAAACAGTTTTAATTGCATTGGCAGCATTGCGAAGTTCGATAAATTTTGTTTAAATCATATTTTGAAACAGCGAGTGGCCATAACCAGGCGAGGAATTGCCCAAGTCGTGATATGGGCGGTAATATTTGCAAATTGAATCCTTCATTGTCATGCAATAACGAACTCTATTTTTATCAGGCATGAATCCCGTCGATTAATTTTGGAAGCTTAGGTGTAAAGTAATAAGAAAAATGAGAATTTCCGGCGAAAAAACAGGTTAAACCAGTTTTTGGCATGATAAAACACCATATCAGCTCTTTATTCCTCACTGAATACTTTTGTGTGTTTGCTTAAATTGGGCAGGCAATGAAAATTTACACAACAGGTGCAATTTTTAATTGCATTCACAACCCTATTTTTTACACTCGATGTTTTATCAGGACATTACGCTTCAGGGAATAGAAAAACGTTGTGTAAATCAAGCAAATGCTTAACCATTTGACCGACAGCGACTTACCAGTGTATTCAGTGTCAAAATATAAAAACTGTTCCTATTAGTATTATTAGTAAATTGTTTTGTGACAATCCTGAACAAGAAATGCTCAAAAGTCGTAAATGATCCCACAGGAAAGAATTTGATATAAATGCATATTTTGGTCACAAGTCTTTAGACAATATATATATAAGTTGAACTATTTTTTTCACAATCCTTAATACCTTGAAATTCGCTCGCAGTTAAAAGGTTAACATATCACGTAGATCAGAAATTATTAGCTGATGTAATTCGAAACTCTGGTTGTCAAAATATGAATAGGTCAAGTCTAGATTTTCGCAAATATTGATTTTTTTTGGTCAGAATTCCGGTTATTGGAGTTACTGGAAAAATGTTTCTCTTTCATTTGAGCAAAAATAAAATGCAGTTATATTTCGTTAATTATTTATATTTTGCGTTTCTTTGAATACACGACAAATTGTAGGATATTTCCTTTTTCAAATAACAACGACTTTGCCGTGCTTCTTAATTACAATCTTAATGTGTTTTAAAACACCTATTATATTTTGGAGATTTGTAGTAAATGTCTCAAGGAACTAATTGGAATCTGGCACATAAAGAAATCATTATATTTTAAAATCTAAAAAAAATCTATAAACCCATTTCGGACCGATATTTTTTTTTTCTAATTTCGTCAAAAGATGATATTTTACGCGTTCGATTTTTTGCTAAATTATAAAAAAATAGATTTTATTCCCTATAAATATTAACAATTTCAATACATGGAGTGTCAAATATTATCTATATTTATATATAGTAACATTAAAGCATCGAGTGTTTCACCATCAATTCCTTTCTGCTGAGACACTGACTAAAACTCGCAAAATTCCCGATTTCTCGACAAATTATTTATTTCCGTCGCTGCAGATGAATATTTATATACCATAATACTTTGATGTGATTCGTAATTATATAACGGAGGAATACAAAAATTCTGAAGCCCGTATCTATTATATTTCATATCGATATTCCCATTATTAGAGTCGAGGTGTAGTAAATACATCACCGGAATGGAAAGGTTGCTGCCTGCCACTGTCACTAGGCGTCGCCTAAGCTCGCCAATTAGTAGTTACGCCACTGTTCCCAAGCGTCCAGATTTTGGCGGGAATGTCTCGATTTAGTAGCCTTCATCGTGCTGGTGAGGTGTATGATTTTTGTTAGATAAAAATTTCAATCCCGATTTTTTTCGGGATTACGTTTATTAATCCCGGGATTCATGAGCACCTAAAACTGTCCGGGATCCTGAGATTAACGTATGCCACAGGTTGAAACTCACTATTATATCTATGTATCTTTATGAAAGCACTCACGAAATTTCGTTTCAAACGATCTACTGGCTTAAGACTCGTATTTATGTATGTAAACGTGTAGTTTTAATTGTAAACTATAGTTTTTATGTTTTGAGATTTTCAATAAACAGCTGTAGACAATTTGTCGTCTTTGTATAAAATTAGTCTTCTAAGACTTTTAAACTTGTGCAATTATTCAGATCACATCAGTTACTCTATGGAAATCAAAGTATTTATTTTGTTCTAATAGAAGTTTTTTCTATTTAGAAAATTTGCACAATTTTACCTTATTAATAAGTTCTATTAATGCGGCAAAATCCTTATATAAATTACCTAATCTCCGGGAAAATTTCCTGTGGGATTCACAAAATCCGAAGAAAAAAATCCTTGTATCTATGATTCAGAACAATGTCATTTTTAAATATTACTAATATAAAATATGTGTCGTTTGGGATGTTTTTTTTTATTCTTATTTTTTCAAGGATTCAAGGATTTTTCTATATTCATTCAAGGATTTACATTTTTTTAAGGATAATTTATGAACCTATTTTTTCATAAATTTAAAGCTGAAAAGTTGATCAAATAGTATAATAATAATTTAAGAAATTTAATTGGAAATGTTTTTATTTAATCTGCAATAATTTAGGTCTAATCGAATTTTTTTGTGTTCTTCATTTTACAAACTGTTAAGAACCACTGATTATATACCGCAATTCTTCAGAACTGCTCACTTTTTGTTTGCATAGTGCTTGGAAATCCCATTTAGTGGTTATAGAAAGACGTGTTCTAAGATCATCGATCTTCAGGCCAAATAGAATGAGCCTTCAATGATTATAATATCGTGATTTTTGCAAGGCCGTCAAAACCAAGAGAATTCGATTAAAGGCCCGTTTTATTAATACATTTATAAATATCAAACAATTCAACAGGAAAACTTCAATATTTTTGATACTTAATATATTGTTTGTTTTTGGAGCATAAATTTCCTTATCTAGATATTTTTAATAGGAATTCCGTATAAATGATTCTACTTTTGTGCGGGCTTGAAATAACGCGACCCAAAAAGGCAACGAAATTATCTTTTTATGACATATCTTTTGAAGTGAAATTTTTATAGGCTCAGTAGGTTAAATTAGGATGATAGAGACGAAAAGTGAAATTCTAAGCGGCAGTTGGCCGGAAAGAGATGTAGAATCGTTTGTAGTCTCTTCATCTCTATTGCACACATACGCACATATGCGCATGCGCTGGACCGCCTCTACAGTGTGGGTGTATGCAGCACAATGCAACCAGTAGCACTTTTTATATTTTACACAAACACAGCTTAATCTTTTAGCTTTTTGTGTGAAAATTGAAATTGAAATAAAGAGAAGTATAGCATGTGTGCGAATCTTTAGAGAATATAAGAAAGCTAATATACCGTCAAGAAACTTTGGAAAAAAGTAGAGAGTATCAAGCCAGGCAAACATTGATATATAAAGTATTACTGTATTCTATATTTTTGGCATTATTTGTAACAATTCGATCAAAAAAATCTCTCGATAAATCCCTTAAATATTCTTGTTGGTTATTACAGAGCATATTGGCACAATTAGGTAAATAGTTTTCGATCGATCTAATCCCACAATAGCTCGATTGGTCATTGTATTTTCAAATACCCCCCTGTGTGCCTCTCATCTTAGCCTGAAAGACCTCAACGAGAAAGATGAGAGCGTCGGCCCTTCAGTAGCGATGAGGCTCCGCAGCCCCGAGGCGGACTCGCAGCATACGCGACGGAAATCCGTCGGCAAAAACTATTATTAACCTTTACATCATTATAATTATTTAAAAATAATCGCGAATTATTCCAACGCTACAATTGCCTAACTTTCTATGCGGTTTTGTTTCTATGGCGTGGTCTATATCTCGACGACCGATTTTTTGTATTAAAAAAAATAATATGGAATTTTGAAGAGTGTTCGGGATCATTATTTTGGTAGAATGTCAAATTTTGCCCTAATATTTAAAGACTTGAAGGTACTACATTATTTGAAGATCTTAAATTAATTTTTCGTCGATTTTTAAAAAATTTGCAGTCTTTTAATCTCCAAATAAATACCATTCGAGAGACGAAAATTCGTCTATAAGATATTTTCCAATCAGCAGTTGTTCAATATCTATATTTATTTTGTTCAATGCAGTCTTTTCTGTTTGTTCAATTTGTTTCTTTTGGGTTTCTTGAGTGATTCATGTCCATAAAGTGTGGATTGCGGCAGGGAAACTACCTTATTTTAAAAATGAATAACACAAATAATATAGAAGATATCAGTTTAATTATTTTTTCCATATTACAGAGAGACATTTAAAGACAGTCTTTACAACAAGGTTTCAAATAAGGAAGTTTCCCTGCCGCATCCTACATATATGAATCAAAGCGACTTTTAATTGTAGACACTCGACACAGTTATGTGTTACTCTGTTCTTGAGTTCAAATTCTGATAATGAGGTAAATGTCAACGTAAAATAATAAATACGTTTCAAACTTGATTTAGCTTCGTTTTCTCATTCTAGGAATATAAGTTTTAAGAGATTATTTAATTAAGTCGGCCATGGTCGCATGCAATTGCTCGATTTACGATGGTATATTTCATAAAATTTGCATACAATTATAATACAGCATCTCGTTCACGGCTCCCACTCTATCCAATCAATCTATCCCTATTTTATATCCAATCTATCCGATAATTCCATGATTATTTCTTCGGACGATCATGATTTGGCAAATACGATCGCTGACCTCATTTCCAAAACGCCCATAACCTTGACAGCATTGTTTAAATAAAACAGTGTTGAATTTAATTCACCAGACGGTCCATCTGACCGATGATGCAGCAAGAGCAACAAAAATATGGTTGTAAATATAAACCTTCAGTGGACGTTCCCGAGTCTTTTTTTAACTATCAAACTCGTTTTTTAAAAACGAAAAACACGCAGTTGTACATGTTTTTCAAGTCGCACAGGATCAGCAATCTATAAAAGGTCACAAATAGGACGCACCTAAAACGCAGAAACGTTTGAATTTGCCAAAAAACATTTTTTTAAAATAATATTCCTTATTTCAACGTCTTTTTGATTGCATAAAAATATGTGTTTTCTGTGTACGCCAGAAGTTGTGATAATTCAATCTATGACCTCTTTGATTCATGACCTTTAATATTTACTGCGATATGACGTTTTCGCGTTTTAGAATGTTTTATATATGTACGTGTCCAAATGAGGAAATATGTATTGAAATAATAAAATAAGAAATTATAATAATTCTTTTCGTTTGTATACTTTTTGCCGAACTGGATCGAATTGGCTTTTATGAAATATTTTAGTTTTACGCACATTTTTCGATCATTCTTATTCACACTTCCTTTGATCAAATTGGAGAAATTAATGCAACAAACTTATCTCATACAATTTCAAAGACTAAAACTCGCAAAATTTCCGATTTTTCGATAAATTATTTATTTCCGTCGCTGCAGACGAATACTTATACACTATAATACTTTGATGTGATTCGTAATTATATTACAGAGGAGTACAAACATTCTGGAGCCCGTATCTATTATATTTCATATCGATATTCCCATTATTAGAGTCGAGGTGTAGTAAATACATCACCGGTAGGGAAAGGCTAATTTAACAATTTGATAAACATATATGTAAATATATATGTATACATAGATTAGACAGTTACTGCCCATAGGCGTCGCCTAAGCTCGTCAATTAGTAGTTACGCCACTGTTTCCAAGCGTTCAAATTTCGGCGGGAATGTCTCGATTTAGTATCCTTCTTTGTGCTGGTGAGGTGTACGATTTCTGTTAGATAAAAATTTCAATCCCGATTTTTCGGGATTACGTTTATTAATCCCGGGATTCATGAGCACCTAAAACTGACCGGGATCCCGGGATTAGATTCCTTAATCAGCATTCTATAATGTTTACACGTAATGTCTTTTCAAATGACATAAGCTATTTTGTTTTAGTAAAAAGTAGTACAATTTCAACTATGAATAGGTATACATTTACATTTTTTTTTTTCTATAAACAAAACCAAATTTAATGCTTTTTGCTCAATTTCTCAAATTAGACGTTGCCTGGACTTCATCAGGTCACTTAGACTTTCGAGATAAGATACTTACAGTTTATAACCAATAGTTTCTTTGGATTCCAAATCTAGTTTAATACTAATTATCAAACAATAAAAATAAAATAAAACTTCTTAATATTCCAGGACTGTTAAATTGTTTCTTTTTTAGGATCAACAATAGCTTTTTTCCACTTCAATAATATCAGGGAATTAACGTTACCGATCATCTAATCATTTGAATTTGACTCAACCCATTTTGGATAGGGTTACCGTGCAAGCCCGTCAGTTCTAAAGGAGTAGATTTTGCAAAAGAGTTTTGATACTCAGTTAATGACACCACTCCAGAATAGTCAAGATGTAAACAATACCAGGGGGACAGAGGAGACCAAAGGGAGCGGTTTAGTGAGTAGGCACGGCTGGCCAACATCCCTTATGGAAGTTGTATCAATACCAGCGTGAATCTCACACTCAGTCTTTGGAAGATTCCGCGCCCACAGGAAAAAAAAAAAAAAAAAAAAAAAAAAAAAAAAAAGAATAGTCAAGATGAAATAACAAAATTGGTCAACAATAAGAATTATGCGCGTATCTTAATTAATAAAACAAACGCCTGTTCTCAAGACAACATGAACGAAAGTCGTCTTATTTTCGTTGAAAGAGCTTTATAGCTTATCCGACGATAGCGATTTCAGTTATTTATACCTAAATTTCATGACGATTAAAAGATTCTTTAGGATACAATTTTTGTTGAATAGTAAGTATGCAAATTTGCGATTTTCTATAAGAAAAAGAAGACATCCAACCCTTGTCTCAAGATTGCTGGTCTGATAGGGTTAAAATCAAAAAATGATTACACATTATATAATTATACATTCAAATTGATAGTATTTAGTTGTTAAGTCAACATGCGTTTGTGTTCACATTGAAAATAAAATGATTTTCTACACAATGCGCTCGGTGGCCCGGCGGGATTTTTGTTGTTGTTATAGTCTATTCAATAATGCTGCTATTAATGAATACATTTGGAATTGTGGCATACTTGTGTTTTTGAAATTAAAATAATCTATCAATAAAGAAAAACAGCTAAGGTTTAATTAAAAATAAATATATAAACACATGGTGTGACAATAAAATTGGAGAATTTTTACAATATGGATGCGCGCGCAGTTGCACTCTAAGTACAACGATGTCAGGATTTAATTGCTTCAACATTATTAATAATTAAACTTCATGAAACATATTCGAATATTATCTACATTTGCCGTAGAGTCCAACTGATGATAACCAACGAGGTCAAATTAGAGCATGTGAATGAGCAATAATGATATCACCTTGAAGACAAATTGCAGAAAAACCCAAATAGACGTGGTGGATGGGACAGTTCTTAATTCATAGGAAAAGTTTTTATTTTTGTCCATTTGTTGGGGAAAATTTTAAGGTAAAATATGAAGTTGTGAAATATATAATAAAATAGGCTTATTACTGGTGTAGTGCACACACACACACACACATGGTAGAGATAGCGTGACGCATGCGCATAGCGTCTCTATGATTTATGCGGCGGACACGCTACAGACGATTTTGTTTCTCTATCCAATCGACTGTCGCTTGGAGTTTCATTTTTCGTGATGTTTAAGCCAATTTACCGCAACTCTAGAAATTTTACTTCGTACTTAAAAAAAAAATTATCACTACTACATGATAATATTTGCGTTACAGACATACATCCCGAAGAAACGATTTTAGCCAAATAAAACTGGTTTTGTACTTTTATAACTGGTTTAACTTGATTTAATTCTTTGAGTCCTAAAGTATCATCCTTTTATTTTTATCTGTTGCAACACAACTTAAACATAAACAAATTTAATGGAATGTTTATGATAGTTTTAGTCGACCCCAAGGCTTTGACTTGCAATTTTAAAATGGTAAACAAAGCAGTGATACTTTGAAAACAATAATACAATCTTTTCGAATATCAACTATTCATTGTTTTATTTTAAGATATATTTTGCATGTATATTTAATTTAAAAGTCATTTTGCGACTACGAGGAAATCTCATCGCTTAAATAGCAATGTTATTTCAGTCAAGGCAGAAATAATATTCAGTAAAACGCAATGGAATAACCGGATTGACTAATATTAATTAGCATGAATAGCGCAAATTTCAAAGATTCTTTTGTATTTAATATGAGAAGCATCACACCAGTCACATGGCTGGTTATATAGGGATACTGCAGGGAAAGTACCTTATTTAAAAGGCGTGACCCAAAGTAACAGTTATTCCAAGAAGGGTGCGGTGACGCCTCTAAGGCGAACGCGTGCTCCTGTTCACTGGTATGATCGTTATTAAACATATACGAAAAAAAGTCAAATTCCGCTCTTTTGACCATTGTTGTGCCATTACAATCAAGATTCTGGCCGGAATACGAAATCTCAGAACCAACAGAATAGTCATAGACATGAGAGAGCCCATGGAGTATCTATTAGATTCTCTGCTGCCCCATGAAGATCCTTTAAATGATACGCCAGCACACAGAACCATCAGATTGGTAGCAGATATTACAATGTGCGACATGGTTCCAGATACTGCAGCACTAAACTTAGAGGAACTAGAAGTTCTTGTAAGAAACATCCGCCCAAGGAAATCCCCTTGCCTGGATCGCATCGATGGACGCATCTTCAAAAGAACCTTTCGGCAGATCGACCTCGATCTTTGTTTTATTTTTCAAGAGTGCTTCAAGACAGGCGTTTTTCCTGACTGCTGGAAGAAAGGACTGGTCGCCGTTCTTCCGAAACCAAAGACGGACAAACAACCAGAAGACCCAAAGGCGTATCGGATCATGCTTTCCACTATAGGAAAACTCCTGGAAAAAACTATAGCGTATTGGATGAATACTGCTCTTGAGGGAGACTGTCTACTATCCGGAAAACGGAATTATTAAATTAATACGTAGCTACTTTGACAATAGGATTGTTTTTGCACCGGGTGGAGGTGAGTTTATTATTCGTTCTCTGAAGATGGGATGTTCACAGGGATCTTTTTTTGGGGCCCATGCTCTGGAAAAGCCTGCTTGGGATCCTTTCATGGATGCGGATCACGTTCTATGGTCGTGTTTGGGCATGTCGGCCGAGAGAGAGGCGCTCCCGTGCCGTATCAGAGGTCCTTTTTCTGGACCTCTTGGTCACAGGGACATGGTGGCCAGTCCCGGTGCCTTTTCGGCGTTCAAGACCTTCTGTCATAGTTTCGGAGCCAAATGCGACTTGGACGGATATTATTTTTTCTTCAACAACTTCGGTATTATAATGGACAGTCGATCAGACAATCTCAACAAAAGTAAGCCCTGTCTGCTGTAGTTTGTCCACGGTATTGAATGTTATGAAATAGCTGTCAGCAATAACCGTCCTTCCACTTCCTTTGCACTTGTCAGCTAATTCCAGTAGCACTTTTTCACCTAAGTTGACTACTATCTGGCCTCCTTCTTTTTTTCCAGTATGGATACCTATACAAGGATATCTATTTCCTGAATCATAGAATCACCATCTGGTTTTTACAGACATTTGGTGTAAAAACATTTTTTGCAGCACAGATAAAAGAAAAATATCATACTAAATATAGGTTGTACCAAAGACATGAAGCGAAGTCAACCCTACTATAGCATCGTGATAGAGACTACGCTATAGAAGCAAAACGCTATAGAAAATAAGTCACCCATGCAAAATTTGTACGTGTTTAGTTTGTTAAAAAATGCAATCACACGCGCGACCTTATGTATTTTACCCGTTACTTATATAAAATATACTTCAAAACAAGTGGACGCTATAGGAGGGTTGATGGTAATAGTGAATGACGTCATCGTGAAAGTTTATAAGCAGTCCGTGCATCCTGTATATGAAAATTTCATAGGTTCACATTTTATGATAAGAATTAAGAATTTAGTTTGTATTTCCAAAACCGGATTTTCAGGATAAAAAACCGGTTTTCGAAGATCACAATTTTTGCCTAAAAGCCGGGTTTTCAAAACCAATCCCTACACTCCAGCCTTCTTAAAATAATTATTGCCTCAAACCTGTTTCAAATAAGAAAATTAAACTGCCGCATTCTGTATATAATAAAATATATTTGCTTATGGTGTAGTGGTTGCTTTATGCGACACACAAGCACACACACATACAGCAAAGCGGCGCGACGCATGCGCGTAGTATCAGTGACGTATGCGACGACCCGGACACTCTACAAATGATTTTATTCTCTTTTCGTTAGCTGCCGTTCGGAGTTTCACTTAACGTGACGTTCGAGCCAATTTACATCCGTTTATAACTATAACATAATGCACATAATATTACTTTTTAAATTCTAGATCTAAAGATGGGACGAAAATTGATTTATGGACTGATCTCTTTTTCGATATTAATATCGTTTTCATCGGCTCAATCATTAGAAGATATTTTTGGTTCAAATACGGCAGTGAGTATTATAAGATGTTTGGTTTTTACTCAATGTATTCCAAAATTCGTAGACGATTCAATATATTTCGTTTAAAAGCAAACTTAGTGATTTTTGAAAATTTTGATATACATCTTTGTCTTTTTTTTAGACTGTTGCAACAACACTTTCGCCGTTAATAAGAGATACTGACAGCGGCACTTGTAAATGTGTTCCTTATTATTTGTGTAATCCTACCAATTCGACAAATGTTAATGGTGAATATGATGGTTTTGGAAAATTGGACGTGAGGTAAGTTAATAGAGTTAAACTAGAAAAAAAATCATGCTTGAATGTATTTTGCGTGTTTTGTGCAGTGTCCCTATATTTTTTCATCTTAATTTGATATCATATATTTTTAAATTTTAACGAGCTTTCAATTAACACTGAGAGTGCAAAAATAAGATAGAGAAGAGGACTGCAAACAAAGATCGCTATTGGCTCATTGATTAAACAAAAGAGAGAAAGATGGCAAACAATCTTCTGTTTTTAAAAATACAACGTAGCAATCAAAGAGTCAAATGCATTTTTTTTAATTTAATAAAAAATACCAATAATGTAGAAGAAATATATTCCCCCGAAATTATAACAACAAAAACTTGGTTAAAGGACGTTTCTACCTTGTTGGGCCTAAAAAAGATCTATTTTTAACATATTTTTGTGCGAAAAGTATTAAATATAGAATATTGATATTTAGTATGTTGACTAGGCGATCTTTATTGAATATAGAAATATTTTTTAAAGTTTAACAAAGTACGGTGGGAGTGGGAATGGGGGGAGTTTCGTATGTCGATGCGCGAACGATGACATTCTTCATCATGGAAGTCCTAAGTCCTGAACAAATAATTTGCAGTAAAAAAATTATACATATTTTTACTTTGTATTATATTGTGTATAGCTTAAACTAAAATTAAAAAGAAATATCGAAAAATAAAAAAAAATGTGAGCAATTAAAAAAAAAAGGTGATTTTATCAACATTTTTTATATTTTTTTGTTCATTAAATAAACATTTTTGAGTATTTTCAGATAATTGTAGTTTATACGATGAAGAAATTTATTATGCATATGTTTGCTAAATTTCATAAAGAATGCTCATCTAGGGCATGTGGGAGCACTTCCATAAGCTTGGAAAAAATAATTTCGAGAAAAACGCGGTTAAAGTTTCTTCTCTCCTCAGCTTCACGAAGCGCAACTTCTCCTTGTCGGCCTATAAATTTGCGAATTTCATTTATATCGAGTTGAAATTTACTTAACGTATTCTTAAACATTGGTTCTTTCCGATATACGAAGAAAAAAAAGATTTTTTTTAACCAACAAGGTAGAACTCCAAAATGTCTCGTTCTTAAATATAATAGTAAAACTGATATTGCTCTATTTATCACAAAAAACTCTTTTTTTCGAATATTTATTTTTAGCTAATGAATTTATAAATATCACTAAATGGGATTGAGAATTTGTGAAGTTCTCTCTTAACTAATTAATTGACACAAGCGCCTATGGACGCAGCCAAGAACCCATCCCCACAGGCCATAAGCGTCTATAGTCGCAATT
The DNA here is from genome assembly GCA_008973525.1 of Stenopsyche tienmushanensis. Classification (NCBI taxonomy): domain Eukaryota; kingdom Metazoa; phylum Arthropoda; class Insecta; order Trichoptera; family Stenopsychidae; genus Stenopsyche; species Stenopsyche tienmushanensis. The sequence continues at coordinate 1,404,999 of WACJ01000403.1, forward strand.
CAGTAAAATATGGTAGCTTAATTTCATACTTATTCAGGTTAATATACAAAAAAAATCGTTTTTATTGTGGCCATGATTCCCTTATTTAACGGTTGAAGTAATGAAAGCGTATTGTAAATCGAGACCGCGTTATAGGTGGATTGTTTGAAATTTACAACCACAAAATAAGGAACAATCTAAAGTTATTAAAACACACTTTCTTTCATGAACTGTTTCATATGAACTATTTCAGTATTTCTATAGAAAATATAAATATATCTGCATTTATTTTTAAAGATTTGACGCAGAAGGTTGCACCGAATCAGTGGAAGTTTGCTGTTTCGAAACACTCGACACACCAATAGATTTTGTACCACATCCGGAAAGAAACGAAGGATGCGGTATCCGCAATGATCTCGGAACGGACTTCCAACTTATATCCGATAACGTAAATATTACTTGAATATATTTACACAGTCTACCCTTTTATAGCGTCCATTTCATTTGCGGCGTATTTTACGTAAGAAACGAGTAAAATACGCAAAGTCAATGCTTCCTTACACATGTTAGTCACTTGTTAACAAACTAGAGACGAAAAAAATTTGTATGGGTGCCTAATTTTCTATAGCGTTGTTCCCATCCCGATGTTATAGAAGGGTTCATTGTATTTTGGACATGTTTAAATTTGATATTTCAGGATTAGTTTTGTATGATTTCAGCAATATGAATCAGAAATCTATGAGTTCCCTTGGGTGATTGCGCTTTTGAATGCTGGCGATAAAAGTTTCTTCTGTGCTGGTTCTCTCATCCATCCTCAGGTTGTATTGACCGGTGCTCATTGCGTAAAGACGTAAGAATTATTGGACCATTCGTTTTATATCATATGTTTAGAACAAGATCATTTTAACACATTACTCAATAAGTTCATAGGATGACTAATAAAAGGACATTTTTTTTTATAAACAATATAATAAAACAACGACTTTATTCATCAACATAAGAGTGATACATCAATTTCGATGCTTCTTAAATATTTAGAAGCTTTTTTTGTAGAACGATTTTTGGCCTCAAAATAAGCTTAAGTTTCGGCAATTACTTCTTCATTGGAGTCAAATCTCTTTTCCTGGAACATTTTATTTAGGTCTTCAAACAGATGGTAATTACTGGGAGCGGAAAAATACAGTAAATGGGAAATCAATTCAAAGTGAAATTGCGCTCTGAATTGTCGACGCGTTGTTGGTTTTGATCGAGTAAAGAGCAAACGCGGTACCCACTTCGAACAGAGCTTTCTCATGGACAAATATCGATGCTATATGGTGAATACATTGACTTCTTATATATTTAAGGTGTCAATTATCTTTTACGCAACTTCAATTTACGATCGACCAAAACTATTTTGTGGACTTTTTTATGTTTACTGGAACAAGTACCGAATTTCAGCTAACATCATCGGTGTTTGTATAGCCGCGTTTAAAATCATCAAACCACTTGTCTACCATTTGTCTCGATGAAGCAGAGTCCGAATAATACTTGCCAAGCTATTTCTTTGCTCAATCGATATTATTCCCATTAAAAAGCAATACGTTATCATATCAACAACGAAATTCAGATTTTACCATTTACCATGCCAACTATGTCATCCTACGAACTTATTGAGTAATTATACTCGACAATGGTAATGTTAAAATTACAAATTTATTGTTGATTAATTATTAAATCTGTTTTTTTATACTATTTCAGACGTCGTACATTGGAAGTGTTGATTCGTGCTGGTGAATGGGATACGCAGACTGAAAAAGAAAGGATTCCTCATCAGGAAAGAAAAGTCAATCGATTCATCATACATCCTAGCTTCAATGATAAAACTCTTGCAAACGATGTAGCTTTGATTATTTTGGAATCACCAGTTGTATTGGGAGATAATATAAATCCCGTAAGTAATACTATGAAACACTTATACATATAGTGCCTGATTAAGGGACGTTTCTACCTTGTTGGGCTAAAAAAAGTTTTTTTTCTTCTCTTCTTGATTCAGAAGAAAATAATGTTTTCTTAGATTGACAATGTTGTGGAATTTTATATTAGTAACACTTAGTCTTGGCATATCCATAGTGTATTTATAATCACATAATTTAATATTATTTTATCATTATGATGGAATATGATGGTGTTTTAAGACTATAAACTTATTGTTAACGTTAACCGCTTAATAACCATTTACACAATATTAATATTTTAAATTATGATTCGTCAATTTATTTCTGCAGGTCTGTTTGCCAGAACAGGATGAAGATTTCCAAAGGGCCAAAAACTGTATTGCAACAGGATGGGGAAAGAAAAACTTCGGTAATATTATTAATAATATAATATGATTAAACTGAATAGGATAAAATAATATTAAAACAACTAGTAAGAATCGATCGATTTCAATTGTTTGCAATTGTTGCCTGAAGTTTTTGATTTTCGCAACACTTTTCAGTGATGAAACCGAAATGTAGCCGTAAGTAAATGTAGAGGTTTAATTTTTTTCAGGTAAAGCTGGACGTTATTCGGTGATAATGAAAAAGGTTACCCTGGATGCTGTTGATTATCCAACCTGCCAACAACAATTTAGAAACACTAGACTTGGGAAAAAATTCAATCTGCATTCAACATTCTTATGTGCTGGGGGCAAAAAGGGAATTGACACTTGCGAGGTAGATTTTAAATTTGCATCTATTTTTATTAATTTTGAATCTAGGAAAGTGTTCAATTGATTTTTTTCATTTTTAGGGTGATGGTGGAGCACCTTTAGCATGCCCATCGACCAACAATCGTTATAAGCAAGCTGGAATAGTTGCTTGGGGCATTGGATGTGGACAAGAGAACGTACCTGGGGCCTATGGTTATGTATCCAAGTTCAGAAACTGGATTGATAACGAAATGATCAAGGCTGGATATGGAACATCAACTTACACAATATCATAGTCATATTCATTAATTCCATACATTTTATAATATTTTTGTGATCAATTTTTTTTATTATTATATTTTATAAAAAATGTGACCTAATAATATCCAAATTAAAACAACCCAAAAATATTCAAAGCTTCAACGAGTTATGGAGTAAAAAGACATCGATGATTGACGATTTATAAACAATAACTTCAATTTTTATATTTAAACTATAACTTAAATAAATATCTACTTATGTGTTTGGAACTCTAATTCCATATTATTTTTATCATATATAAATAAAACCTGTTATTAGCTTTCTTTACTTTTTTTATAAAAGTGTTTTGATTTTTTAAGATGTAAAATATCTTTGCTTCATTTTTAAATAGAACACCCCTATAATAGAACATTTTTATAATACGTAAATAAGAGTGCTTTTTCCAATATATTTGTGTAAAAAATTGATCTTTAATTATTTTACACCAAGTATAGCAAACCATACGAAGAAAAAATAAATATTTTACTGATCAACTTGATCTACATTTCAAGCATATTGCATTAGAAAATTGTTACAATGGATTTTGAATAAGATCGTTAATATATATTGAAGCTTGATCGTTTTACTGAAAAAGGAACAAACTAAGAACAGAATTTCACAAATGCAAAACTTCACATAAACATATTTAATGAGGTTTCTTAGCTAAAATAAAATAATAACATTCATAAACATTCAATTTAAGTATTGATTGTGCACTCAATTTGTTTTGCGAGACGTTTAACGGATGCACCATGTTGGCGTATATTATTCTGGTGAAATGACGCGGGGACGGGGAGAGGAAAGATGCACGCGCAATACGGCGGAGAGAGAGAGATAGTTGCTTTTTGAGGCGAAAGCGCGCATGCTTTTGGATCCTAACCCTTCAGTCCGCGCTACACGTTACTTGAAGCAATAAATCACGTATACTGCAAATAAATTATGCACATCTATACAAATTAATCGCTTAGGAGATTACAAAATTGACTATCTAACCTGCTCGATGTTTTCTCGATGTTACTGAACATTATCAGTTTTCCTAAAGCTATCCACCTATAAAATAATCGATTTACGCTTCTTAAGGCAAACGCACGCTCCTTCCTTGTCCGTTGCATGATCTATTACTAAACCTACACTATAAAAATGCATTAGATATTACTCTTTCGAATGAGCGTCACTCCATTTTTCTCGAAATAATTGTTGTTTCAAGGCGCGCGTTTCAAATGAGGAAGTTTTCCTGCCGCATCCTGTATTATTTGTTAATTGAGACAACCCTAAATAAACAATCAATTGGACATTCTCTTGGATTGTCAATCATCTTGCTTATAATTGCATACAATAAAATCCAGATGTGTCCAATTATGACTTTATGTATGTAGAATAATTATCGTAATACAAAATATGGGCATTGCTAATGAGATTATATTAATCCAAATATGTATCGTAGTTTGGCTTCATATATCAATGAAAATGCCAAGCTTAGTGAAATTTCATGGAAGTACGCAAAATAATTGGCTTTTTGCGGTTCTAATAAGACTATTGCCTGTCATTTTAGCATGGTTTCATATGCGTCTGCAAATAATAAAATTTTGATAGATCAAATCAGGACGTTGAACCGTTATTTTTTCATTTCAGTTATCGTTCCGGTTCAGTTCCAAATATTTATATCGGTTACGGTTTTTTACATGAAAATTCAAATCCAGGTGATTGTCAAATTTACTTTCTTTCATTATTGATGATTTTGGGTATATAGTTTAACGTTGAGTCCCCGGGCGGATCCTCGACCCTCACATGTTCTTCGGGTTTGCCGTGCTACCGCACGGGTCCGTTCTTCTATCAGGCTGTGATGTTGCTGGACGAATGGATGGGAATAGACGGGCGTCGAATGGAATGACTCTCTTCGCTAAATAACTATTTATTTCATACGAAAGATGAAGAGAGAGATTTGGCTGCAGGAGGGACGACCTCCCGCAGCCAAGGCTAACCGACGGCTCTCCCGACTCCCGCCTCCTGCGCGTCACTACCCAACCAGCAACGGTGCACGCGCAAGAAGCGATCGGTCGGTATGCAGTTGCAATGTCTCCACAGGACCACAAGAGATGGCGCTGTTACAATAACACATTGCACCTGAAGAGAGACGGAAGATGTCGCTGTTAACAGCGCTACTACGTGAGGATGGTATTAAAAAGTAGTATATATCTATGTATTATTGTTTTTTCCTTAACAGCTTTACGTTTTAAAAAAATCCCAAAAATAACAAAGCACATTTAGGCCTGATCCACACTATGGTGCCGGTAACGGTTTGATCTCGCTCTCGGTCTCGGTCCTGTCAAATATTCTCATACAAAAAACGGGATTGGAACGATCCGATAGTGTGAATACTCTGATTGTTTCTTGTGTAAGAATATTTGATCGGACCGAGACCAGAGCGAGATCGAACCGTTACTGGCACCATAGTGTGGATCAGGCCTTAGTGCGATCTTTGACATTGCATTTCGCTTACTAGCTTTTCAAAGCAAGGAGTGTAATATATATATAAAAATAAAGATTTGCACAAATATGTGGAACGAAAACAGGATTTAATTTTGTAAGTACCTTTTTTCAAAAGAGGGTACTTTTTATGGTCAGCTAAATCCCAAATGCTTTCAGTCAGTCCGTTCGATATTAAGATGATTTTTTTTGTATATCTAAAATTTCTTCTTCAATTTTAGGTGCGTCTTATTGAATAAATTCTGCTATTAGCAATTTTAGTGTCTCTACTGAAAGGATTTTAAAAAAATGTAGCCACCAGTTCGATTATGGAAAATCCATTCAGTATATCATCCAATTATGCTTATCTAATTATTATAATGTTTTACCTTTTGAGATGAAAAATATTTTAATCTTTTCCAAAAAATAAAAAATCGACTAAGACCCCTACTTAGCCATTTTATATCTGTATGTGAAATAAGGTCAGTTTGTGTGCAATTCTTCTTTTCTACAAAGGTTTTAAATATTCTGTGTGACAAAGGATTTATTCGAATATTATTGAATATCTCCAGAACGATATTCATTACACGTTCAAAGGATAATATTTTGCCACATAATGCTTCTTGATGAGTAGTACAATGATAATGCATAAAATACGCGAAGGATTCATCTCTTCTGCAATGGGAAATGAATCTATTATTGCAGCTCATCATCGCTGGAGCACCATTAGTGATTATTGCCGATACCTTTTATAAAAACATATTAGTTTCTTTCGCGTAATTTTTAAAGATATTAAAAATATCTTCGACTCTTGTTCGCTTTTGCATTGGTAGTGACTTTAATTGTTCTTCTTTTACACTAAAATCACTGAATACCGTCCTTGTCGATAGGATTGTATGAGATATATCTGTCGACTCGTCTAGTTGCAATGATATCTTCATAATTAATTTGTTGTCTAAAATTGGTTTTTTTATTTTATGCCAGCCAATGTGAAATTTAAAAAAAAGTAATGATGGCATTTTTGACCGAATTTTGTGTGCTATCGATAGTGTTTATTTATTTAAATACAAGCTTCATACACGATGCGATGGTCTTGACAGATAAGTGGATTTAATAGATCAAAAGGGTAAATATTAATACTTTCAATATTCCAATTTTGTCGATTTGGTGAACATTTTTATACAATCTGAATTTAAACTCTAACCTTTATGATAAGATTCCGAGAACTACTATATCACTATACCTTGGTCATCCGATGTCGCATATTTTTGCCTTATAAATTCTATACGTTGGGTTCTTCATGTACGAATGAAATTTAAACAAATTTCGATATTAAACGAGATTTTCATGCGTACAGTAGGAATAGCTATGGATTAGCACAGGAGCCCCATGTGACCACTCTGCTTTACGTGACCTCAACTAGTGAACAATTACAGTAGGCGGAGTTGATTTACGAGTAAAATATATTTGGCGCGTCTCCTGACGTGACTCCCCCCCGAGGTTCCCCGAAGAACCCCCCGGGACTCCCCGGGAGTCCGCGTGTCTCGCGCGGGGTATCAGTGAGAGTAACTCTTCTGCGCAGGACCCAACCCAGCTCGCTCGGTGCAGGGGTGCCTAATTCGAGCCTGCGACCTAAATACCATCCCTTTTCAATATTTTCATATGCCTATCATTAATAAGTGAAACGTTTATTTTCTCTATAATATGCATATTTAATAATCATCAACAATTAAATATTGAATCGAATACAGCGTCGGTTTTAAACGAAGAGCATGCGCCATCAAACGAAGCACACCACATCCAAGAAATGCATAATTTTGGCAGTTATCTCTGTAGCAATACAGAGATTTCCGACACGAAGAATCACTCCATTGTTTTTATTCAACACGCAGAGATCTTCAGTGCAAGAACGTCAATCACACGGAAGCGGGGTGTTATTTTTGGAAGGATTTGTGAGTTATCACAGCGGCAATACAGATGCTCAAAGAGTGGGCGCCAGATTTACAGCAGACAGACAAACTTGCCGCTCGGATGCAAGCCAATTAGCAACAAAATATTTACTCTGGATAAGATACATTTATAAATTTTAGATCTTAAATCTCAGAGATGTTAACACGCCGGATCTACAATCGAATGCACTTCCAGGGATTCATTTATTCGGCAATCCATCCAGTCAATTCGACAGCGCCTATTAATCAATCCAAAATTCAAGCAAAAATTTAGAATTTTCATATATACCTTTCTTGAAAATAGCAAGAGGATTTCCATCACCTCAAATACGACAATTTTGCTTATTGACGAATCTATCCATTGTGAAATGAACTTCATCGTTAAACAAAATTTTGCGTGAAAACAATGAATCTTTCGTTCGTTGTTCAATAATAATATAAACGCGCTGTTACAATGTATACCTGTTCATGGTTGAAATTGTGCTACCGGCTATTAAAACATAATTTTCGTAAACTATGTTTGATTCAAAAAGTTGCATTATCAGCCCCGCTTATAAAGTGTTAAATCGAACAGTGCTTATGGACGATGATATTTATTTCTTCCTTATCGTAATAACAACGAGAATATATCCAATATTACCATGCAGCAGCTTGCCAACAATCGCATTTGTTCGGATGCTGATAATTTGGAGCGGCGCGTGGCCATAAGAATGTGAGGGATCTGCTCGAGTCATAATTTAAATCCAAGTGGCCGCTGAATATTAATCATGTTTGCACGTTGTTTTTAACATGGGCAAGTTCTCATATACATTTTAGCGACGTTAAAAAATAGTAGTCGTTAGCTTAATGTACAGTTTTATTTTAAAACTCCAAAAACTCCACGCGTTTCACTTAGGCAACAAAGTGCATACCAAGCAAATCCAATTTTTTTTTTAGTTAAAAGATGAAGCTATGTATTGTGTAATATATAATAAAAATGGGTGACTACTGATTGAGGGGTTGCTTTATGCTGCGTATACACATATACAATGGAGGCAGCGTGGCGCATGCGCGTAGCGTCTCTATGATGTATGTGATGTACACATAGGGAATCCAATCCCGGGATCCCGGACGGTTTTTGGTGCTCATTAATCCCGGGACTAGTATACGTAATAAGTCGGGGAACCTTCCTCTACCGGTGATGTATTTACTACACCTCGACTCTAATAATGAGAATATCGATATGAAATATAATAGATACGGGCTTCAGAATTTTTTGTATTCCTCCGTAATATAATTAAGCATCACATCAAAGTATTATAGTATATAAGCATTCGTTTGCAGTGATGGAAATAAATAATTTGTCGGGAAATCGGTATTTTTGCGAGTTTTAGTCCATGTTTCAGCTGAGCGAATTATATCACATTGATGGTGTTATACGAAAATGGGTGCTCACGCGGTCATCAACTTTAATTAGCATTTAAATATCTGATGATGGGATCGCGGGATTGAAATTAAATACTTTGTTGGTTCAAAAAAACAGATTTTTTTCTTCGTGTATCGGAGAGAATCAATGTTTGAGAACACTATCATTGAATTTCAAGTCGATATAAATGAGATTCGCTTTAAGAAACTACTTTTTCCCAGCTCACGGAAGTGCTTCTATGCGCCCTAGATGAGCATTCTTTATGAAATTTGGCAAAAACATGTATAATAAACGTTTTCATCGTATAGACTACAATTATCTAAAAATAATTGAAAGTGTTTGTATAATGAACAAAAAACTACAAAAAATGTTGGTAAAAACACAAACTTTTTTTTGATTGCTCCCTATTTTTTTATTTTTCAATATTTATTTTTAATTATAGGTCAAACTATACAAAATATTATACAGAATAAAAATATGTTTAATTTTTTTGCTGCACATCATTTTTCCATGATTTAAGACTTCCGTGGTGAAGAATGTCATCGCTTGCGCATCAACACACGGAGTTTCCCCATTCCAACTTTCATGCTTTATCAAATTTTAAAAAGCATTTTTATATTTAATAAAAATCGCCTAGTTAACGCATTAAATATTAATATTGTGTATTTAATACTTTTTGCTTGAATGTTAAAAAACGTCCTTTAAGCAAATTTTTCCTATCGTGCCTATACAAGTTTCGATTGAACAAAATGTTTGCGGATATTTTATCAATATTTTTTCGAAATTCGGTTTAAATATTTTTGCAATAAAATTTGATTTTCTAAATATATATATGGAGAGGTGTGCCAGGCCTGAGATCGGCCGGGTAGGTCAGTAGTCAGTAGCGGAGCAGCGCTGGCAGCTTGCGCTCGTCCGGTCCCGGTTTTTCCACCGGAAATGGAAGACGAGTTACTCTCGTCCATCCACCCTGGCATTTCCTCATAACATCCGGGCCCGCCGCCCCCTCGTGTGCCCTTGGAGGACCTCGTCCGGTTTTTTTTGCGCGCCGCGTGTGAATAAGCCTTACCTTTAAAAAAACTGAATGAACGGCAACGGTACGAATCAACTAGTGGATTAAAAATTAACGTATAAACGAATAAAAAAATAATCCCTCGTGTTGAACCCTGCGAAATTTCAACAAGGAAAATCTGCCTTGCGATTCGATGAATGGTAGGATGGACGATGAAACGACGTCTGGATAAACCGACATATCCACCATATCAATTTTTCACCGTATGAAAATGTTCAACTGAAAAAAAATTACAGATAAATACGACATATTTAAAAATAATCACAGTATTAATTGCAAATTTAAAAAATATATATTTTTTGATTTTTTTTCGATTTTTTTGTAAAAATAACATCGTGCCTTGATCACTGGGAAAAACCGGTGATTTTCCCCAATGGAAATATTTATATAATCCCGCAATTATCTCAAGCTCGACTCTGCACATTTGTATCGATTTTCATACCTTTACAGAATTAAAACGATAACGTCCCGATGATACGGGAGCGAGGTGCGATTCCCGTTTTTAATTAAAAAAAAAAAAATACATCCAATCTAATCTAATAATCTCGAATTCGATCAAACATATCGCGAGAGCTCAATACGCATCATCGCGCTTTTACATCTAAAACCGCAAAAAACACAAAAATACATTCATACCTGATTTATAGCCCGATATTAAATTTATTTTGATGTAATTTCGTCCAATTTAATCGCCCGGGGCGTTTAAGCGCCCCCGCGTACAATCGTAAAGCGACAGTTATTTTTGATAACGGATGTGCATTATAAATCGCAATTCGCTCCTTATAATATCGGCGTTCCGCCATCTTGCTTTTTATGTCAAAGCGTTTCGATTTATGCTAACAGATGGCAGCACGCACAGAGCGCCGCGAGCTACTAAATCCAATTCCATTTCGCTTGCATAAATATTCATAATTATGACACTACAAATCAATAAAAAAAACTATTTTGCAATTTTAAAACAGTGTTTATCTATAGACAAATCTATTATGTGTGATAATGCATGTTTTTATTTATACAGCATTCTTCATAATTTAAGCATTCTAGATCATTATTCAAAGTGGTGATGTGCCATAACGAAAGATACGGGTTGCATGTTTATCCACTTAACCAAATCGATTTGGTTTTTCATTGAAAAGCGATGAATTATGGCATTTGATTACATCACTATCCGAAATGAGGAGTCTTCTCCGAGGGAATTTCCCAAGGCGCCACTTTGTGGCGAGCCCCTGTGTCATTATTTAATGCATGGGAAAAATCCAAAGCATAGTCGATGTCCTAAACGTTCCTCATGTATGTATGCAGGGGCGGATTTACATGGAAGTTGCCCCCCAGGCTGTTTAGCATGGCATCATCCTACTACGCTACAAAGAACCCAAGCACAGTCGCATAAATTAGGGACCCTACTAAAATTTTCACTCAAATCCCGATACTAGTTTTTTGCCACGCAAATTATCATCATCGAATATTCAATCTGAAGAAGTTGGCGGGAATTTGCATAACAGATTTAAATAGTTTCTGTCCGTCTTCGGATGAGGCGAAATTGCTCCAGATCCAGAAAATGAGACGTTAATTTATATTCGCCCTGAGCACAATTTCTCGTCTCATCATTTCAGGAATAAAATGTTTATTATTTTCCGGATTTATATTTCAGCATATTATCATTAGGGATCCCAATCGAATATTCGATATTCGAATATATTTTCCCTTTTTTCAATATTCGTAAATTCGAATATTGTTCAATTTTTTTGGAAGAATTTTTGGAAGAATTTTTATTTTCAAACTAGTCTCAAGACAAAGAAATCCAGTGGTGTCAGGTCTGGAGACCTTGCGAGCCATGGAATAAGACAGCCTAAATAATTAATTTGACCCAGGCAAACTGGTATCTAAAATTTAATAAAAACATCTTAAACATAAAAAAGTATTTTCTTAACTATGGCCCTGGCTAAAAGTAATTCATCAAGTTTAACAAATTATCGAATGATTTGTATGACATTTAGTATATCGTTGGAAAGGGTATTAACTAGAGAACATTTTAAAACTATATTAAGTTAAAAAAATATGTTAGAGGATATTTCTAATCTGTTTACATATTTTATGTGACTTGGGAAACTCAAAAGTTTTTTTTTTTAAAACCATCCAACTTCACCCAGAGTCATCAATTCATGAAACTTCTTTCGTAAGATTGATATACAGTGCCGCTCAAAACGTTTCAATTTTTTTCCAAATGTTTTTTTTCGTTTTGTTTTTTGTCAAATCACATCCATTCATACTTTAAAATATGGTATTTCTATTATATTTGATAATGTATAAGTATGGATTTAATTGAATTAAAAAGTTAGACAAAAAATAGAAAAAAGCATTTGAACAGTTTTGTTCAGTATTTTGTCGGGCCACCTTTTGCGTCAATTACGGTTTGCAATTTAGTAGGCATCCAGGAAATGAGCTTCTGAGGTTGTTACGCAGTGACGTTGTCTCATTCCTTTTGGAACTTTTTAACGGAACTGGTAGTGTTCTTGGGGGTCTCTATCGTGTTGGAATATAATTCTCTATCCAATCTATAAAATCGAACTTTTTCTTCCAAGTCGCATTCCAGAATGCTTTTGTAAAGCTCCTGATTCATGTTGCCCTCTATTAGAATGCAGTAGCCGGGGCCAAGGGCCCTAACACATGCCATGCCGTAAACCATGATTTGTCCGCCTCCATGCTTGACAGTTGTTTGAGTTGACTTCTCTTGGGACTTCTTCCAGCCTAAAACTAGTTCCACTGCAAATCATTCGATAGGATACGATTGACTTTCGTTTCATCTGACCAGATAACCCGTTTCCAATTCTTTAAAGTCCAATTGATGTAGATTTTTACAAATTCAAGCATCTATAACCCTTAAAATCTCAAGATAACTAGCTGTCTTGAATCGACTTGCAACTGTCTTTTTAAAAAAATATTTTTAGTTGTGATATTGTAACGTTGAGGCGGGAGCGTTCTTGGGAGCAGAATCCCCGGGCGGCTCCCTGCCCCCGTGTACTTTGTCGGGATGGTCGCGTTAGGGCACGGGTCCGTTCTTCTATAGGGCTGTGATGTTGCTGGACGAATGGATGGAAATAGACGGGCGTCGAATAGAACTACTCTTTTTAAATTATTTATTCCACACGAGAAATCTGGCTGCAGGAGGGACGACCTTCCGCAGCCAAGGCTAACCGACGACTCGCCCAACTCCCACCTCCTGCGCATCACCACCCACCCAGCAACGATGCACGCGCAAGAAGCGATCGGTCGATATGCAGTTGCAATGTCTCCGCAGGGCCACAAGAGATGGCGCTGTTAAAATAACACATTGCACCTGAAGAGAGATGGAAGATGTCAGTGCTACTATGTGGGGATGGTAAATCGCCCTCGTTACATAATATTTCCTTAAATGTACGGTGGTACTGACAAAAAAGCTTAAGTTTAGTCGGTGAATATCGACAGATAGTGAAGCCTGTGTGCACAAAATTGTTCAAATGCTTTTTCGATAATATTTATATTATATTTGCATATTTGCATAATCAAATATAATATAAATATTATCTTGTAACGTCTAAATATGTATGATTCGATAAAAAACGAAGCGAAAAGATAAGCTTGGAAAATATTTGAACAGTTTTGAGCGGTACTGTTATTCTTAAACCAGCTAATAGATTGAAACGAAATTTCAGTGATGCCCACAAAAGAGCTAACTATTAACAGGCGGATATTAACATTCAGTCAGTTCATCGTTTTATATAAAAATTATGTATGAATTGTGTATTAGAACGTATTTTATGACGTATGTATTTGTGAAAAAATCTATGACGTATTTGTATTTTAAAAAAAATTTCTATATTTTATATTATTAAAATATTGACACATGTATGTTCTGTAATATCTAGAATTTTTTAAAAATTTATATCAAGTTCGTACGACATTTTTTCAAGCTGAAATTGCGTCATCCTCAAATCGCGTAAACGCGGGTACGGACTGTAAACAGTTAAGATTTCTTCATCATTTCAACTAATCACCATTGAAGCGCCAAAGAATTTTATGTTATTTATTTTTAAGCTCAACTAGTCGATATGCTGTCTGTGGTCTGATCCATTTATAGGAATTAAATCGTATGGTTTCATATGGAATTGTTGGCATACTTAATCGAAGGCATTTTCGTTGTCAACAAATCCTAATCATAGAAGCTTTTCATATATCATTCGCCTGCACTATGATTTAATTGAGCTGTGTATAATTTCCAAGTCTTTATAAGATTGATGCATGTATATTAAATTGCTCGATTGGAAAATATCAGTATAGTTCTTTATATACTTTAGCGTACGCATTATTGCTCCGTCGGCAACTTAAGTTTTTAAACGAGAATTTGATGGTTCAATAAAGTTTATATCCGATCGCTTTCAAATTACATCAGAAAATTCCCCATCGCAAAGCAACGAATGACAACTTGATTGAAAATGATCGGCTGGAGATTAATTTCGGGAATATTAAAGGCGCATAAATTAAATTCCGCAGTTAATGATGATTAGTTGACTTGACGACTTTGAGGACATTAACATGGTAATAAATCACGCAAAGAAAAGAGTACTAGACGTATACGCAATTTTACTTACATGTGTCATTGTTACTGTGATATATTAAAACCCTTTGTGCTTCGAAAAACCGAGTGGGACTTTATGACTTTTTTATCTTAATAATATTTTTTACTGTCATGGCTTCCATTATTTTATATCCCGAAGTACGCCTCAATGGTAATGTGCTTTAAATTCCATTAAAATTTGCGGTTTTAGATAGCGTCTAGGGGACATTTATTTAAAAAAAGTCCCGTTTGGAAAATTCACTTGAAATAAATATATTCGATTTACAAAAATTAGACGATATAAAAATGAGTGCTAAATTTTTCTTTCCATTAAAATATGGCTAAACAAGTAAATTTACTAAAGAAGCGTTTAATAAATTTGAATGAAATACAATAGACCTGCGATAATCCGACAAATGTCGGATTATCGGCAAAGCAATGTCGGATTGTCCAATTTGTCGGACTATTGAGTACAGCTCCCGATTTTATAGTCCGTATTTTTTTTTTTTGAAAGGAGGACTTGTAATCCGAAAAACTATAAAAATTATGAGATATACATATACAATACAAGGTTCATAGCAGTTATAAAAACAAAAACCTGTTAACAAATCCGGAAAAAATACATATGTACTATACTTGGAATGTCGGACTACAGGGGGGTGCCGGATTAGACTGGGTCGGTTTACTGCGGGTATAGGCAATAATCATGGAAACCGGGTTATATTCTAAAATGAAATATTTTTATTTTATATTTAATTAAAATGTGTTTATTGTAATAAATATGATCAAAAGCATTACATATTAGCACTTTACAGTCCGAGTGTTCCGCGCTAAACTTCGCCCAAAGTCTGGATATTCAGCACTAAACTTTGCTCAAAGTTCGGACGATTTCGCAAGAAATTCTTGGAATTCTACTTCTTTTGTAAAATTGATATAATTATTAAACGAACAAGACATAAGAACAACATTCAGTCAGTTCATCGTTCTATATTATAAATGTATATTGAATTGCGTATTTAATTTTTTCAAGCCAAAGATACGTCATTCTTATACTGTAAAGTTTGTTGGTAAAGAATTTTTGCGCAAATATTCATCAGCATCTTCTGCTAATAATTATTCTAGCACAACCTGTACATTTAAATTGTTAAAGCCTCCCTCTTCTATAAACTTAGACGAATATCAACATTATTTGTGTGATGAAATCCATTAGGTTCATCATGTTTAATATTTGAAGAACGAAACCATTATTTAAATAAGAATGCAACATTAAGGGTTGATAATCATTAAAAAATTCTGTTTCTTTTTGGAAATATGCCTATTTAACTTTGTTCTATATTCTGATTCTAATTATTGTTGAAATCTTTCCTCTAGATAAAATTACTTTGAGGCTTTTATCCTCTGAATCTTTGTTAAATGAACTTTCCTTTCAAGCTGTGTACATTTTTACAACTTATCTACACGGGAATAATTTTGGTTTCTTTTGCATATTTTTATTTCGAAAGCCTACCCTCAAACATTTCTACACGAAAGTCTCTCAATTCGGAATGGAAACGACGACCTGAATATTCAGTCTCCCTCGCTTCACATAAATCACGATGTTCTTTGAAAGCATTGGCAAATCTTGATTATAGTATTCAAAAAAGCTTAGGTTGCAATTACACAAGCTATATTTGGCGATGGATAACAAAGTCGAATCGCTTCAATTTTTGGATTGAGCTTTTTGCCGAAAAGCTGTTAAAACCATCTAAGATTTTAGAAACTCCATTAATTCTGTATAATATCAGTATGGAATACAATTTCGTTCGAATGTCCACCGCGGCTTTGCTTGGTGGCACGTATTCAGTAGGTCAAATTTTCCATGATTTTGTCGCATAAATCGGACTGAATTGTGTTCATTTTGTTCACTTTGAGGACTACGATTATTTGTGATTTTTATGTATAGGTCTGCGATTTATGATAGCCCCAAGGAACGAGTCTAAATGCGTTAACACGATAATGCGAGATGCCCTCATATCGCTTAAATAACTATTTAATTCACACGAGAAAGAGAGATATGGCTGCAGGAGGGACGACCTCCCGGCTTCAAGGTTAACCGACGACTCTCCCGACTCCCGCCTCATGTACGTCACTACCCAACCGGCAGCTGAAGACAGACGGAAGATGGCTTCAGTTAGCTGAATTTGATTGCATTTTATTTCGAGCGTTTCCATGGAAGCACAAAAAATGATAGATAGAGTTGTATTTAATTATTACTCTTACCATAAATGCTCTGGATCATATCCTGATATATAATTATAATAAAATTATAATTTCGTAACTTACTCCAAGATCCTTATTGTACGTTGTTTAACCATATGTGAAAAGCAAGAGGAAAATCCTGCATCCTCCGGAGATGGCCAACAACCGTTGCTACGGATATGAGACAAAAGGATGCTTTAGGTACAAAACCTCTTTATTTTATGCTTTTTTTTCAACCTGGTTGTTGAAAATATATTATTCTCCCTGCAATTTCACAACCAGATATCCTTCCGCGTCATCGCCAACGCGCAAAACATAAATCGTATGGCATTCGTACAGTTTATTACTGATGTTGTGAATAACGATTTGTCATTAAAAAATGACACCCCATCCGTCGCAGGACGCCTTCCTGTACATTTTTAAGCTGGACAATACGTGTTGCACAACGGAAATCGTGTGCAAAATCGCCGCATAAAGCTGTTAACACACATTTCAAACGGGGTGGGAAAAAGTAATAAAACGACGCTGGATTCGTGTATAATTCATAGCCAGCGATGAAGGTTGATGTTTATCTGTGGCATGGAAATATTCCCAGGGATGTTTTCATTACAATCTAATATGACTCACGTGTGAAACAAGACACGACACCGTACTTACGTCCGAATGCATCATAACAGGGCGTAACAAATGGATATTGGATTAATAGCAAAGGTTCATTAAGAAGCGTAATTAGGTCACTATTTACAACGTATAATTGGATCATTCGTAGATGTATAATTGCCATGATTGATTAAAAACTCCAATGAATACACACAATGTCGTGCTAATTCAATAATGATCCAAACGCCGAACGGAATGGCATATAAAAATATATAGACGATATATAAACAGCACATTTGTAGATAAAATCTATACACTTGAGCATCTAAATAAAACAGATGCTGACATAATGGATTTATTTATTGGGTCTAATTCAAATAATCTAACCAATCTATGAAGATCGCCCGTGTGAGATTTACAGATTTGGTGCAAAAAAAGAAAAATATCACCATTAAATCCATTATTTGCATTGTGTGATGAATTGAAATTTTCATTAAAAAATACACTTTAACACATTCATAGATGCATCGATGGCCCGCAGAGATAAAGCTGTTATAAAAACCATTTATTCTTCAGAGATATGTTCTGTTTACAGTGTATATAATAATCAAAATCACTTCAACAATTTTGATGATCTTAATATGTTTCTTAAATGAAGATTACAAATAATATTCATTGAATGCAATCAGTGCTGTCTGCCAAAGATTAAATATTCAATTTGGTCCATCCTATTCAACATCAATGTCGTAATGAGTAGTATTTATATATAAGCAATAATAGCTTGAACGAATGTGCTGGACAACGCCATCTGTGATGTTAGAACATATAATCTTGCCGCCTAAATTTAAATTTGAATTGGATTTTAGCATTTTATTTTAGTTTATTTTGCAGTTGGTAGCCAATTACTTGAACTTGAACGCTAAGTACGAATTTATTCAAGTTTTTTAAAGCCAAATAACCGCTTATTAGATCCAAAGTGACATCAATACAATATAGGACGATACAATTCAAGGCTTTCAATTAGTTTATCAATTTTTATATTTTTAGCGTTGCTACGGAATCACAAATAAAAGTCGACATACGACACATTGTGACTTTGTTTCATTGCCAATTATTTTAATAGATCTTAACTCAATCAATGCGGGTATAATGAGAGTTTACATTAGTGATTTGGTTGAATTTCATTAGCTAAATCTTCAATTGAAGACTGAAATTTTGCAGATTTAAAGCCCAAGCAAGCATTATTAATTAATTTTATTCATGTTTGAATATTTTTTGACACTGAAAATAAGGTCTAACAAAATTATGTAAAGGAAAAAATTGTGATTAAAGCCATCCATAGGTGTTAAAAGTGTCCAGAAATCGCTTTATGTGTACGTACGGAAAGCATATTTTTATTAATTAGGTCATATTTTCCCATATTTTTTTCATAGTGAAATTCATCATCACTTTATTGGTGAAATTTTAAGGATATCTGGCTCTGACTTTCTCGCCCGGCACTAGAGAAATATTAATTGTTTTAATTAAAAACTATCATTACTGGATGATAATTTTCGTTGCGATTTTCGAGATGGCACATTGTTCTGTGAAGATTTTCTCTTTCTAATTATATAATTATTAATTAGCAAACATGTCGCTATAGTCTCTATCTCAAAAATAATAAAATAAAATTATTTTCACAAAATGGCAACTGTTTAAAAAAAAAGCCATATTTTGGTCATTTTTTTCAGTTTTAATTTTTTAAAAAATAGTTAAAAACTAAACTTTGACTTAAATCTGGTAGAAACAATAGAGAATTATATAAAAAAGAATTGTATCCAATTTCAAGTAAATCAGTTAATTATAACATGAGACATCATGTCAACCGTGTTGAAAAAAGTAGTTTCGAGAAAAACGCGTTTAAAGATTTCAGTCTAGTAGAACCGGCTTAGTTGCCGCCTCCGTAAAATAGCTATAACTCCGTAAATAATTGGAATTTTGGAAATTTCTTTAGAATGCATATTTTTAAAAGTCTACATTTTGAAAAAATGTGAAAAAAACAAAATCGATATTTTCAAAATTCTAGACCAGAACCATTAATGTGGTCGTAATTCAGCGATAGCAGATGCAACATGATTTAAACAGTCCAAAATTGTATTTTTTTCAAATTTTCGTTAGTGTTTAATGTAATTAAAAAAAAAAACACTTAAAAAACCGCATAACTTTGAAATTGCACAAAAAAAGTCGCACAAAAAGAGGTTTGAGTGTACACTTTGGTCTATTTTTTAATGCGATAGATTCCCGTTCCACGGGAAGTCACATATAAAAAATACGCATAAAAAAGACTTGAACTACATAGAAACCTGAGGGATAGCTTCCGTTATTTTTAAAAACCGCATAACTTCAAATCAAAGTGATGAAATGTAGCAAAAATCGCATAAAAATTTTTTGAAAAGATCAAGGATTCAAATCAATTAAAAGATTCAAAGGAGTATCCTCAAGCAATTCATCGACATAATTTTGATAAAAAATATCAAAGCCTTCTCCATCAAGTTGATTTGCCAATGTAATGATTTTAGCTGTTAATGTCAAAGATTTTATTATTTCGCCATCTGTAACACATTCATGCCAAACTGCCTTTCAACAAGAATTTAAAGTGTGTGGACTTTCATTCTCTAGTTTCATAATATAATACTTTTTAAAAGGCGGAAATGATGCCCTTATCTAGTGGTCGAATTAAACATATCGTGTTGGGTGGAAGAAACACTATTTTTACATTTGGATGTTCTAAATCTGGTTGACTTTTATATTTTTTTATGCGCATCCGCATAAAAAAAGCTCTATAGAAAAATGAGGAATAGGTTCCATTATTTTTGAAAACCGCATATCTTCAAAATCGCATAAAAACAGACCGAAGCGTACATGTTTTATGAGGATTTTTTGAATCCATTTTTTTATGTTCAGCACATTTCCAATACAAAAAGTGATCAAAAACAAGGGTAAACGCGCGCGAATTTTTCCTGTATGTAATGTGTTAAGCCCTCCTGCTTATAGTAGCATTCTTCTTCGTTGTTTAAGTGATTTATTTCCAGATTTTCGAATTTCAATCTCAATTCAATTGTGGTCATTAAAGGTGATTGGTATATTCATTAGCAGTATTATTATTCCATTTACCCAAAATGCATATCAAACAGAAACTATATTTGACAAATCTATCCATTATGGGCGGATTCCACGAGCGTGGTTTCTTGTGCATGGTTTACCAGCATGCCGATTACTGCAGTGCATTATGAAATGAGTTCAAAATTGTACTACCTTCTACTAAAACAAAATGGCTTATGTCATTTAAAAAAACGTTATGTGTTAACATTATATAATGTTGAGATTTAAACGTCATATTTGAATGCTCCTATATTTTAAAGCTTCGAGCTTAATTTAGGGAAACAGATTTACCTCAATTTTTCCCTAATTTTTAAATATTTAATTATAATAGATTGATTTGCAGCAATCTTTTAAAAATGATTATGGTTTCGTTTATGTTGAAAATATGCCAATTTATAATGAATTTATTCATATGATGCAAAAATTGATATGACACTAATCAATTTTCCTAATCGCTATATTTAAAGTAACAAACAAGCTACTGGCGAGCTCGTTTCCACATGCAATTTTGCATTATTCATGGACAAACATGGCCGGAAAAACTCCATGTAAATTTATCGTATACGGCCCTACCGTCTTTTATAAAATGCAGAAATAAGTGTTTACCGTTGGTATAAAATCAAACATCATTCTTGTTTACTAATTGAAGCTTTTCGTTTAGCTTTCGGCATAGCAAATTGTTAAATGAATGCATCAGAGTCGAAGATCACTGAAGTGACCGTACAGTGAAACTTTTTTTGTGTTGGTGTAACATCGTATGCTTTATCGGGCATGCCTTATCGGAGGTGGCGGCGATGATTCGACAGTGATATTCTTTAGTGAATGGTGTTGAAGAAACAGCAGTCAGTGGCACGGAATGTGGTGCGATTAACGGGCGCAGCTAATTCCGGCCCTGGCCCTACTGCAAGATGGCTACACCACCCGATTCACCCATTGAGGAGGTGGTGTACGAGTTGGAACCCACGAGACTGCCGAAACCCATCCCAGTTGCCTTGGACGACCTTTGCCGGCAGACCAAATTCACCAGGCAAGAGATAAGAGTCATGTATAGAGGCTTCAAAACGGTAAATATACTTCTATTAATTCTTTTTTTATATTGATTTGATTGCTCATGAATATTTTTACCATTCTTTATATGTATTCAATCGCTTAAGCTACAATATCGTATGGCGTACGTTCGACGACTTCAGAAAAATGTGTTAATTTCTCAAAAACCCGTCAGTATATATATACCATTGATTGAATATGAAGATTCAAATGTTTTCCATCGGTACACCAGGACTTGCTTTAGCCCTTTGATGAGTATGCCCGCACATGTTGCGAGCAGCGCTCCATAGCACTTTATTTACAAAACCGTGCTTGTATTTCTAATAGAATATTTTAAATCTATGTCAAACATTACATTTATGATCTTTTTTTAATTGTTTTTGTCACGTTTCTATTAAATTTTCAACGAAGATTCATGAACACAAAGAATCCAACAACAACAAAAATAAAAAAAAAACGAAAAAAATTAACTCGTTCGTAATAGATGTCTTATTTATAATACAGACTTTTTTAGGTTTCAAAAGTAAAAAAATATAATATTTGCATTTCATGTCTATGAAAAATATTTTTAATAAAACGATTATCATCATCATAACCAGAGTGCAGCTATAAACAGTCTACAACAGAACTAGGATCTCTTCAATGTCCCATTTATAAGAAAGGGTTAACACATTAGGTGTACCGAAAAGTCTTTGCGAATTATTCAATAATGAAAGTTTTTATTTAATTTTTCATTTTAATTTACAAAATCTCATCAAATCACTACCTACTATTTTCCAGAGCGTTTCGAGTTTTTCAATTCTTTTTTTCAAAATTTTTCTGGTTTTGTATGAAGCGCCCGTGGCAAGTATCTAACTTAACGCCCTCTCCTTCCCGAAATTACAATTTATTTTTTAAAGGTAACTAATATTATTATAATATATGTTTTAAAATAATACACAAACATAGTCCCAAAAGTACCCGACCTAACGTATAGATGGCGGTTAATGTTGTAAAAAAATACTATGATAGAACGTGTCTAGACGCTACGTTGCTTCCGTGATCGTACAAATTATAGAAAATGCCGTAAAAAGTCCTAAAAAAAGAACGAAGTGGTCATAAGGTTTGTATGCTCAATCGGTCCGCTTTTCGAACCGTTGATATGACGAATGAGCCTCTCGTGATCGGATGCCTATACCTGAACACAAAGATTACGTAAAGATGGCCGGGTCGGTATCCTACGTTTTACGCTTCAAGCCCAGTTGCACCAGTAGCGGGCGCCTGCTTTGCCACGCCCTTGTTACGGCCCTGCATTTGACTCTCTATTTTTTATTCGCCTTTTCCAATTGCTGACAATACATATCTGCAGTTATTGTTTCGCCAGGTTTCATAAATTTATAATTAATAATTCCTTAAATATCCCACTAAACGCACAAAAATATTGCGGATCTTCGCAAACCTTTCAGGAAAAGGATCTTTATTTAGAAAAAAAAGCATCAACTGCAAGCCCATGCCTGTGACTTTCTTAACGCTTTTAATCGTAAACCGTTAAATATGTTCATGGTTTTCATCTGTATTATTATCCTTTGAGCTTTGGGATATCCCAAGTGTCATATGATTCATCTGCATCTTCTTCCACCAGAATATACTCGACGTTCATATTGTTTAAGCCTTCTCCTCCTATAACGACTTAGCGAGTTCTGTTATTGCATTAATTCCGTTTCCAGCTAGCTTAATTAGACTTACACGTTAAATTTACTCTGTCCATAAATTTATCTAGCATGCATTCAATATTCATGACTTATGAGGTTATGAAGTTCCAAAACCGCAAAGCGTTTCCATCCTCCCATGACATCGATGAACTCATCGCCAATCTTATTCAAAATCCATTGAAATGATTTCCCGACTCTTGAAATTAATATTTATATAGGAGATATCAGTATTTAAATCGAAATATTTAAGAATACATTGAACTTGTTTCATTCTATTTGCTTTAACGATTAGTGAATATTGTAGAATGATGTATTCAAAACATTCGCCTTTGCGTGTGTAAAAAAGCCTGCTGTTTCATAGTGATTAGTGTTTTCGAAAAATAAGCAATATATGTCAGTAGTACTGTTAATGTCAGTATTAATACCATTTAATTCGTGTTAAATATATTATTTAATGCAAAGCTTATGCTTGGCTGGCTTTAAATTACGGCATGTTTGGTTGTAATTTGAATTTTTTTAATGAATAAAAATTTTGAAATAACAGAAAGCATTTGAAGTAATATAGTCATGTGAAAAAATATGGAATATAAATTACAGAAATATTATGGGGATTGTATTATGGATTGTATTATATATACAAATTAAAATATTTTTGTTTGCTGATATTATTCATCCACTTGCGATGAAGCTTTGAGGAATTATTGTGTGCACCTTCGTGAACATTTTTGAATTAGAACAAGTACAGTTTGTGTACGCAATTTGTTTTGCGAGACGTTTAGCGGATCCACCATGTTGGCGCATATTGGTTTGATGAAGTGAAGCGAGGCCGTGGGGACAGGGAGGGGAAGAGTGCGTGCGCAATGCGACGCTTGAATTCCACTCACGGGAGAGAAGAAGACAGTCGGTCTTCGATGCGAGAGCGAGTGCGCGCATATTTTTGGATGCTAGTCTTTCAGCCCGCGCTACACGTGACATGAAGCAATAAATCACGTAACTCCTGCGTTTCTTTTCAAATAATTACTAAGCGCGTGTAGCATTACAACGCATGCTGGGTATTCGATAGCTATTTATAAATTTACTTATATATAATATATATTTAATCACGTTAAAATCGGGAATCAGATTGCGTTTAATAGTTATTTGGGGCATTATTAAACTTAAAATTGTACCTCTAGTATCTATCAATCTGCGACCATGAGACCGACGAGATATTCGAAATTTCGGATCAATTCCTTAAACAAAAGCCCACGAACCTATTGATTGATGCGTTATATTATGTTTGGCACACGAACCGATAATTTCTTTTCTTTCTTTTTCTTTGTGGGATAAAGGGAGTCTTTTGCTACGTTTCACACACCTTATTTTTTAAGTGTCAGGGTTGTCGAAATAGATTGTCTGAAGAAGCATGTCCTCTTACATTTTTGTAAAGGCAGCGATTATTCCTCAATTAGAATTTCTTTTGTAGGCACTTTTGTCATGTATATTAATTATTTTGCACGTCCCTAGACAAATAAGTCCAGTGGTGTCAGGTCTGGAGACCGTGCGAGACACGGAATATGGCACGCTCTCGAACAAAGAAATCCAGTGGTGTCAGATCGGGGGGCGTATTTTCTTAATCCTGACCCTGGCAAACTAGTAACTCTTTAAGTTGAACGACTTATTGAATGAATTGTATAACATTTAGCATATCGTTGGAAAGGATATAATCTAAAAAAACCTTTTTAAATCTAAATTAAGTTCAAAATACTAGTTAGTTTTTTTGTTTAGAGAATTTAGAAGGTGATATTTCTCATTCGTTTGCACATTTTTTGTGACTTGTCGGTTCTTGTGCGGAACATCCTTTATATAACATATCTAAATATAATATATACCGTAAAAATAGTGTGAACTTCCATGGAATCTAACATGTGTATTACCAAAAACTACTAGCCTTTAGATATCGAATTTTCAAAGATCTCGGGTGGATTTTTTTTTAAATTTTGCTAAAAAGACCTCAAGTTTATATATCCAAATAAAATGAAATTTATCTGATATAGTCTGTAGATCAATATTTAAACCTATTTTTAATGACATTGTCTCTAAATTGCAAATTACCGATCAATTAATAAAACCCCAATTTATTTTCTTGTCGCGAATATGGCGACATTCAATCACTAAATTATAATGATTAATATTCTCCTAAATAATTATCACTTAAGACCAAGGTTCTTATTAGTATCGGCGAAAATTTCTGGCCAGTACGTCCTCAAATTGAAACTCTATTAAGCAAGCCAGCCCTTAAAAATGTTCATTGCGCCCGCAAATTTAGTAGCACAACTTTTAGTACACAATATAAAATAATTTCAGCTGAAAATATTCCAGTATTTTTTTTCGCAAGCACGTGTACATAAATTTCGTAGCCTTGCCCGTTTATAGTCGACCCGAATTTGGGTCGCAAACAACTGTCTCGAAATATCCGCCGATACTGTATCTTTATGAAGTACTATTTCAGCCCCGCGAATGGATGTTCTAAAAATTCTTTCGGATCATGGATTATTCTTCTATTATGGCTCTGTTGACAGCCTTAAAGTTTCGATAATAGGGTTAGTTGATATTGCTGACAATAAATTCTAAATATAGAACGGTGGGCATCGATGGGGGATGAAACGTATTATGTCCGGCTTTTCATGGCACAATTTCATAAATTATTTACCTTTTCTGACGTTCAGCTCCAATATTGATTTTCGCCGGAATCTTCGGAGGCTCCAGCGATCGCGGTGTCATGCCGGCTTAGAGTTGTTCGACATATCCTCAAATTGTATTCTATCATCATCACAATATGATAATTCGACATGTTCCTATTGAAGATAGGTTTACGGACATTTCTTATAATCTAGGGACATCCATCAAATTGACGGCTGAACGGAAATCCTCATTTTATTCTAAAACACCTAATTACACAACATAAGGGACTATTCTATCTTGTTGGACCTAAAAGTGATCGATTTTTTTAACATTTTTTTATGCGAATATTCTTCATCATGGAAGTCCTAAGTCCTAAACAAATAATTTGAAGCAAAAAAAATAAACATATTTTTACTCTGTATAATATTTTGTATAGCTTAGACTACAATTTAAAAAAAATATTGAAAAATAAAATAACAGTGAGCAATCAAAAGAAAGTTTGTGTTTTTACCAACTATTTTTGTAGTTTTTTGTTCATTAAATAAACATTTTTGAATATTTTTAAATAATTATAGTCTATACGATGAAGACGTTTATTATATACGTGTCTGCCAAATTTCATAAAGAATTCTTATCTAGAGCGTGTGGGAGCACTTCCATGAGGTTGAAAAATGTAGTTTCGAGAAAAACGCTTTTAAAGTTTCTTCTTTCCTCAGCTTCACGAAACGCAACTTCTTCTCATCAGCCTATAACTTTGCGATTTTCATGTTTTTGCTATTGCCGCTTTCAATTTGACTCTTTCGTTCGTCCGGATGTTTCTAACTAAAATTGTTTTTGTTGCAAATAAATTTTTGGCAAGTGAAATTCTGGCAAAATTATTATCTGTCGTCAGTGTAAATATGCTTTGGCTAATTGCAGAACTATAAATTCATTAAATAGTGCTGAAAATTGGCTTTAGACTTCGTACAAATAGGGGAAAACGTTTAGAATACATTTCCTTTTTATATCGACTGCCAACCAAAATGTTATGCCAAAAGTATGCGGCTTATTTGGCATACATTGTGCAAATATGCATCAAGCTTTCGCTGGAAATAGCTGTTCATCTTTGAAACATTTTGATGAGGCTCATAAAAGGTTTGGCTATTATTTATGTAACTGCTTCATTCTTCAGACATATGCCAATCATGTATATGTATAAAACTAATTTTTTTTTATATATTGTAAGAAATATTTCAGATTTAAGGTACCGGTTTTAAAATAATAATTAGAATTTTTGCTCGATTTACGATTCTTCTTTAATTGATAATTGTATGCAATATACAATATTTCTGAATGAGAAACCTGTCGATGAAATGATTTAGAATATGTATTATATTCATATCGTTCAAAAAACAACATGAAGTAATAGATGAAAATAGCAATAACTGCTATAATTTAGCTCATGAAATTCTAAGCTCGTCATATTGACAGGTCTCGTAACTTTAATGTAAAAGAAATACCCACAAGTATGCAATTCGATGTTAAATATTTGAACTGCTCGTTTTTTTCCAATGTATTCTTAGTTGCATTGTGTTCTTGTTCTATAATATAGTCCACATCCATTAGCTTTAATGTTGGAAATTGGCTCGAAATTATCTAGGCACTCATATATTCCATATGATTTGAGGCAATTTATTAAAAGTGTCTATTTCTAAAACAATGATTCATTCAAATTAGCTGGATGGAAATTTGAAAAAAAAAATGCTTCAATGCTTCAAAGTAAAATATTCTGACATGCAAGAAATAATTACACATGTGTATCTTGAAGGTCTCATATTAAATTATTCCCTATGATTTTCTAGATAATTGCTAAATGCATTCGAATTGAATACTTGTACTTCGCTTATGCTATGAAAAAATAATGTATTCATAGTGTGTTCCATAAAAATCAGAATTAATCAAAAGTAATACTTTTCAGTCCGAATAAAAATTCAGAAAATAAGTGTACTAGATTTTTATATATTTTTTTAGCAAAAGTGTATTTAAAAAAAAACTAGGATATTGTTGATACATTTGTTGACTATTTTTCCACAAAATCAACATCTCACCACACACACACACACCACGACACAAGGTATTTATACCCTCCTCGAAGAAATCTCCCGCCAGCTCTTTCCCTCACTTCAGAACCTCTTTCTGCACCTGGTTCGTCGGTTGAAAATGTAATTCTATTCATTTGTGTCTTCAAGGAGATGAAAAGATGACAATCTGGAGTATTTGAGAGGTGGTTCAAAACATCCTAACCAAATGAGTCCAAAAGCGCCTTGGTGACTAAAGCTGTGTGAGGACAGGCGTTGTCTTGCAACAAACCGCTCCTCTCATATTAGCATTCCCCTCCTTGTTTTGGATACTTTTTTTTTTAGTTTTTTAAGATCTCACAATATTATTGTGCATGGTTTCCCCCTGAGGCATAAATTCGACCAAAACTAAGCCTTTTCGATTCAAAAACAATGATTTGCCTTGATTTTTACCTAAATCTTTCACGCAACTGGATACTACAACGTGAGTTTACGTATTACCGTATTCCTGCGATGTTCACTATATCAGGAGATCTTCCTTTAGCATTCAATATTACCAACTCTAAAAAGAACAATAAATCACAGTCCGTTATGGTTACAGTACACTTACTTTATGAACTATCCTCGTACATTAGATCGTTTGTCGCACCTTATAAACAGGCTTACTGTCTTTGCAAGTGATTCAATCCAGCTACAAAATTGTTGCCTTAACAAAATTTCTTGGTCGACTTGACTTGACTTGAGTGGTTTTTAGCAGTCCCTTTTTTATGGGATTATTGCCAACCATTTTGACAATGTTTTTCATAGCGATCATATTTTAGTTGATTTCCTGAATTTGTTAGAGTTAATATTGAGATGATTAACGAAGTCGATTATTGTGGAAATGTAGTTGAGCTTGGAGAGAAACAGAGACAGAGAGAGTATCTTGCGTGATGCATGTTTAGATCGTTAACCCAAATTTATCGACTAATAATGATATGTAAATGATATAATGAATCGATTTCAATTGTATTGTTTATGTTTATGCAAAGAAATGACTGAATATTGTGTGCTATCGAAAGTGTTTATTTATTTAAATACAAGCTTCATACACGCTGCGACGGTCCCGACAGATAAATGGATTTATATGGATGATAAATGGCGGACATACAAATCACTACTTACTATTTAAAAAGTTTCTTAATCTTTCCAATTATTGTTGTTTATTGTTTTTTGAAGGCAGACTGAATATTGTGAAGGACCGTATGAAATCCCCTATTGGAATACGAGGAGTAAAAAAATGACTAACCGTTTGAGTGCAAAGCAGCGTTATTGCTTTGCGAGAAAAGTGCGGCATGACGATATATAGACGTCGAGTTACAGTCATAAACTGTATATTTGACGCAGTGGTTTATATTTATTGAAGATTTGCATTTTTGGTAAGAATGCTAAAGACACATAAATTCAGACTGGAATGAGTTCAATTCTTATTTGGATGATTATATGTTACCTTTGTATACCAAAAAGCTAGATCGAATCGATAACATTACAGCAATAAAATTGGTCAGGACGATCTTGTATTTTCATCTTGTTCGTTTAATCGGTGACCTATTTGGAATTTCTATATACCAAGGATATAATCAATCGACGTGGAACTTCGATAATAAAATAAAACCGAGAAAACTTTTGTTATTTGTCCCAAAACGAAGTGCTGCGGAAGGTAGTCAAGTTTTCTTTAAAAATATCGTATTTTCCAAGTTTTTCCCGGGAAGCTTCAGCACTCTTCGAATCGATATTTGGGATTGTTTTCCGCAGAGGCATTCTGCATGACTGTCGCAATAAAGAGTCAAGTAACATGGAGTTTAAGTAGTGCGGTTCGTCGATGATGAGAGTCGGGCGCCGCGGTGTCTAGCGATAATGGTGACTTCTTGCGATCGAGGGAGCGGGAAGGCGCTACCCGAAGTCTCGCTCTACCGACGGAAGTGGGCCAAACAGGAAGACACTCTTCAAAATAAACTTATCCACCACCTTAGGGCCCCGCCGATGGAAACGTGTGCCATTGTGTGGAAATAATTCGACGCCCATGGAATGAATATGTTCCATTCTTCGCGTCGCGTGTTAATCTGTCAAATTCTATTAATACATGGACGCTATTTATGTGCGCGCTTGATGTCCAAAAATAATCCATATAAAATAGACGAACGGATCTGATCCGCTTCCGCTTCTTGAACTTGTCACAAATCATCAACACCGCATTTTTGTTGGGCAACTCACCCGACGTGACCTATATACCAACTGTCAAATATGCTTATATATTTAATATTCAACTTCGAGGGAAATTCAAATAAATTGATGACATCCAACGTTTCATACTCTGAAAGGTAATATAAGCCTGTATTATTTTTTGAGATCTTAATCCTTGACATTCTAGGTCTCGCTCTCTTTAGATGTTTATACATTTTTAGTATCCTTGTTTAATCCCTAAAGGAGTACTATCCCAGGGTCTGGGACCCCCCTCCACTATTCATAAAGAGCACTCTTGTACATTGAGCTCGATGACAGACAGAGACAGAGAGAGAACGTAGCGCAGTTCGGGAGACAGAGACGGAGAGCTTCCCTGCATACATCGCACGATTGTATAGATCGTTAGCCCAAATTTATCGATTAATAATGATTTCGATTTCAAGTGTGCTATTTTTTTACGCAAAGAAATGACCGAATATTTTGTGCTATCGACAGTGTTTATTTATTTAATTGCTTCATGTTCGTCGCTGCTTGTTGAATGAGTCTTTGTCCGATTATCATTCTAAAGCAGGAGCAAATGAATCAATTTCTTGTGTATTGTTTATGTAAAAAAATGACGTGGTCTTGTATGCTATCAACAGTGCTTATTTACAATTGACTCTGCCTCAAATTGAAGATTATTTTATGCTGATAGGAGCTGACAGAAAGTAACGACTTCATCGATTTTAAATTACTTTGGCAATGACTTTAAGATAATAACAATTGTAGAATTAATTACTGACAAGGCTCCAAATGAAGAGGATATATTGGGGAATTATTATCAAGCGTGCTCTTTCCAACGATAGTAGTGACGACAGAGTGCTTACACTGACATTTAGATTAATTTTAGAAGACATCCATGATTGATAATAAACAACGAGATCTTTTTTCTCACAAATACATTCGTAATAATTTTAACACTGTGAACAATAAATCTCACTCGATGTAGTTTGACCATATTGAAGGACTTCAGTAGCGTAAGTAGTGTAACGTTGAGGTGAGGGCGTTCTCTGTTCTTCTATCGGGCCGTGATTTTGCTGAACGAATGGATGGGAATAGACGGGCGTCGAATAGAAAGACTGTCTTCTCTAAATACCTATTTATTCCATACAAGAAAGAGATCTGGCTGCAGAAAGGACGACCTCCCGCAGCCAAGGCTAACCGACAACTCTCCCGACTCCCGCCTCCTAAGCGTCACTACCCAAACGATGCACGCGTAAGAAGCAATCCATCGCTATGCAGGTGCAATGTTTCCGTAGGCCCACAAGAGATGGCGCTGTTAAAATAACACATTGCACCTGAAGAGAGACGGAAGATGTCGCTGTGGATGTGTTTTTAATTTGAGTA
The DNA here is from genome assembly GCA_008973525.1 of Stenopsyche tienmushanensis. NCBI lineage: Eukaryota > Metazoa > Arthropoda > Insecta > Trichoptera > Stenopsychidae > Stenopsyche > Stenopsyche tienmushanensis. The sequence continues at coordinate 1,436,479 of WACJ01000403.1, forward strand.
CAATACCAACTTTTCATATTCAGTCACAAGATAGTGTAAAAAGAGCTGTTTCTTCTCTTTATCGGCTAAATCCCGACACGTACTCGTCATGATCTCATCAGTAATGTCGTGTGGTATCCACACTTCTTGTTTTATGATCTTTCCCATTTTATTCAAGTGTATTTGAACACTACTCCGAAAGTATCCGAGCTCGTCTATTAATTATCGTATAGATTGTTTTAGATTTGATTCAATTTAACCTTTCTGTCACTTCAGACCTTATTATCTAAAGTAAAATTTCCACTTTCAAATTGTTTAAGCCATCTCTAGCATCGATGCACAGCTATAGATTCTCAGAGCGTATCACAAATATGCAGTTGTTTCATTATTTTTTGAAGATGTTCGAATAATATACAACTTCGCGTAAATTGTTTGTTCGGCACAAAATCCACCATTTTGAAACGCGGTTTGTAAATTTTTTTTTGTTGTATAAAATAACATTCTCCAGATGTTAGTCGACTAACAAAATATACAGTACGTGATATCAAAGAGATGGCTGAAACACAACTGATGATCGAAAAGTAATAATGAAAAAAACGACATTTTCGACTGGACAAGATATTATTTAATCAATAACAAGACAAGTAACATAGGTATATAACATGAATAGGTATAGGTGCGATGGGGCAAAATGATCTGAACGTCACGAAAAATGAAACACCAAACGGCAGTTTGTCGGAAGGAGAGGAATAATCGTTTGTAGTCATTCCGCCCCCATTGCATACATTATAGTATGCTACGCGCATGCGCGGCATCGTTTCTACTGTGTGTGTTTGCCTTTTTTTTTTAACAAGCCTATTTTATTATATATTGCACAAATTGAAAAAAAATATCAATGCATAAAATCAACTTTTCCTAAGAAGAAGGTAAGAATTTTCACTTCTACCATGCAAGAGTATAACACTCTTGAGGATGTACATGTATTTGATATTCCTGACGAAGTCAATCCTTATTATATAAATAGTTTAGTCTTTTCGAAGATTATGAAGGTTAATTGGACCAGCTCAAACAAATTCTTCATTTACACTTCATTAAAGTTTCATATTTTAAATGAAAACCATTAACTTTTTTAAATCGCATTGAAAGTAAGACCAATAATTATTAATGAATCTCGATAGATTGATATTTGACCAAAAATATAATTCCTCATTTACCAAACGATTTTAATGGAATATTCGAAATATTATCATATGGATTTCGACCGTGTCTCAATTCGTGCGGCACCTACTTGTCAAACAACAATGCGAATACAAGCAGTTGGCGAACATATGCTTATATTGTAGATCATATTTCCATGTTTATCATATACACAATTCTTACAGTACTCGAGTATGGACTTAATTTATAAGAGTATTTATTATGAGCTATTTGAATGTTTTTTGAAGAACCATAAATATAAAATATGAGCGTTTTAATCATACTTTGATCGTAAAAATGTCATACTGGCATATAAATATAAAAAGTCTGCTTAATCGAAATTCTTATGGGTTGTAAAATATATCCGCTGGGTAACGTCGCCTTGACATTGGACTGCAGATGGGGTATTTTATTTACCCCCAGCTTGATATTCTTTACCTAAAAAAATAATTTAATCTTGATAATATTCAGTTTGTGTGTCTATAAAATTGATATCGTGCAAGGTAAATAATTTTTGCACAATATATATTATGTGAATTTTGTAAAGGCACCTTATTTGCCCTACTTTATGGTCTTAGTATTTACTATTTCAAAAGTAGAAAATCTGAAGTTGAACTCTAAATTCTATTAACCCAATGTTTCAACATTTGGTCTATTTTATTTTAATGATTATTTTGGAAGGTGTCCTTTTGAATTATAAAAGCGATACGTATTTTATTACGCGATGTGTATTTTCGCATTGTCGAAAGCTCGCTGCGATCAATCACTGCTAAATTTCGACGTATAAATGGAAAAGGATTGATTTATTAAACCATATATTTGTCTCTCCGATCCTGAGAGATCCTTCTGATAATATTTGTCGAAGAAAATGCGGATTTGTTTTCGGTTCGAGTGGCGAAATAGTTCAATACAGCGCTAGTTAATATTGATTTATAAGAAGAAAATTTGTTATTTATTACTTCCTCCCGATATTGCTTCCTCACTTTATCCCGTTTTATTATGGCTCTCCTAGCGCGATCGCTATTTTTTTTTAAGAAAGGGATTTTCATCCTCGCAAATTGAAATTTAAACTCAACCGTGAAAGTTCGCATTTACGACAGAATTGAAATAAAAATGAGCCATTTCTGCTTGTGCCTAATCGGATCGCATACTAATTATAAACGATCCTTTAATAACACCTCGTTGGCTTTATTAGTTTAATCCATTAAATAAATTACACCACGACATACATTTTATAAATGTCGGCATGCAATAGACAGTCTTTGTCGACGTTGAATGCAATGAGACATCGAATGCCTTAAAATATGCCTCAATTCCTTGAATTGTTTATAGATCATTTTGTAAATTTAAATATAATGGTCAAATTAAAAAACAGCATGTTTCATAACATCCGTCTTCAATCGTGAAAATATATGGCGATTCGTCTGGAAAATGATCTTCAGGAGCCAGCTCTTGATTCAAGTCTTTAATATCATACTCAATATACGTTGCTTAAACAAAAATATATTTATTCAAATAATGATGATCAAAAAGCTTTACATATTATTATTGCATAAGGTTTTCTTCATCATAAGAATGAATATAAGGCGTTTTTTAGAAACTAAATATGCCAAATTGTGCAAAAAATAGTTTATTAAAGGGATCTTCATTTCAAAAATAAAATTGCAGCTGTTAGATTAAATGTATGACGTTTGTGATGAATAACAGTGGTTCTGGAATGTCCTCGAAATTCATATCTTCAAAGGCTTCACCTCTCATAGAGCAAATTCTATTATTGCATCTACTTTGTATTAAGTAGGCTTGTTTAGATTTATATATTGAACCAACTTTGTCTATACATTTTTTCAGTATGCATTCAATGTATTTCTTTGATGAATTATATTATTAGTTGATTTTTTTGCCCGAATCAAGAAGATAAAATTATGATTTAAGGGGGGAGATACCTTTAGAATTTTCAAAAAATTGAAATTTTTTTTTTTACATAATTCGAATGTATAATATGTTAAAAATATACTGTTAAAAGGAAAAATTGAAATATTGAATATAAATGGAATTATTGTCAAAAACGTCAGTCCGCATACTGTCATCAACTCGGGTAGTCGGAGAGCTTGGGTCGGAGCAATGCTTCTTACACAGTACGTTTGTATATTTTTTAACTTTCAAGGCAATTTTAGATTTTAAACCTTACGGTGATGATTTGACTATTGTGAAAAGTGAGTGTGTTGGCCATGTTGAGAAGAGAATGAGCTCCAGACTGCGACAGATAAAAAAAAATTCAAGAAAAGGGAAGTTGATAGAAAACGTTGTAAAAAAACTTACAACATATTATGGTTTAAGTATTCGAAGAAACGTTAGTGTGGAAGATATGAAACGAGAAATTATGGCTACTTATTACCATATTTTTTCAACGAAAAAAAATCCACAACACAACAACTCTCCGACTGGAGCCGAGATTTGGTGCAAATGGCAGAAAGCCATCGCTTTAGGTAAAGATCCTCAGCTTGAAGATCTTACTCCATTACTTGACGACGATATAAAACAACATCTTCTACCAATTTACGAAGGTTTGTCCAGACATGATTTACTGGAAAGATGCTTGGGTGGCCCAGAATGCCAACAAAAGTTTCAATGCGACAATTTGGCGAATATGTCCAAAGCACCTCAATTCTGGACTAAAAATTGTTGAAAGTATATTTAATGAAGGCTACACCTCAATTCTCAAACTTATGAATGAGCTGGGTATAATTGTTGGCACCTATTGTAAAGTTTTCGCTGAAAATACCGATGAGGCACGAATAGTGAAACAGAACCGGATGAGTTTTTCCGAAACCAAAACAGCTCGTACTGGTCGAAAACAGCAGCAGCTCGAAGATAATCAGCTTTTTTAGAAGGTCGAAGGTTTATTGTATGGATTCAGAATCGCCGATTGATCGGTAAATCACATTAAATTATAATTATACTGAATCAAAACTTTGAACGCGATTATCTCGAAACTCTGTTTTCAAAAACTGCTCGTTCTGTAACTCAAAAATTTATTGACCGATTAGGCTGAAATTTTCAGGGGTTTCTCTTTATAATATTATCGGAAGGATATACCTATAAGTTTAAAGATATCGGGTTAATAAATATTTTTTTTGGGGTCAAAACTGTTGAAAAATAGCCAAAAATCTGGACTTTTTTTTTAACAGCCGATATAAATTTTATTTTTAAACTTTTTTATTATTTTATAGGTATATCCTTCCCGTTAATATATCAGTAATCGAAAAAAAATCAACTTTTTTATTTCAGATAAATAGAAATTTTTTGACAGGTGCAGCAGTTTTCGATGTCTCCCAGCAGACGCTTGAAGAAATATTCTACAGAGCGGCCATTTTGTAAAAAAAATAAAAAAATCACATGTTTTTTTACACTTTAATAATGTATCAATAAGATGTCAAAATATATAAATGATCACATTATTTTATCACCTTGAAAATAATTCATTAAAATTGACTGATTTTACCCGGTCTAAAGGTATCTCCCCCCTTAAAGGACGTTTCTACCTTGTTGAACCTAAAAGTAATCGATTTTTTAATGCGAAAAGTATTGAATATAGAATGTTGATGTTTATCGTATTGACTAGGCTATCTTTATTGAACATACAAATATCTTTTAAAGTTTGACAAAGTATGGTAATGGGAGTGAGAGCCACGTATGTCGGTGCGCGAGCAATGACATTCTTCACCATGGAAGTCCCAAGTCTTGAACAAATAATTTATAGTAAAAAAATGAAATATATTTTTACTTAATATAATATTGTGTATAGCTTAGACTACAATTAAAAAGAAATATTGAAAAATAAAAGAACGATAAGCGTTTGAAAAAAAGTTTGTGTTTTTACCAACTATTTGTGTAGTTTTTTGTTGATTAAATAAACAATTTTAAATATTTTTGAATAATTGTAGTTTATACGATGAAGACGTTTATTATACACATGTTTGCCAAATTTAATAAAGAATACTTGTCTAGAACGTATGGAAACACTTCCATGAGCTTGGAAAAAGTAGTTTTGAGAAAAATCAATCTATAATTTTACGAATTTCATTTGTAGCGACTTGAAATTTACTGAACGTATTCTTAAACATTGGTTCTTTCCGATCCATGAAAAAAAATTAACCAATAAGACCTGTAGTCCTGTAATTTGATAGTTGAATTTGCAACTTAATCATCATGGAAGCTGTGGTAAGGAACTGAATTTTTAGAAACATGTAAAGATTTTTAAGACTTGAATCACTTTAAAGTCAAATATCTTTTCTTGGGGGATTCTTTTAGATTTGTAAACAGGTAGTAATCGCTGAGAATCAAATCTGGAGAGTACAGTGGATGGGGAAGTAATTCAAAGTGCAATAATGCAATTTTAAAAAAAAATCCACACATTTATTTAATCTTTTATAAAAACATTGATGCTTAACCAACTTGAAAATTCTGTCATTTTCTTCTGATGTTTTCTAAATATGAATGGCTTATTATTGTAAGAATTCCACACGCCATAAGCATTACATAACATGGTTGTTACATCTAAATATAAATACGTAACGGCTAAATATAAAGCTAATCAGAAAAAATGTATACCAGCAACACATTGCCAAATCTTCAAAGACAATATTATCCCAAGCTGTACAAAAAGAGAAGCGATTGTTTTGCTTGTCGATTCTCTTCCTGAAAATTATTTTCAGCATTCCTACGTCGCCAGTTCCTGGATATGTTTGACAAATTAAATATACTTTGGTGTCACAGCCGCCTTCCAAGTTTATTTTTGGTTATTCAAAGAATGCGCGTAATCAACATGATGACGTTCCATAATATTTTGGGCCAAATTATACGTCATTTGAATTTATTGGACGGTCCAAAGTGCACGAATCCTAACGAGAAAATAATTATTTTGTAATAATGTAATGCATTAAATCTCGTTAAAACCGGAATATTCACATTATCTTGCATCCGAAAACAATCTAGAACGCAATTGTTCAATATATTGTCTTTTTGGATGATTTTATGAACGAAAAATTATGATTTGACACCTATTAGTTTCGCCAGATTAATCAAAAGCGAACAATCGATTCTCGGGGAATAGTTCGGGATGTGTATATCTGAATTGATCAACATCTAATAAAAGAGTTTTTTCAAGTGAAACTTCTATAGGGCGGTAGGTCAAATTGGCTTGTACGCCACGAAAAGTGAAACTCTTAACTGCAGTTGATTGGAAAGAGAAGGAAAATCATTTATAGTGTATCCGTAGTAAGGTCGTATGTGCCACGCAGCCTCTACCGTGTGTGTATGTTATATACGTAGCATAAATCAATCACTATGCAAGTAACAAAGCTATTTTATTATATATTACGCAATATACAGTTTTGTCTTTTAGCTAAAAAAATTGTTAACAAATAGTCAAAACGGTAATCTACCCCTGATAATGTTATTTCCGACATTTATAATAATACTTAAGGCATGTAAATATATATCATATAAATGACTGAAACTATGTTGTAACTATTTATAATAAATATTGTAATTCTTTGAATGTAGCAATACTTCAATCAAATTCAATGTCCGCAACATTGAAAGTTGGATAGACTGTAACTTTCCTGATTTATCTAATATATAAAAATTAATATCTGTTTGTTCGTATGTAATGAGCTGCCATACCGTTTACCAGATTACAATAAAACTTCGTTCACTTATTGCTAAAGATTACGCGAGTGACATAAGCATAGTTTAATACACAAAAACAAAAATTTGTTACCTCTTTGGGGGTTAAGACATAGTCTTGGTTATCCTTTTTCTATATAGTTATATTGAAAAATCAGCTAATCGTAATCGTTTATAATTGTAAAAAATATAAAATTTACAAAGCATGTTAATAGTTTCATCAATATAGGCAATTTTACGCCAATGGAGTTATGAAATTGGATGGCTTCTTAAATAACATTTGAATTTTTTGTTAAAGCATTATTTGCCTCCCCCGCCAAAATTCAGACTATGCGTGTTAAAACGACATGCACATGCAGAATGGTTCATAAATTTCATATTCTTGGCAAAATCGTGAAGGAATATTAAAAGACCTGTTAGAATCGCATTTGCTTTAAACGAGTGGGAGGCAAATAAATTTTGAGCATTCAAAATAGTCACAGAGAGATATTAAAAACCATCCAAATGGATGGCCGAGAGCCCTCTTGCGGTTTTCTAATTCAATATTCAAATTTCAACGATAGCTTCAGTGGCATTTTATTGAATGTAATTGGTTTCGACCGTTATTTGGGCTCTTTTGCGGGCCCAGAAGCAAATTAGCGCAACAATTAAGCACTCCGCAGATAAGCTGCCCTTTATATTGTGTTTAAATATGTATGGACGGCCAAAGTGTACGTATTATGTGCGAATTTATCATTTATTGTGGTCGCAGTTCGTAATTTTAAACGGAGGCACTCGTTTTTGGCAGACTTCCACGCGGTTGCGATAATTTCAATACTTTGGGTTCATTGTTGAATTTAAATGCTAAGCTGAAGAAGTAACTGAAATTACGACTCTCTAAATATTATTTTAAGTCAATTTATGAAAAAATAATTTACTCCTACACCGGAAATCTTGGTATTTACACGAAGAGATGCTGAGAAATGACGCACAAGCTCTCCTGACTTTTCTTTCTGCGTCTGTTACGGGAGAAATGAAATATTTTCGTTATAATGAAGCATATATCGACACAAAAGATTTTAAAACTTCATCATCCTCTGAATTTTAGTTTATTCCATATGCTATTTCCACCATATTTGCTTCATCAATTTCTTCTTATTTTTTAAATTTAAGTCCTTATAACACTCATCAAAGCATAAACTTTAATGTGCCATATCCGATATCGGACATAGGGAATCTCTATAGGAGATCTTACTGGGGAAAAGATTTAATGTGGTAGCATCGTACAGATCATAGATGCTGCAAAAAGTCCTAAAGGAAGACGGAATGGCCACAATGTTTGTATGTCCAATTGGTCCACTTTTCGGACCGCTGATATGACGAATGAGCGCCTCGCGATCACACACCATACCTAAACATATACAATTTTTATAATCGGTCGAAAATATTATTGCCTTTATTTTATTGCGGGCTTATTTTGGCTAGATCGGCCTAATGTTTAAGCGATAACAAAGAAAAGAGAGATTAGACAACTTAGTATATATTATAAAAACGGACACAGTCAAGCAAATATTTTGCGTCCTGGTTAAAAATTTGAGCGGAAAGTTGCCCAAACTATGACCTGGTCAGGTCATCATCTTCTCATAACCACTAACTGCTCCAAATCATTGATGAACTACAACTATGCACGGTAGTTTTATTTATCCACAGAGTTTTTGCTCTTTAAATTTGTACGCTTTATCTGTTAAACCACGAGATTGCACACTTTTCGAATTGTAAAGAACTTCGAAATAAAGTTCACTTTGCGGTATGCGATGCTTGTTTCAAAGGAATGAATAGCGTTCTACGCTCTTCTTTATATTTCATTCCATTCTGGCCATTTTTCGGAAGTTGCTGCTAATTTCCGCCCGCCATTATTGCGTTTCAGAGCGCTGCCGGGACGATCAAAATGGTTAATCAAATATTTTATAAAGCTATTAAATATTTGATATCGAATAAGGCCATCCAAATATACAGCAATCACACTATTATGTTGGAACTCAATTGCAGATATCGGATTTGAAATTTAACATTAAACGGTATACTTTGTGATATTGGCAATAAAGAGATATTTAAAAAAAATATATAAAATCTCAAAATGAAATAACATAGAAAGCGTCTAATAGATGAACTGCGGCCTTTGTGTGGGTCGAATTACACAAACTGAGATAAAACAGAGAATTGCAGAGAAAACAGTAAAGTGATATTGCTTGCAACGTTTGAGCAAATTGAAGTAATGGAATAAGATGGAGGGACCAAATAAATTGCTAAAGAAACGATACATACAAATATTTTGTTCATGTGTATAGTAATAAAAATGTGATACATGCTAATAAATTTTATTAACGTCGTTTAAATATTTAAAAAAGAGATAAATGTATTTTTAATGGTGGCAACCCCATTTAAGTTATGTTTACACTTGAGGTGTCAAATTGGGAAAAAAAATGGCGGCTTTACCGAGCATTTTTTTTTGTTGGCGGGGATTAAAGTCTCCGATGTAAGAAGTTTTGCGATCAAGATCGGTGAAGGTGGATCGCTCCACAGGGCAATTTCGCTTTTTCTGGATATAACTTTCCCGTTGATTGACACATTGCAAGTCATCAGGCGCTCATTAATTTGGCGGGATTTATCGCCTGCCATTATTTTGTGTGTGGATTCGCGAGCACACGAACAGACATACACAAACGCGTGTCTGCTAACACGCGCACATATAAATTATTATTTTTTTTAACATAAACACTCCTTATGGGATTGCGCAACGATACATTTGTTATTTATCTGTCGGAAAAATAGCCATTCCTGCCGCTATATGAGACTTGAGAACGATTCTAGGATAATTATCAGTGTTCTCCGTCACTCAACGGAGCTTTGCAATTGAATTTTGGATAACGACTTTTGGCACGTTTGTTAGCGAGATGAAAAAGATTATTTATAATGTTTTGATGAGACTAAACAAACAAACTAAGGCGTCAAAATAAACTTTCGACGGTTATACGACTATTCCCGAAGGAATCAAAGGAGGAATCAAGGCAATTTCTTATTGATTATCAACTGTAAATTTAATTTTGACGATTATGCGATAAAATTAAATACGTTTGGAATTCAAAGATATTATTCAAAACGATTCCAACGTAAAATTACTATTTTGTAAAACATTAGCGCGACTTCATAATTGGTAAAACATCACTCAATAAGTTCGTAGGAAGATTTTGGCAAGTATCTAGCTTGTGTGTTGTATAATACACCGCATATTGACTGAAAATTTGCACACGAGAAAGCTGTACGCAGATGGTTGCCGCATTTGCTCACAATTGATAAAAACAGCATCGTGATGATGTTTCACTCGAGTGTTTGGCGATGCTTCAGAGCAATAAAGCCGAATTTTTGAATAAATTCATTACCATGGATGAAACATGGATCCATCGCTCCATGCTGAGACAAAAGAACATGGAAACTAGTAAATCCAATCCCGAGCCGAAATTTCGATCTCGGGACCGGGACTTTCAAAAGTTTCCCGACAAATTATTTATTTCCATTGCTGCAGATGAATACTTATATACTATAATACTTTGATGTGATTCGTAATTATATTACGGAGGAATACAAAAATTATGAACCTCGTATCTATTGTATTTCATATCGATATTACCATTATTAGAGTCGCGGTGTAGTAAATACATCACCGGTAGGGAAAGGTTAATATAACAATTTGAAGAACACATATATACTGTATATATGTATACATGGATTAGACAGTTACTGCCCCTAGGCGTTGCCTAAGACCGTCGATTAGTAGTTACGCCACTGTTTCCAAGCGTCCAGATTTCGGCGGGAACTGTCTCGATTTAGTAGCCTTCTCCGATGCTGGTGAGGTGTACGATTTCTGTTAGATAAAAATTTCAATCCCGAATTTTTCGGGATTTCGTTTACTAATTCCGGGATTTATGAGCACCTAAAAATGTCCGAGATCCCGGGATTGGATTCCCATATGGGGACCCTTCATTGAACCGAGTTATTTATTGGTCCCACTATTCGGGAGCAAGTCAGCCCGTTCAAAAATGCACAGCAAAGTGCAAAATCTGAATGTAATATCCATGTCTGCGAGGACACGCTCATTCTCAACTTCAAGTGATCACTTGTGCTCTGAGCGCGGGGGTGCTTACGTGATCGTACGCATTTATCGCCGAAAATGCCGTAAAAATCCTTAAAGGAGGACGGAGTGGCCACAACGTCTATGTATCCAACCGGTCCGCTTTTCGGACCGCTTACACGAACACATGCCCAAACGTGTCTACAGAATATGGTTTTTTAACAAAAGCTTGACAAAGAGAAGACTTCAATGTGGACTATTTGACTATCGTCAATGATCAAACCAATAAAAATAGCAAACTCCGATCCTGAAGAAATTTTTCTCTGGAGATGAATCGTGGCTTCACATTAAAAACGCGAAAAGAAATAAGTATCCAATGTAAGAAGGCAATATGGTGGGGTTTAGTGGGATAGAAGTGGAATTATTTAGTGGAGAATCATCTCAAATGGGATTTGTTACTAATGGAATGATGACGATTCGATGATGAATATGGATATGATTTTTGATACTCATCTTCACTTACTTAAAATAGAAGATTATTTTCTTAAGACCAATATTATGTTAACTTATTTTATCAAACTTGCCCTCAATGTTCAAGCTGTTATTTTGTTGTAAGACAGTTTAATCCCTTATAACATATAATGCATTGTATTAACTTCCATATGATCCAATTTTGAAATGTGCACATATTACCAAGTGCTTAAAGTATATTTAATATTTTTTTGCGATTTCATTAATCTTCTTTCCTATAATATTCCATTGGCATCTTCTTAAGCATGCAAAAATGTCTTGAGCATTTTCGCGCATCGTTGAGTTTGAGCATCGTTAGCCTCATCAGGGCTGCCCCTGCACATGTAAGATTTAAGAATTGTCATTAACGTACCCTAAACTTTTATACCACCCGGGGCTTGAACCTCATTACACTTTTATGCAAATTTTAAACTAAATATACACGTTACAGGCCTTATAGCTCCGGCCACAGTATGGAGGTCTGCCGGAAATGATATTTGGCCTCTTCCAAAAAGATAGAAGACCATTCGACAAACTCTGCAGAGGGTTTCGTAATTCATTATGTTCCCTCGACTTTGGAATTAAGGATTTTTAGGCCGGCAACCGCTTTATATACATTTTCATGAGGCTGTTGGCGTAAATACAATAGCATTCAGAACGTAGTGAAGGGGACTGGAATATTTTGTCATCATGTTTAAAAAAATCGGGCTTGTTTTAGGGATGTACATATATTGCTGTGATGGCCAACGAAATTTTAAATTCACTCGTATAATTATGCTAATCTTATAAACATTAGGCTTAAATAAACCGCATAATGATAGCATGAAATGACACAGCTACTTTATATGTTTTAACATAATCTCCCTAGTTTAAGATATATTCTTCCGATTACTATTATATAATTTCATTCAAAATTAAATTTAATATAAATATTTTCAGCTTTTAGCTCAAAGCTTTCTTCAACAACATCATGATTTTTATGATCTATTTTTTGTAAAAGATCTGTTCTCGTCGATTGTTTGCTTTAAGCTGAAGATCTTTATACATTTCGTTATATGAAACAAAGCACTGATAAGTTTTTTTTCGTTTAAATTTATGCTTCTTTCAGTGGAAAGATCTACATTCAAAAAATATAATCCTATTTATTCAGCCAAGTTTAGATCTTAAAGACTTCCTCTCTTATTCTACATCCATTCCATTTTCAGCTGCGTTGATTAATAAGCTTAACATTAAATACATTTTTATCAATGTAATGATCCATTTTATTTATTTGCGCGAAGTATTCAATTACCGCGTAAATATGTTTATACTCATCTTTATTTATATGAGGATTTCGACTTATTTAATATATAATGTGGCAAATCAAATCCAAACACAATCTATTTGAAGCTGTGCAAATATGTCCAGTGTTTTCTATTCTGTAACAATTTGCTTGTACCGAATTGCATAGATGCTCATGGCTGATTCAATTCGACATGTAATTTTACGGTATCCAAACTCTACAAATGTTTCCATGGGCATATCAGGCATTGTTGTCTTATATGTGGAAATCATTTTCGTATATTCGGCATATGGAGTAATTTCATACATGCTCGGTTAATCTAGCGGTCTAAATACGAAAACCAACAAACTAAAGCTTTATATGTTGAAATTGTTGCATATGTGTTATATTGTGATGTTTAGTATAAATACGAAATCCGCCCGATTGAGTGTTACCGATTTAAGGCAACCTATTTACAATATTTTAAGACGAAATTTGTATATTAAAAATGTGACATATCCCCCTGTGGTTGGATATCATTTATGGACTGAAATTATGACCTGAGCAGGTCCTGGTTTTTTTTGTGACCAATTATTGCTTTAAAGTCTTTGCTGGATTATTAATTATTTTCATTAACAAATATCCTTCCAACTGGTAAAATAATGCTTGGGAGTTTCAACACTTTTGTTCTTTCAAGCCGCACTTTCTTTTGCTTTGTCCTACTAAGTTGCTGTTCATTTCGAGTCACCCATTGTGACGATATTTCAACAGACAATCATACTATTGTTAATGATTTTTAAAAGCTAGAATACAAATATTTGTATAGCTAATCTATTTTAATTAAAATTTAACGTCTAGCATCCATTTTATTTGTTGTTATTTTAATAAGTAAAAGATATCATATGTCGAGTCGATTTCAAGTCATTGCTACTTATTAAGGGTACTAGTCACGTCGCCCACCTTACAATAAACCAAGGTTGTATATCTTGAGACGAATCCCAGTTTCATCCCGTGACATTTTTTGGCTTTATCTTTCGCCTTAGCTTGTAATATTGACCTTCCCCAATTGGGTCGATTTTAGCATCCGATTCAGTTAATGGTGGAGTTCTTGCTCTTCGCGCATCCCTAACTCCCCCAAATGCTCGGCGAAGTTTTAATTTCTTGATTAACGCAATGTTTTCCTTCAAACATTTGGGACTGGCCCGGGAATCGGTTCTTGACCTGTTGAGCGCGTTAAACCGTTGATATATTTTCGAAGTTCACTTCGCATGTCTCCTATATTTTCGTACGCTAATGGCATCATTAACGTTTCTTTCGGCTCCCAGGGGTCATCAGTTGTTCCCGCGCAAGATGAACGCATTAAGATCACCACGGGACAGTTATAAAAGAGCTTCCTCGTGATGACAAAGAACAACTTGTGGAACAAAGTAGCTCCAAAGTCGTAGGGTGCTCGAACAAGGATATCCCAAATGAGGACTCTTCTAAAAACGTGCCAAGTGTTTTCATCCACCTCCACATCTACTGTTCACCCCCTCACACCGTTACTCCGAATGGAGAATTCCACAGGGTGGGAACGTAGAGGGACGTTTCGCTGTATCGATCGTACCACCTTCTCCCTCTGCAAACTCCTCGCACAAAATTGTACCTCTTGCAATAATACTACAGAATCTATACTTGTACCGAGATACTCGTGATACCAATATGATATTATATACATATTCAAACAACATGTACATGGAGAGGTTCCGGGTTCGGATCCTGACAATGTGATTTTTTCAGTTACTAGTTTACACTGAACTGAAAAATAGTTTAATTTGTATTTACGAAACGCCTATCGTCATAATCATCTGAATGATTATCCTTTTTTTTATTGAATTTCTTCTTATTCTTATGATAGAGCTCTTACACGATTTCTCATTACCTTTCATATAGATAAAACAAGATTTTAATAATAGTTTTAAATTGGAACATATACATAAATGAGCAAAATTATCAATATTTTCAAATTATATTTTTTTTCAAATTGCCTTAGGTTTATTTTATGCGATAGATACGTTTCACGGGGAGTCGCATATAAAAAAAATCGCATAAAAAAATCAAACTATATAGAAAACTGAGGAATTCCATTATTTTTAAAAACCGCATAACTTCAAATCAATGTGATAGAATGTACTAAAAATCGCATTAAAAAACTTTGCAACGATCATTTTTTTACGCAGTTCGTGACATGGAGATTAAGCTCGCATTGGAGTTTAAAAACTCGTTCAGAATTTGTGTCGTGTAAAAAAATAGATTTTCCAATTTATTTCAAAGTTTACTGGCTTTTTCTATATTTTTTACAGTAAAGGGGGCAGGAGTTTCTTTCACTTAAATATCGTCTTCTGTTTCTTCTCTGCCATGTAAAATCAAACCAATAATGTCGTCGTAATTCAAGGGAGTATCCTCAAGTAATTCATCGACATCATTTTGAGAAAAAGTATCAAAGCCTTCTTCACCTTTTTCTAAACATCCAGGTACAATTAATGACGCAAGTTAGAATAATGCCCTGATCTAATGTCTGAATTAAGCATGCCGTGTTTGATGGAAGAAACACTATTTTCACATTTGGATGTTCCAAATATGGATGACTTGATCGGTTGTAACGTGCGCTAGTGTTAACTTTTTTTTATGCAAATTCGCATAAAAAAAGCTTTGTCTTCTATATTAAAATAAGAGATAGGTTCCATTATTTTTGAAAACCGCATACCATCAAAATCGCATAAAAAAAGACCGAAGTGTACTTTTTTCTTTTGTAGCGTGGGCGTTTTTCCATCCCCACATAGTAGCGCTGTTAAACTGAGCAGATTTAATTCGCCAGATTAACAGCAACATCTTCCGTCTCTCTTCAGGCGCAATGGTTTATTTTAACAGCGCCATCTCTTGTGGCCCTACGGAGACATTGCACCTGCATACCGATGGATTGCTTCTTACGCGTGTATCGTTGCCGGTTGGGTAGTGACGCTTAGGAGGCGGAGGTCGGGAGAGTTGTCGGTTAGCCTTGGCTGCGGGAGGTCGTCCTTCCTGCCGGATCAGATCTCTTTCTTGTATGGAATAAATAGGTATTTAGAGAAGAAAGTCTTTCTATTCGACGCCCGTCTATTCCCATCCATTCGTCCAGTGGGAGGCGGGGAGCCGCTCGGGGACTCTGCTCGGGGACCCTTTCTCAACGTTACACTTCGAATATTTAAAATTTGAAGTTACGATGAGAATTTTTTTCATTGTCTTTCTATTTGAACCCGATCCTTTATAATAAGCCTAAATTATTATTCATTCATTAAACAAGACTGAAAAGACCCATCCGCGGTAAACATGGGCTATTTTTGGGCTTTAATAATAACATATAATATGCTCTCGATTATCCGGGGTCGCATCATCCAGATTACAGATTTTGCGAAATTTGTAATAAATATGTAAAATGTAAAAATACATTTTGATGAATTTGCAGAATTTGATGAATACACAGATTTCTGTTGATGTGCCTGCCAATTATTATGTGTAATATTTTTTTATACCAAATGTCGAGCGCTACTGAAAGAATAGAAAAATATATTTTAATGTTTAAAGCCTTAATTTTAAAATAATGTTCTTATCGTAAATTTAGCATCATTACTTCAACCCCTAGATTAGTGAATCTTAGCAATTCATAATATCAGAGAATGATTTTAATGGATTTTAAATAGGATTCATCATAATAAATTAAAGTACACAAGACGAAAAGCTTTTAGCGATATGAATGTCAAGGATACTCGAAAAATACTGATGGAAAAGACACTGATGCTGCAAATTTGTTGGATGTGGCATCTGCGATAATCTAAAATTTAGAGGACGATGGAAAATATGCGTTTAATTTCCGCGATCAAAAAAGCTCTCCGTAATGGTTCTTTTTTAACTTTTGATTGACTTTTTTGTAAAAGCGTTGTACACAGTTATGTTTATCACTTCCCGATTGCATCTCGCATGTGCCAAAGAGTAGACGAACCTTTTAGCAGAAGAAAATTGAAGATAAAATGTCATTACTTGTACAAGCAGTAGACAGCAATGACATACGCCACCGGAACCGCCCAGCGTTTGACCCTTCAATAAATACGAAGGACAGGGCCGGAAACGAGTTTTTTGCGCCCCCTGAAAAGCTTTCAAATCTCATGAGGCCAGTAAAAACATTTTCGGACTAAATTGGAAATTCTATGCTCATAACGACGACAATTTCTCAAGACGCTAGTTATTTTTCAAGCACATGATCTATCATAATCGCATTCACTTTTTTCTGTAAACATAAGTTACACAAGTACACTTACACAGATGAGGGAAAATTTGTAGGTTATAATAGCTGAAATAATACATTAAGTTGTGTAATATTAAGATTAACATTGCCCGCGGCAAGGACACTCAAATATAGCCAAAACATCAGCATTTATCTTCACGGCAATTTATTGTTGCTAGACCTTAAAGCCCGAAGACCTTCTATATAAATATGTTCTTCAGACGTGAACATCCCTGAACCTATTTAAGTAATGTCGGTTTTGAGATTGATAATTTAAACGACTGCTTTTGCCAATAAAGCCAAAATATTTTTAGCCTCGGTCGTCTGAGTGTTCGTGGGTAACTGCTATTAAAATTAAAAAATTACATCCCTAGCACACTTTTTGATGTCTTCGATCGATCGCATGTTGTTGATAATCTAAATCTATCTAGCCAAATTTTTAAATATTTTTGCGATTTTATCTTCGGCAATTTTTACATCAATTACTATGGCTGTTATTGAAACTGTTGAAAATTAAATAATAACTACCATCATTGATAATACAGGGTGTTTTGCATATGGCGTCGAATAGAAAGACTCTCTTCTCTAAATAACTATTTATTCCACACGACGGAGAGATCTGGCTGCAGGAAGGACGATCTCCCGCAGCCAATGCTTATCGACGACTCTACCGACTCCCGCCTCCTGCGCGTCACTACCCAATCGACAACGGTGCACGCGCAAGAAGCGATCAGTCGTTATGCAGGTGCAATGTCTCCACAGGGCCACAAGAGATGGCGCTGTTAAAATAACACGTTGCACCTGAAGAGAGATGGAAGATGTCGCTGTCAACAGCGCTACTACGCGGAGGAAGGCAAATCGCCCACGCTACACTTACGTTTCATAGATCACAGGATTTCTTTGTCGGTGGATGTGCCCTATTTCGTGTCTCGCACGGTCTCCTGTTCTGACACCACTGGATTGTTTTGTCTGAGGACGTACCCTATTCCGACCCTAACACGGTCTCCAGATCTATTTTTTTGTTTTGGTGTGTATTTTACTAAAACGTTTATTTTTTGTAGGAATAATTAAATAGATAGGTTCAAGACGATCCATAAGTGGAAAAATATCACAATTTTGCAGGAATTTATGAAATATTTCATTATTTACTACTTTAGAACCAGAAAATCAGAATAACCTGGATCGAGACGATCAATCGGTTTTCCGATTGTGTAAGTATAGAGATTTTTTTTCACATTCTGAATCTGAACTTAAATCTTTATGATAAAAGTTCTGAAACTAATCTACGTAATCAACACTTGAATAAATATTTTTCGATGCTTTTAATTTATTTTTATTTTGCAATATTGTCATCGATCGTCCATTAGATTAATCTCTAAATAACATCTATATTTTATTCCATTTGCATGGCTTTTTGTCCTGTGGCGATTAGCAGAAAGGGGGAAGTCTTTAGATGGCCTTGACTGTGGGAAGATGTCCTTCTCGCAGGCTTATAGCTGTAACTTCCCTCTCCGTAAATAAAATAATAATAGTGAAGGCGAGAGAGTTTCTATTAGGTCCCAACCCACATGCGAGTGCGGCTGTTGGATCTTAAAGATGCATATTAAAAAATCCTTGACTTTTTATGGTCGAAAAACACCACCATTTTATATCCGTACAATATATAACAGATATTTTTTAGATTGTATAAAATAGACGATCAAAATTATTTAACTGCAAATTAACTGGTACAACATTAATCCCGTACAGCAGCTTACTCCTAGGAGAGCTTCAAGCACAGATTGGGAACAATGTTTTAAATGGTTTAGTCGTTTACATTCGAATAGGGAGCGGTCAATATGTGGCTTGCGATAAATTGTCATTTGCCCTGTGGGAACGAAACGACTACGTGCCACAAATGTATTTGATCAGAGACCTCATAAATTTGTGTTATTTCCTTTGTACAAAACGTCGTAGAATGGTAATATATCATCTAATTCCTGCAGACATGTCGCGTAGAAGTTTGCCCTATTCATCTTATTGGCAGACGCGCTTGCCAATGAAATATTGCAAATTTAGAAAATGAACAAATTTTCACTGGGGTAACAAAAATAAGCGGAAAAAAGTCGACTGATGTTCGGAATGATTCCATTAGCACGTGTTAAAACGGAACAACCCGAGGTGGAAATACTTAAAAACCCTGCCAGTGACTAATGGCAAGCCATTTTTTCGAGTGCTAAAAAAGAAAAGTATTTGTTCGTTAAGCAGTGGACTTTCGATTATCTGCGCAGTAAATAAATCAGGAGACGACTTTCAGAGACCAACTTTCAAGTCTGTAATTGAATACAATATTTATTAATTAAAAAGTTGGGCGCTAGGAAAGTTCTGCCTTGGGCATTTTTGTACTCATGGCGAAGCAGAGAATTCCGCAGGGAGCTTTTTTTGTATGGGAAAGCCTGCTAACTTCTTTCGACGTTGAAAAGTCTGCATTTTTCATCCGCAAACAATCCAGCTGTATAAAAAATCGAACAAACACGTCAGTGATTGTTTTCGGCGATCCTTAGTGAAGTTCTCTTTTCGACTCGTTAAAATAGCACAGCACTCGACCGATGGATGTAAACAAATGGGAATAGAATGTAGACCAATGAAAGACCAAATGGCAGAATTGACAGAAGAATTGGGACAAGTGAAGGAATGCTTAAAACGTTAGTCATCCGGAATGTTAGATTCAAGCCAATGGCGATTCATATTGTATTTAAAGCAATGCATTCATATATTTTGTTATGAGGACAACAGTCAAAAATAAGAGAAAATCACACAAATTTCGAATTCGAAATCATATTTTATGGCATTAAGTATGGAATACATCGTCGTTCAAATATCCGCCGCGGCTTTGCTTGGTGGCACGTATTCGGGAGGTCCAATTTTCGATGAATTTGTTGCATAAATCTGCCTGAATTTGCTGGATGGTGTTCATTATGTCAACTGCCATATAAGATAGCCAAAAGAAGAAGTCTAAAGGCATTAAATCGCACGATTTCAGTGGCTAGTTTAAATTATTGCTGCGCGAGATAGCCATACCCTCAAACCGCTTATGCAGAATGTCCATCATGGAATGCGCTGTGTATTGCCGATGGAATAGATGATGTTGCCCAGATTTTTTTATCAATCTCATCATTCTAGCATAGATAAGGTCTTCCGACGAGTCTGTTGCCACTCGGATTCAAGTGGGATGAAAATTGATGCTTCGCCATACATGTCCATGACTTCCCGATTGGGCTTCATGCTTCATTCGTTTTAAAATATCCAGTACTGAATACCAAAACTCTTCAAATATAGTTCACTTTAAAATTTTCATCTAAAGAATTTTTTCAATTGCTTGCAAAGTAATACGATTTTCTTTTAATTTTTATCAATTTTCTTCATTTTTTTTTGATCTTTCATCATCTATCAATTTTTTTTTTTAATATTATAGATAGAAATACATTTTTTTAGTTAAATCTTCTCTAAAACGATCAGGGAAATATCAATTCAACTCAATTATTGTATTCATGTGTAACTTTGAGGCGGGGGCGCTTTTGGGGGCAGAGTCCCCGGGCGGCTCCTCGCCCCAATGTGCTCGTCGGGATGGCCACGTTAGCGCACGGATCCGTTCTTCTATCGAGCTGTGATGTTGCTGAACGAATAGATGGGAATAGACGGGCGTTGAATATAAAGTCTCTCTTTTCTAAATAACTATTTATTCCACACGAAAGAGAGAGAGAGAGAAATCTGACCGCAGGAAGGACAACTTCCCGCAGCCAAGGCTAACCGATGACAAGGCTAACTTTAGCCACGTCTATCGAGGCCATAGCCATCTTGTATCGAAAATAGATGACATTTATTTAACAATGATTAACGTAAATTACTTGTAGACAAAAAAGCAGCTTTGTAGATTTTAATTTAATGACGGTATGAACAATTATTCAATTTAAACCAATGTAAAAATTGACAATAGTCATTTTTTTTATTGCTGATAATTTTGAATTTCATTATTGAATGAGTGTATGTCGCTAGTTGAATAGTATTCAAGACTATTCAACTATAAAATAGTGACAATGGAAATGGTGTACACGTCAATAAATAATGGTTCTTCTGTCTCAAATAAAACAATGAAATTCATTGTTCCCTTACAAGAGGCTGTTGACACATCATACCAAATTTGTCCCCATTGGTCAAACTAATGAAGAATATTATATCAGAAATATCATATCACCATGAAGAATCGCGTTTGTGACTAAATCAATAAGACTTAATATTTATTAAAAATAATACATCTATCAAATCATGGGCTAATAATAAAACAAAGTGGCTTTCACTTGCAATCTTTTTTCACTCAACCACATTACGTAGCTCTCCGGACTTTTAATATTTGAGTTGCGTCGTAATGCTTTTTATCACGTTATTTATTTTGAGTTGAATTTTATATAACGAATTGCTTAAATGGCGAAAAAAGGATGACCAATGTGGGCGCCAAAAAAGTTGGCAACAGAAAGGGGTGTATTAATGGGATTCAACCGTCAAAAATATTACTTTCAGCTCTCGGTATACAAATGTAATATACAGTCGGCCAAAATAGAGCAATAACTAATGTTACAACAAAAAAAAGCACTTTCAATGAGCCTCTAGACCCATTTCTGACCCATTTCATGTCGATGCTTTAAAAAGTAACATTGAATAAAAATAAGCGATCATTCTACAAGTAATATAAATACATGCTATTTATCGGCACATTTAATTCGATTCTCGCGAATATCAATTTTCAATGACGATATCGTTCTTCTTGGGTCTGATTTATAGGATATTGAAAGTATATATTCCGTGGCTCACCCTCCTCCCCCATTGCTATGCTACTGACAACTGAACCGTTAAATTCAAGTATTTCTGTAATCCAGATTTTACCGCTTTGAAGGGTGGATATGGAATTCATAAAAACGTGCTTACATTTATTGCTGCATGAAAGAATCCTCTTAACAGAGTTAATAACGGTTTTTAAATGCTGCAATCAAACCTGCTGGCTTCCTTCCCTGTGTCTATAATGATGATCGTTTAATCAAATTTATATACCATGAGACATTAAGCTTTCCAATTTCAGTGTCCAATTATTTAAAATACCTTTGTAATCCCAATAGCTCCTTTTGTCTTCTTAACACATTCCCTTCGGGCTACGCTTATGTGCGTCTTTCAAGTACTAGTGGGAGACGCTATTAGAAAAAGTGAAGATGTGATATGTGGATTTTAAAAACCGCATTACTTTAAAACAGCTATATAAAATATTCCCAAAATTGCGCAAAAATTTAATAAAAAACCAGGAAAGCAAAAAGGCAATTAAAAAAATGAAAATTTTGGTAAAATTTTACAGACGTTTTGCAGTGGGCGGGACGTATATATACGTCCAACGTAAATTGCATCGAAATTGGTTAGGACGTATATATACGTCCTAGAAATATATATTAGGTCCTAAAGCAGACGGGACTTTTTTTGTTGTTTAACGAATGTGTGAGTTGTCGATACATGTTTTGACATGACTTTAAGATAGTAAGCAAATTGGTTTCACTTTGCTATTGTGTTGGAGTAGACGTGTACTTAGTAAACGGTGACTAGTAGCATGAGGTAAGATTCAAAGAAAAACTTATAGTTTTAAAATAGAAGGATAAAAAAGACGAATTGATGCTCAGTTCAGACAACATAGTAAAAAGCCAACCTATGCCATCTAAAAACAGCATTACACCTATACCGTCACGCTTAGTTGAAAGGTTTTTTAAGAGTTTTTTACAAAAAAGGGAAAGAATCTACATACTGGTGTCCGGATTGTGAGGTAGCACTACGTTTCAATAACTGTTCAAAGATATATAATATTACACAGAAGTTGAGTTTTGAATTTATGTATGGATATATTTTATTTTTTTAAACTATATTTTTCCATTTTCTTTATGTGCTTTTGTTTATTGTTTTGTATTTGTTAACTTCTCTATATGTTCATGTATCTAAACAAATAAAAAAATATATGTTTCATTAATATCTTTTATAAATTCTCCCGCCAGGTGGGCGGGACGTATATATACGTCCTAACGAAAATGTGCGCGACCATTGTATGTTGCGTTATTGAAAAGGAGCTTCCCCGCTTAACAGGTTAATTAGTTAAGATGTATGCTATAGTTCCTACTGAGGTTTTTTTGAGAAAAAATGATATTTTCACAAAATGGCGATTGTGTAAAAAAATTATTTTTTTCAGTTTTATTTTTTTTTAAATAGTTAAACATTAAATTATGATATAAATCTGGTAGGAACAATAAAATATTATATAAAAAAGATTCTTATCCAAATTGAAGTAAATCAATTTATTAATACTTAAGATATTATGTCAACCGTGTTGAAAAAAGTAGTTTCGAGAAAAACGCATTTACAGATTTCATTCTATTAGGAACGGCTTAGTTGCCACCTCACTAAAATAGCTATAACTCCATAAGCAATTGGAATTTTAAAATTTTATTTGAAGGGTGTATTTTTAAAAGTCTTAATTTTGGAAAAATGCAAAAAAACCACATGTATTTTTTCAAAATTCTAGACTAGAATATCCCTTTAAAGGTCTGTCCAAGGTCTGTAAATACTGTCCAAAATTGTTGATGAATATTAATGATTTATTTTCTATTTTATCCAAAAAATCTCGATAAGTACTCTTAATGAAATGAAACAAAAAGAGGTTTGAGTGAATACTACTTAAAGACATAGATTTAATCAAAATATTTTTTATTACGCCGGCAGGCGCACCACAATTTAAAAACTACTGCTATGTTTATATATTTCTATACAATGAGATTTCCTAAGCATTTTATACATTTTTTTCTAGAAACTAATTACTAGATAACAGGTTTTCGTAAATACGCTCCGCGACAGGCGAAAGACAATGCTTTGCGCAACCCGACGGGAATGTGTTAAGATTATTTTTTGCTGTATATAATTTAAATGTCCAGAATATAAGCTTATTAATAACAGATTTTTATAATTCGAAAACGTGATAGTATTCGTTTTGGCTCAAATTATGATCAGAATAGATCCTTATTTTTCAATGATCACTCGTCGCTTGAAATAATTGATGGGTTTTTTTTTTTGGAGCATATACATCCCTCTGCCATTTCTGTATGAATTTTATTAATTATTAATGAATTTATCTATGAATACATCTGCATTTCGAGAAAATTAGAAAAATGTATAGCATTAACATCATCATTTTCTGATACTTAAATCCTCCTTAAGCCTGCGAATTGTAGCAGTCTAGTGGATATTTCTCAAGCACCATAATATTATTCAATATAAATTTTGTATATTATTTATTATTCCAAATTTATTTTGCAAGTATATCTTGGTCTAGTATAACACGGTCATATGGTTCCACAAAAACGTTGTGCAATACAAATCCGTGTTATACGAGGTATACATTGACATCATTCTGATAATACCAAATATTCAACCATGAAAATAATTTTTCCTGTGACCTAGTTTATTTCACAAAGGCCTCCTTTACAAAGTCCACACGGTCAACATTACAGTTCATAGGGATGGACCTCTTTTCTTGGTCCTTTAAGCCGAAAGTTAATAATTCGCCGAGAATAATTGTGCTCACGTTTTTCTGTCCGTTCACAAAAAAACGTATAAATTACGCTTAATATTTTGCGTGGCGTTTTTAGGTCACTTCGGTGAAAATTAATGTTAAATCGCGCAAAAAAGGTCCGCCAGGGCCGCGGTCGTGTTAACCATCTGTGCAGCGCTTAACCGCACTCTGGGGTCGTAGCTTAGAGCTGCCCAAGGGTTGGGGTAAAACAAGTGGCTTTTTGGAAAAAATACCATTTAATATACATTTCGACCGAAAAAATATCAGCCAAATTACTCACCGAAGACTCATTTTTGACTGTTTAATAAAATGTGTGCTCATAAAGCACAATGTCGGAATATGCAATTAGTAGAAACATTCGTGTACAACTGGTCTGTCGATGAATTAAAATCACATTACCATACAATATGTGGTAGAAACAGATCTAAAATATGGCGAATTATGTATCATTAGAATTATTCATATTTTCTGCTTATTCATGATGCTTTGTTTTTTTTTTCATATCTATTCCAACATATGAAGCAATTCTCATACTTTTACAGGGTTATAACTCAGATATATATTTAACAAATATATGTAAAGCTGAACAATAACTTCAGTCTTATATTTACAGTCTTTATTTGTATTAAGAAATGAAGAAACGATTAAATTATTCAATTGCTAATTAAGTGCGAACTTATGATCTTCAAAGATTGATTGTGTTAAATAAAGATCATAATTGATATGACATTAATTTCAGAATATAAGGAAGATTGTATCAAATATAAGAGTCAAGCGATTATCAATGACTTCACGGGGGGGATGTTTTTAAGATATTAGACCCGAAAATATTCGAAAGTTTAGTTAAAAAAGGTTCAAATTCATTAAAAATGAAAATTTAATATACAGCATTATGAAATATAATTCCCTTCACAATTAAACACATCTTTCAATCGCTTTAGCAGATATGTGGTAAAACTTCCCAGTTTAATTCCCATATTTTATCCAGTGTCAATTTTAATTAATAAGGACGTTTTTCTTTAAATTTTTGATGTAAAACCTTATAAAAATTCAAATTTCTATTTAATTCTAACTATTCTCGATTTATCCCTTAAGTTACGCTACTACATTATGATTTTTTTGCGCTTCAAAGATCAAATTGATTGCATATTCCAATCACGAAGATTCGATTTCCAATATTCTTCGCAAAAATAGAATACGTATACATATACAGTAGAGTTTTGCAAGACGGTGTTGGATTGTCTCATTTGTCGGACTATAGAGTACTACCCCCGACCCCATGTAATCCGAAAAATTATGAAAATGATGGGATATACATACACAATACAAAATTTCGTATTGTAAAATAAAAATTCTAAACACAATAACCATAGAAGTTATAAAAAATAAAAACATTTTAACGTCATCAAAAGTATTCCATAACGATTTTTGAAGCGTTTTAACTATACCTTGCTTGCTCCAAATCTTCTTTTTGTGTTGTTAAACAATTTTACTTTCATATCCAATTTGTATACATCCTTCTTTCCTGAAGAAACCACACATACAAAGCTTCTATACCTCTGGATGTTTAGCGCTCTTGAAAGTTTGGTTTTTGCCTAGCCTAAAATCAATGATTTAGGCGGTCTAGAATCACACGTTTTGCATTTTTTTACATTAATGAAGCTTTACCGTGCATATGTACTATATTTGTATTGGGATGTCGGACTACAGGGGGTGCCGGATTACCGCGGGTCTGCTGTACATTTGTTCTAAATATCAGTTCAGTTCCAAATATTTATATCGATTCAGTTCCCAGTGATTCATTTTGGATTTTTAAGTTTTTATTAAAAACTTTTTCTAAAGCATAATTTGGTACATGTTTTCCTTCTTTTATAATAAGCATTCCACATGAATACTATTGTCGAATTTTTTCCCTTTTTAAATATTGATCATACGTTTGATCGATTATTTCCTATTTCTGCTTTTAAGTATGGGCTATGAATTTTAGATTTATTTATAAAAAAAAATCTTTCTGAAAAATGTCCAAAATTTTAGAGTTGAGATGTAGGTAATAGCAATTGATTGAGGGTTTGATTTTTAGAACTACAGAAACTTCTTTTTTAAATGCAATACGCACCCTGAAGCGACAGTTGTTCCAAGAGGGGTGAGGGAGCACTCATTCGAAAGAGCGGGACCTAGTAATAAGGTAGTTTCCCTGCTGCACTCTATAGAAGTATATAGTAATCTAATTTATTAAATAAAAAATGTTGGCTTGATGTTAGTTGGCTGGAGATTTGGGAGCCTCAGCTTAGAGTACATAACACTAGAAAACAAATAGAAATCTGGAGGACCTATTCTGGATAGAAAGCAAATATATGGTGTAGCAGAGAAACTTCCTTATTTGAAATACGCGCCCTGAAGCGACATTTGGTGGCGCTCTAACGTTTTCTCACATATAGGTTTAATAAAAATCATGCAATAGATTGTCTTTAAATGTTCTTCTGTAAAATGAAAAAATAGTTAATCTGATATCTCCTACACTTTTTCTGTCATATATTTATTAAATAAGGTAGTTTCCCTGCCGCACCCTGAATATAGGAAGAAATATCCTGAACAAAATATACAATAACTTGAATTTGGATTGATATTGATTTAACGGGACAATTAACAGCGGAGCCGCAACGAGGGTATGAAGTGCCCGTGGCAAGTATCTAACCTGCGCCCCCCCCCCCCCGGATTTTTTTATAAAGTTAAATAATACTATTATAAATGTTATTGTTTGGCAGCCATTAATAGTGCAGTCCGCTCAAAAAAAGTGCACAGCAAGGTGAAAAACCTGAAGTTAATATCCATGTCCGCAAGTCTAGATTCATTCGCGACCTCATTTGGTGCGAGCCTTCTATGTAAGTTAGCATCTGAGGGGGCTTCCGTGATCGTACAGATCATAGAAAATGTCTCAAAAAGCCCCAAAATAGGACGAAATGGCCACAAGATCTATGTGTCTAATCGGTCCGCTTTTCGGACCGCTGATATGATGAATGCGCGCTCCGCGATCGGACACCATACCTGAACTTGTCTACGGAACGATTACGAATTATCATTACGTAACGAAGTTGTCCTAAGAAGACTGATCAGGTGAGTGTAAACAAATAATAAATCCCCAAAAAATTCTAGAGCAAATATAATAAAAGTCATGAAGAAAGAGCGAACAAATTAGCATATAAGCGAATCACCCCAAGAAATGTTTTCTAGAATGGAAAGATAATAAAAAAAACATGTATCGATGGTGCAAATTACTAATAATTTGGAGCGGTGAATGGCTATGACAAAGCCAGGACCTATATGGTCATAAATTGAGTTGCAGCGGCTGCTAAAAACCTCTTTTCCCCCTAATTTTGGCTTAGGCGTGAAAACGAGTACACAAATTTGACGACAACAGTTGCAATTATGCGGTCGAAATACGCTTTGTTGAATAATGGACTCGAATTTACGAAATAGAATAGTTTCCTAATTTTGTCACATCATGAAATAAATATATCTTAATTCTTGATTTTCGATAGATATTCAAACAGAACGACAGTCAGATTAGACTGTGTCAATATCAACGATTACTTTGAAATATAGACGAAATATTAAACATCTATTTTAGCTACATAGAATAGATTAAACATGTAGAATATTTCAATTATTAGACGTCCTTCGTTCACATTTGATGGACGTCGTAAATATTATTATATAAACATCGGTCTTTCATCAATGTGTCCATTCACACTGACGGAATGACTTTTCTTCTTTATCGGTCTCGAACTATTGTAGTCTTATTTTTTTCGAAAGCCACCCACTTGTTCTAAATATATGGTATATTTCGGTCGTTCTAAAAATGGAAGTATTTAAATATAGCTATATATATATATTAAAACAAGCAATCTTTATTTTCTCCTTAATTTATTGGCCTTTTATGTGTTTATAAATAGTATTTCAGGTATGGAACAGCACGTGCTATTTTCGGTCTTGAATGAGAATTTTCTTAGAGCTGCCCTATGATAAACTGTTTCGGCTTGAATACTTGACGATGACTTTATTTTGATATTTTACATTACATTTAAAAGTCTTCTGTCGTGTAACATCTGTATTAACGATCATGCAGAGGACTGTCTTTAAATGTCTCTATAACATGGAAAAAAATAATTAAACTGATCTCTTATACATTAATTTATATAAGGTAATTTCCCTGCCGCACCCTGTACTTTTTGAAAAATAATGCTAGAATAATGTAATAAATACGTAAATAAGTCCTAGTATAACACGGTCATTAGATTCGTGCATTTCATTGTGTGGATTTAATTACTACTTATAAAGTTCCTTTAAAAAATACAACTTAAATTATTTAAAATAAAATGCTTAATAACTTCATTATTTCCATATGTATTAAAGTCTTCTGAAGCTTTCCTCTTCTATAGACTCAGCATATTTTACTATTGAATCCAGTCTGTTTTCAACTGGCTTAATTAGACTTACAAGTTTAATTAACTTTCGATTTTTTCCCAGCATACATTCAATGTTGCGGGTCCTATTTTTTAATTAATTAAGTTAAGATAACCTCGTTCATTCACACCACAGCTTTTCAAAATCGTGTCTCTTTGATTTTGTTATAGATTCATTATAAACCTCATTCAAAATCCATTGCATTTATTCCCTGACATAATGAGGTTTAAATCTATTATATATTTTCATACGATAAATAGAATATTTTCATATAGACATTTGAATCAGGCAATTATAGAAGCTTAATGAAATATGGACATCCATATTTTAGCTTTTAACGCCCAAGTATTTAAAAAAAACAAATTAATTATATTAAAGCGCATAGCTTCTTGCGTAAAGATGAGATTTTCCAGTCTAATAAAATGAATTTATTACTTTGCTGTATACATAAGTAGCCAGTAAATCTCAGTTGCATCCGTTGTGGTGCAATGAATAAAGTCTTCAAATAGTTGGGAGAGCATTTTGAAATAGACCTAGGTGTATTTTGGACGTAATGGATTAACATGTATATATATTGGAGGATCACGAAATTGTGATTAAAGCTTCGAAAAAGTCCGAAAAGCTGCGTTTTTTAGATGAAAAAAAGCGCTTAATTTAGTGAAGCGTTCGTTCCGTTTGCAGAGTTGTTGGCTCAGTTGTGCATAAATTGGGTCAATATTGATTTCGCGCAATCAATTTCCAAATATTTCGCACATTATCTATTTAATGAAACGTGCATTTCGGATTTGATTATTTTGCTCGCTGCTGGAAGATCAACTCGAAAGATGTGCTTCGATGATTGCCAAATTGTTAAATTGGACATTCAAACCGATTTCAATTACTCTTTCATTGAATTCGCTGCGAGAACAAAGGCCCGAATAAACACACGATCATTTTTCATTGAGTGAGATGTGTATTGTGGCGGCGTTATAAATTCGGTCAAAACATACTATTCATTCGGTGTTTTATTGGTGTTTTAAAATTTGAAATGTTCCATAATGTAGAATGAATTGCATGGAGGCGTTGAATGAAAAAGCTCTGAATAAGCGATGCGAATATGAAAGAAAAATTATCGTCAGACGCATGACAGCCATCGTAACAACGCATGACAATAATTGATGATCTGATCTTATATGGTAGAAGCATCACTATTTGTGATTTAAGTGCTCCTAGACAGTTTTTTTTTTGCTTCATATAGAGCTTAGGTTCCCAACCTTTTTCGGATGGCGACCCCTTTTCGGAAAATGTCATTTTTAATAAGGCAATTAAAAAAGATCAACGAAAATTGTTTTTTTTCCTCAAACCATCTTTTAACCTCATGTCATTCTCAACATTTAATTTCTTTCTTTCATTTGTGTTTAAACGAAATCCAGTCTTGCAGAGATATGTACACACGAATGAAACCAAAACTCGAAAGACAAACATCGTCACATTTCGCTAAGAATGATACATACCACACGAAAATCATGTAAGCAATTTTTCATTAAACATGCTGAGGAACTATTCCGCAAATCCAAGAATCCATCGGAAATGCTGACTAAATCAAGAGAAGCAGATAATGGATTTCGTGTCAATGTAGTTTCTTCTTCTTTCAGCTAAGATAAGTAATACTGAAGTTCGTTTTCAAGGGATTCGATATTACCAGAAATCTCCTCCTTCAAATTTTCATTTATTTCACCTTCAGATTCATCTGTCACGCTGCAGTGTTTCTTAAACATGGTACTGTTTCTAAGATTTTTTTTTCGCCAGCTTTTTAGGTTGGATAAAAACGCTCCGAGATTATCGTGAAAAGCGATAATATACGTTTCTTTCCCTGAAGTATCAGGTTAAGCCTATTTTGCTGTTCAAATATATCTAAATCCATTCATGAACGCAGACCACGCTATGTGGGCATGGCATCCGATCGCGAGGCGCTCATTCGAAATGTCAGTGGTCTGAAAGGCGGACCCGTTGGACACACAAACCTTTTGGCCACTCTCTCTTCTTTAACTTTTAAGTTATGGAGAGAAATGCATCCCTGGGGCTTTCTACTATCTCCATGATCACGGAAGTCCCCCCAGAGGCTAATTTACATATGTGACTTTCGCCCATAAAACTTATATATTTATATGGAGTTAGTGGAGAGTTTCCATGTTCCCAACTAAGCTTTGTATGTCATATTTCAATTCAAGACACGATTCACAATATTTCCTTTCCACAACCTGCATTTTGCAGTATAGAAGAGAAGAATCTTGTGATTAGAATGTCTTTGTCTTTGTACCATTCTGTAAACAGACGAGTGTTAAGAACCCCAGATTCGATGCAATTTACGATTTTTATCAGCGATTCAAGTATTTCTTGCAGAGGAGTTGGAAGAGTCTTATTGGTAAGAGCATACCGGTGAATCATGCAGTGGATTCTTCTTGCTTGGGGAGCTAGTTATTTTACTTTTTTCTGAAAGCCCGTTTTTGACCCAAGAATAGATGGTGTACCACTCGTACAAACCCCATAAATGTTTGCCAATTTAGTCCTCCAGTTTCAAAAAACGTCTATGGAAACGTCGTATCTTTTCCCTCAAAATAGACATCAATTTCGGCAATCACTTCTTCATTGAAGCCAAATTCTTTCCCTGGAGCATTCTTTTTAGGTCTGCAAACAGGTAGTATTCACTGGGAGTCAGATCTGGAGAGTACAGTAGATTTGGAAGCAATTCAAAGTGCAATTTTGTCATTGTTGTGATCGACTTGTGACACGGTGCATTGTCTTGGTGAAAGAACACTTTTATCTTCTGCATTTGGGGTCATTTTTTCGCAATTTATTTCACTATCAAATGCATCAATAACGACATATAATATTTGCTATTGATGATTCCTTTCTCAAAGTAATCGCTGAATAAAATACCAAATTTCCAGCTGACATTTACACTTTTGGACGCTTTGGGTGACTTTCATTGGTTGCTATCCACTTAGCTGATTCCGATTTAACTCTGAAATATGAAACAAGAAAAAAACATTTTTATTGCGCTGAAATAGCTCCAAATAGCGCTCCGAATTGTGGACGCATTGTTCTTTTTGATCGACTGTGCGCAAACGCGGCACTTACTTCGAACAGAGCTTTCTCATGAACAAATTAATCGATGTAAAATGGTGAATATACTGTCTTATGGTATTTTTAAGGTATCAGCTATCTCATGTAACAACAATTTATGATCGACCAAAACTATTTTGTGGATTTTTTTTCATGTTTTGTTATGAAATTTTGACACGTATTTCTTGAAGATTGATACTCCTTAAAAATTATATGGATTTGTTGATGTGTTGATCTTATAGTCTTCGCGAATTTAACTTGATTTGGCAACCATTCGATTGATTCTTAATATTTTCAATATGATTCATTTTACGAAAATAGGTGACCTTTTGAGTGTATAAGGAGGCTTGTATTTATACATTCTTGTTTGAACGAAAGTAGAGCTATTCATATAATCGATATGCTAATAAATAAATATATTTCTTCGAACAACGAATCCATTATTATCGTCGTGGGATTGGCCGTTTAAATGATAAATTTGCAGTCCAATATATGGACAGAGTATTCTTTTACAGGGTTTTTTTTTCAAATTTTTAACCGCGCTATAGCAAAACCTTGCTTAAAGAATGCCGTATTTTATAAAAATGGTTTAAAATCAATTGTATTAGTCTAAGCACTTGGTATAGCCATCCATCAAGCTAATGGAAACAAATAAATACATCGTGTTATATTTCCCATACAATGGGTAAAGTATTGTTTGCTTTTTTTCTTAAGGAAAATAAATCAGTTTGAAGCTTTTAAGTGTATAAAAATTAGTCTTAGCTTCAGCTCTAAGGTATAAAGACGAACTCCTGCATTTTAGCTTCACAAAATCGGCTCTTATATAGCAGTGCATTTTCTATTTGGACGTTTTGCGTCGCGTCGTCGTAGACATTAAAGGGTTAGCGACTCTTCCACACCCCGTGGGTCAAAAAACTTACTCAATATCATCATATATATTGCTATAATATGTCACATATGGCCAAGGTCACTTTTAAAAAGGTAATATTACGAATTCAAGTAACACGCGGCTATGTTTTATACTTAAGAGGAAATTGTGAAAATGGCGATGTCGAAGATTTAAAAAGATTTCCCCGGCAGATTGTCTGGGGATGTGTTTCGGCTGTATTATGGAAACTTTTGCGCGACAATCTCGAAGGCGAAAAATATGAGAGAAAACGCAGAGGATACAAAAGAAGGGAAGAAACTAAACACTAGTTTAAAAGCTCCAATACGGTTTTCATCCCGCTTGGTCGCAATAAATTTAGACAAGGTCGTCGAAATATTTCCATGCAAAATATATTCATATTATTTTATATCGTTTCGGGCGCTGGGGGATGAATTTAATTCAAACGGACCAATAAAACTTTTAATACAATATACTGCTGTAAAATTGCTAGGTCAGTGCACTGAGTTAATACGAAACGATTTAAAGTTTTGCAGAATTCCTATGCAAATTGTCCCGATGGATTTAAAGTTTAAAATTATCAATAAAATCTATGTATTTGATCGTCGTGCATTTCGAAATGGGAAATTTCGGCGATAGTTTTGCTCGTTAAATCTGCCTATTAGACTGCCAAAACGATATGTTGAATAATAAAAGGAAAGGTTTTTTTTACTAAATTTTCGTATACTTTCAGGTCCTCCTAATATTTATGCCCACAATATATCAACAGCAAAATTTGTAAAGAACAAATTTACACATTGGATGATTCAATTGATTAAAAACACGAACCTATCAGCAACTATTTGCTGGGGTCAACAGAGCTAAATTTATACGAAGGCTGCTAAAAAGATAAGAAAACCAGTACTGTAGCGCAAGGAGAATATATTTTAACCAAATGTAAGACAGACTTCTGATCTAAAGATATGTTTATTATATGAAGCAAATGAAAAGTTAAAAAGTAAGATAAAAATGAATTTTAAAGCATGTGCTTAAATTATGAAAAATAACAAAATAAATAATGGAACTAAAATTAAGAAAAATTATAGAAAAAACCCTTTCAAATCAACCAATATCGCTTCCCTCAATCTTCATCTCGGCTATTTAAAAATCTGCTACTTAAGTATCTCAAGCCGATACTTAAAGACAGGCAGCTAATTTCATCTCATCAGTTTGGCTTTCAACAAGAGCACTCGACTCGATGGACCAAGTTCATCACATCGTCGATATCATAGACCCAGTACTCGAAGAGTAGTACCTGTGCTCGGTAATATCTTGGACGTGGCCCAAGCCTTTGATAAGGTATGGCACAAAGAACTTGCATGCATAATTAGGAGGCTCTTATCTAAATCTGACTCTAGTACACTATTGAAGCATTATACATGAGTGATATTTAAAAAATGAAACAAAAAGGTACATATATTAGGCGGATTCAAATATAACCCGGAATTTTGCTGTACAAATTTATTAGCAATATATAACAATACAAATAGAGTATTTTATTTTTTTTATACATAAATCCATCGTATTAAAGGG
Organism: Stenopsyche tienmushanensis; assembly: GCA_008973525.1. NCBI lineage: Eukaryota > Metazoa > Arthropoda > Insecta > Trichoptera > Stenopsychidae > Stenopsyche > Stenopsyche tienmushanensis. The sequence continues at coordinate 1,471,179 of WACJ01000403.1, forward strand.
AATAATAATAAAGGAAAATATTTAGAAAAATAAGACACTCCATTTGTAGTAGGTTGGAGAATAAGTTCGTAGCGTTTTTATCAAAAACTTTTATTTAAACAAAAATCAATAGTTTTAACAATAAATTATCTAATTGTATTGTCGTTGTCGTGAAGGAGTATGATTTGGCCTTGTCGATGCGATCTTTTCAGTTATATAGCCTCTTTCACGCGGTGTAGCTGAGCTATGTAGAGCTCCTTGTTGACCGGTGGCATTCCTTTCGAGCATTTCCCAATGCGCCATACCCTCCCAGTCCCACCAAACGCAGATCATGGTCTTCTTTGGATGGAGGTCCAGCCAGACTCTCGGCTTTGGCGTATCTCCTGGAGCCACCCATTCCTTTCTTTGCTTCATGTTTATGTATAGGCACCATTTCTCATCTCCTGTGATGATTCGGTACAAAAAGCGCTGTTTATAATCGCGCGTTGCTCGATGGCGGGCGAGATGTTGAGAAACAATTTGAAGGCGATTTTCTTTGTTGTTTTCGTAAAGCGCGTGAGGCATCCAGGCTCCCAATTTTTCGGCAAATCCCATTGAATGAAGATGATTGAGAATTGTTTTATGACCGTCCTCCTTCATAAGTGCTTTAAGACGCTCTTCTTCTTGCCGTGCTGTAGACTCACCTATGACATCTTCTCGGTATACGTTACAAATGTGCCGGGCTGCTTTAGCAGCTTTTTGATAAAAAGCGAAGAAGAGTGGGTGTCGAAAATGTTGCTTTTTACCTCCTGGATATTCCATTTTTAAGACTCAAAGTTGATAAAAAATTAAATTATTCAAAAATATTAGTAACACAGATTTGTAGAACAGAAAGAGCTCTATCAAATGAATATTATCACTTTGCCAAAAAAAAAGCAAAAAAATGTTTTAAAATAAAAGAATATAAAAACGCTACGAACTTATTCCCCAACCTAATATTTTATAAATTACTATTGTACATCCGGGTTATATTTGAATCTTGCTCGTAAGTTATTCTATATACAAATCCTTGAAAAGGCTTTCGGCCAAGTCTTCAAACTGTTATTTTTTTCATTTCGATTTTCGTTCTGGTTCAGTCCCATAAATATATATCGGTCAAACAAGATGTCTGCCTAATTTTTAAAAAGAAATTCTTCGATTTTTCTACTTTTCGCTAATGATACAGCTTACTGTATAATATCTCCTAGTTAGGATCTGTTCACTGCAAATCTTTAATGCTTAATAAATGCAGCTCATAAATATTTCAATAGATGGAAGCTCATTTAAACGGGGATAAATCGGGAGCCATCTCATCAGCTCTGAGACAATCGTCAAATCGAACCAATCTACATTGATTCTATGAATAGAATTTAAAATAAATACACATGAAAGACCAAAGAAAATAGTATTACAATAAAACTCGTTGCGTTACGAACACAGAAGACGCTAACAATCATCCCCAACTCGCAGAAGAATGTTTATTTTTTCCTGGCATTCATCGTCATCCTGTTTTCTTTCAGTATTTTTGTTCAACGTTGGCTGTTCTTTGAATCCAATAAACTTGTCTTTCCAACATAAAACATTGTTCTCCGTAAAAATATTACATATTCAAAAAATATACGTCACGGCTCCGAAGCATTACACTTTTTATAGTTGTCTGAACGCCTTAAGGCGCGATTTTCCAAACACTCGATAGATTTTTACGAGTTTTTAATTTTACGACGACCATTTTTTCTAAACACCACATGGCCACGGTCCAAATGAAAACATATAAAATAGTCCGATTTTAACAAATTGAACATGTTTACAGCCGTAACTTCTAAGCTCTAAGCAATCTAAACGCCCAAATTCTCCGGCGTACACAGTGCAATATTTTCTTTCTTGTCCATATGAACTTTGGAAGCGTTTCCGGCGGATGGTTTACTTGATTTAGTGCAGATTCGGCGCATTAAGTCGATGTTTATCTTTGGAAACTTGGATTTCTGCACGATTCGTAAAAATGGCGGAGAAAACCTGCCATAACGTTTGCCAAGTGCCGACATATATCACGATTCGGGAAACAACGACTTAGCTGAATTAAAAACAAAGATACAAATCCAGGTTATCCTTTTGGATAAGAAGCTGTAAAAATGTTGGATTTGGCCTATTTATGTAGCTCAGCCATAAGAGGGTAAAACATGAAGGATTAGACGCCCCCGTATATTAATCTGTTTAGTAGAATATGTGCCCTTTAAAATTTAGTTCATAAATTAATAGCAAATAGAAACATAAATTAGATTTTGAATTGTGATTTCTCATTGACGAATCTATCCTGAAATGAAATGAGCTTCATTGCTGAAAAAAATTCAAAATCTTGCTTGAAAACAATGGATCTCTCGTTCGCTGTTTAATAATAATATAAACGCGTTGTTATCATATATAACTGGGGGGGGGGGGGGGAGTTTAGACCCATTCGCGAGCTCATTTTCCTAAAGTCACCTTTATAAGATAGCCTTTGATGTCTGTGTCCAACCGGTCCGTTTTTTGGATCGCTGACATGATGAATGAGTGACTTGCGATCGTACGCGGATATAAGATAGGTTCCATCATATAAAACAACGCGCAAATGAAGTTGTAACGTTGAGGCGGGGGCGCTCATGAGGGCAGAGTCCTCGGGTGGTTCCCCGCCCCCATATGCTCGCCGAAATGATCGCGTTAGCGCACGTCCTGTTCTTCTATAGGGCCGTGATGCTACTGTACGAATGGATGGACGTCGAATAAAAAGACTCTCTCCTCTAAATAACTATTTATTCTACACGAGAGAGATAGAGAGATCTGGCTGCAGGAAGGACGATCTCCCGCAGCCAAGGTTAACCGACAACTCTCCTGACTCCCGCCTCTTGCGCGTCAATCCCCAATCGGCAACGATGCACGCGCAAGAAGCGATCCGTCGGTATGCAGATGTAATGTCTCTGTAGGGCCACAAGAGATGGCGCTGTTAAAATAACACATTGCGCCTGAAGAGAGACGGAAGATGTCGCTGCTAATCAAACTAACAGCGCTATTGTGTGGGGATGTTAAATCTCCCACGCTGTAAAGTCTTTAATTTCATATTGAATTTTAAGATTCGTTCCGAAAAATCCGCGGAAAAAGATCCACAGTTTGTTGTATTAAAAATATTTATTAATCCTCATTTTCGCTGCTGTATTCCATCCCATAATAACTGTTTCAAAATCGCCCTCCTCCATCAGATGAATTGGTCAATTTAATTTGAGAATTAGCAGAAATATCTGAGTTTTCATGAGTTTCAGGTATTAAAATAAGGTTCATGAGTTTCGGGTATTAAAAAAAGGCCAAATAATTCCTTTTGGGTTACAAAAGGCATCAAAATAAAATAAAACTTTCTCGACCGCGTTAAAATGAAACCGCGCATAAAAAGTGCCGCATAAATCGGGGGATGAGTGTATAGCTGCATAGTTTAAATCTATGAATCGAATTAATAGATTGATCATTTAATCGCCAAGCCAACAAATTTCGTTCAACGAAAACATTAATATTTGCAACATTATTTTAAATTTCGTTTCATAACAATGATGATGAAAAATTCTTATTCAAATAAATTTTCCCCAATCGACCATATTTGGAACGGGAAGTCATCACATTAAAATTTTTCATTCCTAGAAAAATCCTTTATGAAAATCATATATGTCTTATGATGGATATGGCACCCTAAGAAGAAAATTATTCAGCAGCTCAACATAAGGGCCCTCTTTGACCCTATGAATTTTAATACAAAATGTTTGAGTTACGAACCCGAGCAAGAAAATTCAGTTTAGTTCAAGATTTATTTGTATGTTAAAATAGATTTTAGCAATTTAATATCTAATGAAAATAAATACAAATTGTTTTATTATTCGTTTTTAATCAGCATGAACCGCTGATGATATGGCATTTTTGCACGTTTCTGCTTTTCCCCCCGATGGTATTTCGAACTGTATCGACGTATTAAGTAGGGATTCAATTCGATTTCATCCAAAAGCGAATAAATATGTATGTTTTGATGCCGGTTTTCTTTATTTGAATAGTAGTTCCTTTTGTGAATGAATGAATCGCCTCGAAGTTTTCTCATACATTGAATCGCTGTTTACCCGGAATATCCGGTTACGGACAAAAGTTAAACAACAACCGCGTCTCAAATGCGCATGTCTATGCGATGGTGATATAGTGTTTGAATAAATTCATAAGAGAGTTTTGTAAGTCTGCCAACTTTCTGCGGGCACTTCATAAATGGAGTGAGGATGGCATAAATAACGGCATCAGAAGACTTCTGCTGCAAGAAGGAGAATCTATAAATCGTGCTGCAATTGTGAAAATCGACGAAAAACTCAAAGCATTTTCTGTGTGTTTGCTTTTTTTCGTTTTTCACAAAGTCTAGCTTGGATTTATTTCGTCGATCATAGTGACGAAGGCCTTTGTCGAACATGAAATCTGATAAAAACAAATCAAGTTCTTTCTGAAGGCGTCGCTGACTGAGACTAATGTCTACAAGATTGTTGCCAATAAATCAAATTTTTTTCTCGGATTATCTTAACACGCACAATTCCTTCTCTGGACACGATATCTTGTCTTAGTTAAGTCCTTATCATTTCAAACTCAAATACTACCACAACTAACCTATCTATTATCATCAGACTTGTCTATTTACCGATGTGAATTAAGATAATTATTTATTAATATTCATTTAAAATCATTTTGAATAGCAGCTGTATATTTTTGCTTAATATTGGAAAAGATGAGTTAACACAAATACTCCACTACGAATTTCTATTAAGCCGAATCAATGGCGTTGTCCTAGATTTAGGGTTTGCTTTAGAGCTGCCCTTAATTACGTTAAAAATCTATGATTTATGACTGAAATTAGTTCTTGTTAAAATGCAAATTTGACTGAAAATTTACCTCTACTGTGCATATATTATTGCAACAATCAAAAATTTTATATGCAAAAGAAATATCTAATTTAACGCCTCAAATAAAATTATGCTTATAAATATTCACATAGTTAAAAAACGCTCTTTCTTGTTTGATATAAAATGTAAATTCTATCGAATGATAAATGGTTTTAATATTTATCAGGGGCACTCAAAGCATCAACCACAATCGCGACACGAGTTATAAATAATGAATATTTGGTAGGGCCACCCTAGGCCTTTATGATGGCAGTAAATATTTTCGAGATCACTAACTTGTGCCATTATTCCTTGGATATGTTAATCAATTTTTGCCATAGAATGTCATTCAAATTTTCTTTGGATGCTATTGAATTGAGTGATCCCGGATCATATAGTCTATTGGATATAGATCCAGGGATTAGCCCGTGAGATCCATATCATCAAATTCAAAACATTATATTGTTCACGCTCATTTTCTATATGCTACACGAAACAGTGTGTAAAGTACATTTAATTGAATAGTCCTTCATTTATCATTTATTTACGGAGAAAGAGAGGTTACAGCTATGAGACTGCGGGAAGGACATCTTTCCGCAGTCAAGGTTATCCGATGACTTCCCATTTTCAGCGCATCACCACAGGGAAGAAAACTTTACACGCGCAAGAATCTAAATAGATATCATTAACAAGACGCATTGTATTCACAAGAAGATATATTATAATGTATTTTTTGGAAAAACTTCGATGCTTAACCCTTCAAAGAGGTAAGACACAGATTCGTGTCCAAATTCCAATGTATTTATATACAAGCTTCATACATGCTGTGACGGTCCTGATAGATAAGTGGCGGACATACGAATATAGCATCTAAGTTTATGATAATTTAAAATTAGCTCACTACTCAAAGGGTTGATCCTTTTACCATGGCGATATGCCATCTATAACTAATAAATTCGATATTCATTCAAATCAATGGTGTTTTTTTTTACAATATGTTGTATTTAAAAGTGAACTCAATTTCCGCATATTATTTTGCTAAAAGTATAACAGAACTGTGTAAAATGTATTATTATATTTAAATTGCATATTAATATTGCGATACTAATGATTTGCATTTCATTCTCCAATATCGGAATACATTTGCATGCAATTAGTGCCCCAGCTAATGAATGAGCGAATGGTACTTTCTATATTTGTGTACGTCTCTTTGAAGTTCTTGTAAGCCCCATAATAAATTGAAGTATGGAATGATTGAAGTATTTGGAATGCGACGTTATCTGATAGACAAGCGATATTTTTTTGAATATATTAAATGCGTTACTATTTTACTTTTACCAATCACCTTGTTTAAAATACATATATACAATTTCAGAGAGTTCCGATCACAGAAAACGTATTGCTTCATTTACACATATCTTGAGCCTCCTTCCTTAAATTGTCCAGGATTAGACGCTCGGCATCTTTGCTAATGTCATCAACACATCGTAGTTGAGGTCTCGTAGTATATGGCTTTTCCAATTAAGATTGCAACGAAGAACGAAGCTTACAATCGATCTTTCGCTTTATATGTCCAAGACCTCCCGATTTCATATAGTCGATTCGACGCCAAGAGAATTGTTTCGGAGTGATTCGATTTTTTTCACAAATCTTTCTATAAGATCCAATCTATCAACGTCCATCATTATTGCGTCCAATGCTATAATAAAAAGAGTAATTCTTATTGTTTCCGTATACTATGCTGACCAATTTAGAATCGCAAATTCTCGATAGTCTTACACTAACTTACTCGGGATTTCCATTTGCAATATGTCACTCCAAAGGTTTTCACGATCGATTTCGTCATAAGCCCTGCATAAATATATGAATATTTGATTATGGTCAAATATTAAAGTTTTGGTTCACAATAGCTTGCTTAGTCCGAAGCCACATACTCTCCGAAAAGTTATTACACAATAGGCGACAGTCATCCGATCGCAGTTCTAGGGAATAATTTGTATGCTACATTTAAAAGGGATATGCTCCATATTTGCAATAAAAGCTTAGCAATTTCTCCAAATTGCTAAAGCAGATTACTTAATAGTAGTTCCTATCCATTCAATCCAAATAGTTGCTTGATGACTAACTTCCATTATATTCGCCTGGTGACCATTTCCCTTGTACGAGAGAACTTGTAACCGTCAATTATAGTTAAAGCATCGAGGTCCATGCTAATTTGATCGTGTACCAAAACTAATGTTCCTCATCTGATAATATTCCTCACCGAATAACAACTGATTTTGTGTTTGATATATTCGATCAATTTATCAACTTTACGTATTTTTTGCCGTATGGGAGATAAAGAGCAATACGAATGAGAGCACGTTGCTCTTTTGACATTGATTGGTTGAATATCGAAAGAGGAACATCGTTTATTAACATCAGTTAGGTTGTTGTGACATCGCAAACTGATACTATTGAAAACATTGACATAGTCAATGTGGCAGTTCGACTGACGCGGATATAAGAAATCGACTCTATTGTTTCTCGATACGTTTAGAATGAATATTTTCGTAATGGGAAAATTTATGGGATTCGTATGGAAGACGACGTCGTATCTTAGCCTAAATTATGATTCTTCGTTCGAATTTTCATTATTTGTTTTGGGACATATCTATTCTAAGGACCGAGATTTAATGATTTATTTGTATAGTCAGTATTCATCGATGGAATAGACCAAATGCTGGGCTGAATTTATTGGAATTCAGCTACAATTATGGCATAATTAATTTGCATTTATAGTCATTTGCTGTTCTAAATAAATGCTGAAATGTTATTTTAACCAAAATCTGGATTATGTAGAGCTTCAGATAAAATCACTGTTTAATATGCGGCCAATGCAAATAGCAAACACTATGAGAAAAATGGGTACAAGTTGAGATCAGACAAACAGTGACTTAGTGTTATTTTGGTCTCTTTAAGACAGACCATGTCGACTCGGACTTTTTTTCCTGTGGGAGAGGAATCTTACATAAGACACCCTGCGGTTAATGGGCCCCAGATTCTTACTGACTAAATTCCTCCTTTGTCTTTCTCTGCCCCCTGGTATTCTTAATCACATTGTTTCTGAAGGACAGATAGTCTGGCCATAGATATAACCATGTTCCAATGTTGGAGAGTCGTCCCTATGCCCTCTTTGGCGATCAGAACTTATTCTACATATTCTCGACACATGTCCCAGTTCTCCTTGCTCACCATCATTATGTGGACCATGTCCTCGACTTTCAGCTCAGCTACCCTAAGTACTTATTTCAGTGGGTGTTTCTTTGGGGCGTCCAAGCCTCACAGTCATTGATGATGAGTTGCGCATCATCGTCTTCCGCTTAACAGCGGTGGCACGCCGTGGATGCCTCCTTGTCTATCCACTTCAAATATGTCAGGTGGAAGGTCGTCTCTCCTTGTTTCCGCGCTCTTCACTTATTTACGACCGGTATAAGTCGTTAGGTCCATCTTCCTTTGCTGGACTGATTCCATCTCTGTTACCAGACTTTCCTCAGCTTCTGCTCTGCACGATTTTTGGGACCTTTGAAGTCCAAGGCCCTCTTCTTTGCCTGAAGGTCATGTGGGGGAATTCTGGCAATCACAAGTACCGCGTTTTCAGATACTGTTCGGTACTTTGCGGTCCCCTGTCGTTGGAACCTGGCCAGCTTCTTCCAATTGCTCTCAGATCTAAGCGACTCATGCTATATAGGGGATCCGTACAGAAGGATTAAGTGTATGACTTGAATGCCTTCGAAATAGCCACATAGGAGGGTCCTCCACATCTCTTTGATCCCCAAGGCACACTACACACAGTTTCCAGGTGCCTATCCTTTCTACTCTGCGCCTTCCAAGAGGAAGCAGGTTTCCCAAAGAAGATTGGTTTCTGACTACCTGCACCTGAAAGTGTGATTCGGTCATTGGTAGTACCTAGCCATGAAAACGAGTCGCCATTCGAGCAGTCCTCCTGCTCCCTCTGTAATCGACAGTTCTACATTCCATTTTATGGCTATACAGTACAAATTAGGCTGCTCACCCAATTCATATAAGCTGAGCAAATGAGCAAACTGACGAGGCTGCTTACGCTCATCGGGTTAACCCCCCCCCCCTTGGGGTTTTATGGATGGGTCCACCTTGTTTGTATCTTGTTTGATAAAATGCTCCTTGATACAGTATTATAACAGAAAGCCCTTGTTATATTAAATGTATTGTTAAAATTATATGAGCGAAATTACGGAGCAGAACTATTTTGTTTTGGAGGATGAACTTTCATGGACATTCAAATAATGCCCAAAACGTTTAAACTGGGATGATTTCAAACGATTTACTTGAGTTTGGAGTGGAATTTTTAAATTTGTTGATGCTGACGCAATCAACGCTACAATGGTGTCAGAAGAGTGATCCTAGCGCTTTTGGGATTCGCCAAAGAAACATCAATAAAACCATGACTTATCCAGAATTTTACAATTAATATCATCCAGAATTTAATTATCCATTAAAAAATATCAATAGCCAAATTAATTAGCTTGTCGATGTATGTTTGGATGCTCAGCAATATATATAAGCAAAATTAGAAAAAACTCATTGAGCGACGTGGACGTTTCGGAATTTCGATATGGCACATCTTCATACAACATTAGATGATAATAGCCACAACATTTTCGGCACCGGTACCATTAAAAGCTCCGTCATTCAGCTCGATGCATCACACTGGAAGCGATCATATCTGCTCGTCATCTTGAAGGGGCGCATTAATTTCGTCCATTAAATTAAGTGAAACGTTCTTGGCGCGAAACATTCCGGCGGAAGCGCAATTTCCCGCGTAAATCTTTAAACCGGAAGTTCAGCCATTAACTATAGTTTCCGCACAATGGAGGAGTGTGCGCCAGAATTATAGAGTGTTATGTTAATGTATCTTTTTCGTACCCAACCCGAAGCTCACTAATGCGTATTGCCCGTTCGTTCTCGCTGTCGTATAATTGTATGCCATATTTTGGACACTTTTATGGAGCTCCTGCGGCCGCTTTTTGGACAATGAAAATTTTATTGCTGTCGGTATAATGCGAAAATGCAGTCCAAATTTCGTTAGCTCGAGCGCATTTCAATTTATCGAAAGAAAAGCAACAGATGCTCTGACATATAATATTTTGACATTCCATATTTGACATTCATCATTGCCAGATATTCTTTTAAACATTCTCGAGATGTATTCCGTTGCCTTCTACATACAGTATAATTAGAATTCATTGTAATTTTAATTTTTTTATTCATTTAATACATTTGTAGGGTGGGCGATTTACCATCTTCCGTCTCTCTTCAAATGCAATGTGTTATTTTAACAGCGCCATCTCTTGTGACCCTACGGAGACATTGCACCTGCATACCGACAGATCTATAAATTTTATAAAATATTGTTTAAATACTGCTCTTTTACATGCTTTAAGCTTTGAAACTCATATAGCCCCTTAACCAGAGGTGAGTTTGCTTTTATCAAAATTTTGAGAGCTGTAATGGTGTGAAATTATTCTGGCAGATCCTGTTTATTATTATATATTCCTTCTATAATTACGTCGGTGTAATTATAAAATAGGAGAGTTGTAGTAATTTATTTAAAACATCTTTTCCGCAACACATTTTGCATAGAGTGCGCGATTATTAAACTTGAAACAAATCCAAAATCCAGCGAATATTCAGCAAAGATATTAATAGATTTGAACTCAATATATTAGATAGAAAGAACAGCTAAGAACATCAATCCTCCAAAATATTACTCAAATGTATTTTGTATGTAAACTAGTGCTTGTATAAGTCGCCTGTTTATCCATGAGAACCCTCTTATGATAAAAAATAATCATTAAAGCCAGATATAGATATTTTTCAATGAATTTAATACATTTATATTTTTAAAGATAAATAAATATCTTAGCCGAGGATCGTACCTCCAACGCGTTATCCTTTAGTATTTTCGCTGGGCCGCGCAGCGCTTCGCGCGCAAGTCCAATACCTTCTTCACAACTGGGACACTTCCCACTACAGACCCCCTATGCTCATTGCACCATGGGGGTGTGAGAAGATGTCGTATAATAGTAGGGAGTTGCGTGCAGTCGTCCCGCGTTGATGATGGTTAATATGCAGAGTAAGGACGAAATCCCCTATTTATGCTTTTTAGCGGTAGTAATTATAAAAGCTCAATTATATTTCATCTGTAACATCGTATTCTGAAATTGGATTATTTTTAATGCCATTTATAACAAATTTGCTTCATCCACTAAGCTTTATAGAATATCCTTAACAATCAAATCGTTAAATCCTTCCATAGATCCTAAATGTTTCTACTTATTCTTAAGGTACCACATTCATATCGATGACCTCCATAATGCTTAAATTAGCGCAGAATTATTTGAATAAGAAGTAGAAGTGGATAGAAGAGTTGAATAAAGTAAAAGAGGATTTATGAGTGACTTTATTAATCATCTCATCGTATTCAGATCATAAAATTCAGGGCGAGTCTGGATCATGACAATCGATCGAAAATATTAATATTTTCAACCTATCAAATTTGTTAGTACGTTAAAAATGTTTTTCATAATAATAATGGATTTGAATCCGAATCATTATAATAAAAATCCAGGATCTAACTCACTATACCGACATATGATCAGTTACCATGCATTTTTAAGGCATATTTTTAATCTAGATGTATTTGATGGATGTTTTTAAGATGATAATACATATCCAAACCTTAAAGCTTTTCGATTCATCCGTGACTTCGATAGATCCTTTGCAATAATGGATAAAATTGTTTTAACACTAGGTTAAAGTATACACTCAAACTTATTTTTGTGCGATTTCAAAGTTATGCGATTTTTTTAAATTTCATAAAGATCACATATCGAAACATTTTGGATTAAATAGAAAATAATTCATCAATAATAACCGAAATTTGGACTGTCCAAATCATGTAGCATCTGCTATTGCTGACCACACACTTTAAATGGGTTATTCTAGTCAAGAATTTCGAAAATATTTTTTTTTTCGCATTTTTTCAAAGTGTAGACTGTACTAGTATAACTCTCTATTATTCCTACCAGTTTTGATAATTTGATTTTTTATTATCTTTTTTGTGCGATTTTGGATATATTTTATATAGCCGTTTCAAAATTATGCGGTTTTTAAAATCCATGGAACGCATTTTCACATTTTCTATGTAAGCCATAGTTTTTTTGTGCGATTTTTCGCACAAAAACACATCCACCGCGCAAAAAAAAGTTAAAGTGGTTTTTTAAAAAATAATTTTAATTGAATGTTGATTTTTTCTTTAAAAGATAGATGTTTGATATTATCTTCAATTTGGCAAGTGGAAGTTTAAGTGCATTCATAAATGCACAGCTCTCTGAATTGACTGTGAGCGAACGCGGTATTTACTTAGAGCAAAGCTTTCTCATGGACAAATGTTGGTGCAAAACGATGAATACTCTGTCTTCTGATATTCTGTGGACTATTTTGTCATTCTATGAACTTATTGTGTAATGTGTTGAATATGGAGTCAAAGTCTTTGTTTCAATGAGCAACGTTTGAATGTAGTGACAAGATGACCAATGTGGAAAAAGCACATGTTTGTTTTCTAAGCGATATTTATAAAACGTCAACAGAAATAGATTTTTGTGGCTAAAATTAGTGAAAATACATTTTCTCTCATTTCCGTGATTGAAAAAAGCTTCGACTTCCTTGAACAATGCCCCCCTTTCACTTTCGCACGTTCTTCCATACCTTTATTGTGCAATTAGTCAAATATAAAAGTGTCGGTGGTCGCGTGCAAAACATTTGCAGAGCGGTCACGCCACGCTCAACTTATGGTGTTTGATAGCGAAAAACCTTTTTATAACATCAACATTCCGCCACTGTCGCGTCGTTGGAGATTGAAATACATCCAACCTCACTGATGATAATTTAAAATATTTACATTCCACCTACAAATTACGTCCACGGCCAGTGAGTTTTAATGGCGTTTACTCTCGACGACAAACGACAAACTTTTAATTGTAATCATCTTGGAGGAGCAACAATGCCTATTTAATTTGAAATCTTCCCCAATGTACACATATATAGAGTCGGCCACATCAAGTGATAACAATTTAAACCGACATAACTTTGTCAATTTAAGAAAAACATATTGAAAAACATTTAATTATAGCGAAACTTTAATAGGCTAGTACTATATTAAAACTAGTAGTTTTAATATTTTATTATATATTACACAAACACAATTTCATCTCTTAGTTAAAGTGCCTTATTATGGTTTCCAAAATAGCACATCGCTCAATAAGTAAGCAGGATTTTTTTCATTTTAATCTTTATTCTTCTTTATTTGGGGTAGTTTTTTCGCAGTTTCGTTAAAAAGTTCTCATGATTTTATTTACAATGTGTATATTTGTCCAAATCATGACCCTTAATATATTGTTTGCATTTTCAGCAATCCAAATTACAGATAGATTTGTAGACATAATGTAGGCGATCATTTGTAGCCAGAATGTGATGTCTAATCAAGAGGCATTTAATTGCTTATAATCTAGGGTTGGTTGGGCTTAACAAACTACCCCTTCAAATTTAAGTCTTTTAATGTATAAATGGCTCAGAACGGAGAAGAATCACTTCTTCTTTGAGCGTATTTGTTTTTAGATCGTTGACAAACTGCTCGTCAGAGAATATAGCAAAAAGACCACGGAAATACAAAACGACATTTAAAATTACATTTTTATTAGCATTACATTAATTATATGTGGACTGTGAATTTTAATAAAATAGATTATGCCTCGATCTTTTTACAAATTCCGCGCGCTAATATTCCTCCTCATTAATGTACGTTCCATGGATCGTGAATATTTTCAGGGTTTGCAATTATGTGCTATCCACCAGATTTATAAAAAATATATTTGCATGGAAATAAAAGCGCTGATACGATCAAAAAAATATATTATTTGAGCATGCAATCAGATTTCCAGCACGTATGTTCTACGAACATGGCGACACTCTCATTTCGCTTTTGGGCACGTTAGCTCAAAATTTTAAAGCTTTCATCGCACGAGCACGATTAACCATACGAGTGTAACACTGTGATTTGAAATTACATTTAAAAAAATTCGCGATTGGCTCGAGGTGCCTATTTAAACTCATGAATCAGCAAAATCGCGAAACGCCACTCTGGCACGAAATCTATTCGAATATTGGTATTTACGATTATTTTGATTCGGCCGAAAGATGTGGTTCTTTTTTTGCAAAGCCAACCCCCCCGCGACACACCCATCGAATCTTATCAGGGATCTGATCATAAACACGCGATGGGAAATGCGAATAAGCACACGGGCACGAAATTAGCCCTTGTCCAAAAAAATATATAACACAATGAACGTACAAATTGCATGAATTGGAAATTGGGAGGAGATTGACGTTATGGTCGACATTTATCGGTTTCGAGCAGTGTAGTGTGCAATTCGTCCGCCTGAGCGGCGCCTGCGTCCAATTTGCGTAATGGCCGCTTTAGTGCGTCTGTTTATCCGGTGTTTTCGCGATTTACAACTCATGCGTGCTTTTTGGCAATTCAATCCATTCTAATAATGACCCTGGCCGGGGATGTTCATGCGATATAAAATCCAAGTACATACGAGCACGCAAAACATTATTTCTTCTCATTATTGCCATAATCATAGTTGTTGTTGATTTTATTATAACTGTTATTGCTCCCGTTGCCTTTGCCTTAATCTTTACCGCGGACGTTAGTGTTAAGGCGTCATCGATGTGGCCCTCAGGCGACGGGTGTTATTAATTTAAAAAATGTCGTCGGTTACAGGAAAAACGTGACAATGGAATATTTAGTTTCGTTTGTGCAAGAATGGTTCTAGATTTAATTAAGCCCGCTAGATTAGCATGGGATCCTTATCGGTTTTTATTTCGAGGCATTAGGGAGCAGAGATTGTTCGTTTAGTGTCATAAACCTCGAGCGGCGTAGCCTACTTCGTGATCTAATCCAGGAACTAGGCTTTTCAACCTAAGCCATTAAATCCCACTGTAATTACAAAAGTTCTATAAATAGACAAAAATCTATAAAGAAGGAAAGCCCAGGAAAATTTTACCCTTTAAAACCAAATATTATGTGATTAAATATCATCGTTTACGATACTTTAGAGAACGCCTTTTAAGTAGTTTGCTTACAAAAATTTGTAAGCAAACTACTTAAAAGCCTCACATTAGATTGAATCAATGAATTGAAACAATTTGGTTTTTGCACACATATTCCTTCAATTATTTAGGCTAGGTGAACACATTTCAAAAAAATACAAAAGGGAATTAAATACCGCTATGGTACTCCTCGACATCGATAAAGCGTTGAATTATGTTTAGCGTGTTGATCTAATTAATACAATTGTTTCTTTATTTTTTCAAGTATCTAATCAATATATGTGTATTAAATGGCCATGTATTTACAATAGATTATTTGCGATCATCTATATATTTAAAAATGTCTGTATGTTTGTATGTCTTGTATACGCTCCCATACCATTCATCCGTTTGTAATGAAACTTTGAGGAGTTGTTGTAGGCACCTCTGTGAATATTTTTGAATTATAACAGATTTGTTTTATGAGACGTTTAACAGATGCACCATGTTGGTGCATATTGGTCTGGTGAAGTGACGCATTAAAGAAGCGTGACGGAGTAAACCACATAACGGTACTATTGCATTTCTTTTCAAATAATTACTAAGCACATTTTAATGCATGCCGGGTACTCTTATAGTCTTTTATAAAGCACTGTCATGTTTTCAATGTATTTTAGCTAGCATTGATCTATTGAGTAGCATTTTTATTACAATACTAGCTGGTACCCGGCGCGTTGCTACCACATAAATACTAATTCTAAAAATATCGTTTGAAATAGTTTTACTTGTTTGATTAAGAATGATAAAAATAATGAAATATATTTTTTTAAAGTTTTATTTTAAATATGAACAAACATACAAACATTGATTTTTATATATATAAGATCTACTGTAAGTTAATTATACTATACCTATATTATTTGAAAAAGTGCAAACAATAAGTTGGCAAAGTTTTATCGCAATCGAATGAACAGTATGGCAGCGCATTAAATACGGACAAACAAACATTAATTTTTATATATTAGACTATTCCTATTTTACTCACGGAATCCTTAATAATAAGTGAACGAAAGTTTATCGTAATCCGATGAACAGTATGGCAGCGCATTTCGAACGAACAAAACCCAATTCATTTTTATATATTAGAAGAAGATTAAATATTAAAAATATTAAGGTTGAATACTAGAGTTTTGATCTCTGCAAGTGTAAATTGCCATATTATAAAAGCCATCCGGAAGTTTAATGCTTGGGATCCATCTTCGCAGAGAGAAATATGATAAGTCCGGAAATAGCTTTCAGAATTCAACACGGTAATTGGTGCTACTTTGGACTGCTTAAAGCAAAGTAAATCCCTATGGCGAGGATCTAAGATTAAAATTTCTTAAATACATGATAAGACCTCAAACATTTTATAGACATATCCGGGATCAAATCTTTAGTATCAAGTTGATGATATCCAATTAGGATGTCGTGGACATGTATGGCGAAGTGCGGCCTTCATTGGACAGATCTTATAACATAAAATGTCACTGAATACAAATCCTAGAACTATCTTAAATTCAGCCTCGAATCGCATCAGATCCGTCGGAACTTATAGGCCTATGATAGCATCATGTATGTTGGGGTTGCGGCAGGGAAACTTCTTTATTTCAAATGCGCCCCCCGAAGCGACAATTATTCCGAATTGATATTCATTGCTAATATTTTTCCCGATTCCATCGCATGTTCTCGTGGGGGATTTCCCCGTGCAAACTTACACGGAAAAATCCAATTTATCCGGATCGAAATAATTTACTAGCACAATATATCATTCTGTAATTCTAATCGCATAAGCCCAAAGCAAGTCGGTCACATCACGGGCCTCATCATAATTTTCTTATCGGAGCCTCGTTTTTTGATATAATTCCACATATTCGTCTTCATTTCGGTCGCCTTATCTTCAGTTACAACCAATTTAAGCTCGCCGTTTCTTATTACACCACGAATTACCCCGCAAAGACATCAGCGAAGAGCACATAAAAATACACAAAGGGAAAGTTTCTTCATTAAATTTAACGGCCACACAGTATCTATTATTAAATTGGCCGAGTTGCGTCTCATATGAAAATGTCGTAATAAAACTTTATTACGGCCATCCTGAATTTTTACCATCGATCCATGGCTGACGGGGATTCCCATGGTAGGGCTTTATGGCCAGGCACTATTGGGGCGTACTATTTCGAATCTAATGACACGATATCGCAACCCGGAACGCGATAAAGATCGTATTTTACGACTTACAACGGATCAACCATCCAACATTATCATAGTGGATGAGGAGAGATCTGCATTTGTGCGATAACAATAATTTGGCCTTTAAAAAAGGCGTTTTGCGTAACATTATTGGGGTAGACCTAACGATGATAAAACTTCCATTATGCAACGCTTCCATTACTAAGCGAGCTGAATGAGAACCAAGTGTCGTGAGAAATGATCTATTTGAAGCTCTGCTCGCTTAAAAGAGGATCAAATATACGAGGGATATGATAAGATTAGGCATTTTTAAGAAGATAAGAATTTAATCTATGAAAAAGATGCTCTTTTTTAATAATTTAAATCGTTTTTTTGAATTATTAATCGTGTTGTTATATTAAAAGCTATCTACAACGCCACTGTTATAAGGGCCAATTTCTGGACATTTATTATACACTACTTAAATACGCTTTAAAATACTACACGTGAATTAACACGATCAAGATTTTTACTTTATTCGGAAAGAGATCCCAATTACAACTACACATCTTCCCGCGGCCAAGACTTTTGGTCGACTTTGTTTCTTCTTCCTTGCATTTTCACATTCAAACTTTGTGCACAAACATAAGGACAAAAAGGGACCACTATTTAAGTATTTTAGCACATGAAATGTATTTATTTCATGTTATACCATTTTGAGACTAGATGGATTTGGAAATAAAAATAGTGTACAAAAAAATTTAGAGTTTGACTTGATCCAGGTTTAATCTATTTTTTTTATCAAAAAAAGGGATGTACTTAGGTGATTAATAAAGTCGTTCAGGACCACCTAAAGTTTATATTCAAAATAATTCTATCCTAATTTAAGCATCGGAAACCCACCATATGAAGATTTTTCTTCTATCATCGTTATATGGCTATAACTTCATCTTCTGACAATGTAATCAGTTATTCAACTCATTTTAAATATTAGACCACAATATAATGAGATATTTTTTAAAATATTCCGATCATCTACATGGATAAACGACACTCTTAAATGTAGTATAATTTATGCGCCCCATTATTTAAACATCGATCACGTTCTCGTTTATTTTTATATATGGCTTATTATTCCATAAATCATACATTTATTGCTTTTTTACTATCAATCTTCCTAATTGAATAGCGTCGCTTGTCAGCCATGGCAATAGCATAGAGCGACCTTCCACGGTCAGCTTTAACGTCATGTTGAATGATTCACCAGGCTTGCGTGCTTCAAGTTCCAAGATAGGAAGCATTCTTTTTGGGCACTCCAGCTGAGGGAGTTTAACCCAGTTGAAAAGAGCTCTTATAAAGTTTTTATAGTAGACAGGATTCGATCGACGGGGGGAACGACTACACTTGCCTATTTAAAAAAGGGTAGATTGTAGAGAGTGCGAAGATGGTTGTCGTAAACCTTTATCGCTTCTATCAACCTCATTCAATTAGTCGACTTTTATTTTAGGAGATACAAACGACGGCAGCAGGAGCGTTTCGCCACTTACTTTTTTTATTCCTTTCGTGGCTCCCAAGATAGCTCAAATGTATGGTCGGAGATCATAAAATCTGACAGAGACCAAACACCGCACATTGCTCGCCGAAGATTTGAAATGTCTTCTTTTTTATCCAACGCAGATTTTGCGACTCGTAATCGAACAAATTGCCTTCTAAAAAATTCAAATATCAATTTTGAGCTCGGGAACATATGCTGATGATGAGATGGGAATTAAATTGGTACGAATTCAAACGTTCCTCATTGAATAAATAAAGATTATATCCTGGAAATATTAAAGACTTCCTTTAAAGTAACCGAATGTGATTGAAAGGGAATGATATGTTTTGATTCAAAAAATATAATAATTTCAATCTGTAAGACTCATACATAATGGAAATCGCTGTTGAACCGATTCTAAAATATCGGTTTTTTCAGTTTGACTTACGCGAACGGTTTGGTTGATTTTTATGTTGGCATAATGTGACTCTAAAATTATAGACATTTTCTATAAATAAATTATAAATGCATAACTAAAAACCGTAAATGAGCTGATATAAATGCTCGGAACTAAACCAGAACGAAAACATAACGGTTCACAGCCCCGGAATGCGTTCATATTATCAATACCGGTTGAGATATTCGCTGATTATAAAGAATGAACAGCTTTTCTTGGATAGTGATCAAAACGATGAATTGATTTTACTGGGAAATGATTATTTCAGTTAGTCCTTTCATCACAAGAGTGAAGAAGACCTACGTGACACTTAAGAAATGCATATTAGGAACGCTCCTATATTCACAATGCTATACAAGGTGTATCCCAAAAGTCATGAAATATATTTTTTTACAAAGATTTATCGACAATATCGGTAAAATATGATAAAGTATTATACAAAGTATTCTCCACCAGCATCTTCATATTTTTTCCACGGATTCTTCCATGTTCAGTACGCCCTCTCAAAGGCCTCAACATGGACTTCCTTCAAACTGCAAGGTGGCTGCGCAGAGCGTTACCAAGTTGTATTTCGCCAGGATCTCACAGACGCACTGAGATGTATATGTGGTTGGGCATATAACGATGCACGCGCAAGAAGCGATCGGTCGGTAAGCAGGTGCAATGTCTCCGCAGGGCCACAAGAGGTGGCGCTGCTAAAATAGCACATTGCACCTGGAGAGAAATGGAAGATGCCACTACTATGCGGGGATGATATATCGCCCATGCTACAGTTCCTTTTCATCAATCTTTCCAAAGCATCCATATAATAGGCAGTGTTGATGGTTTATCCTTGAGGTACAAACTCTTTGTGGACCCTATATTTGGTATCTAAAAACAATCAATACTCTTTTCACTTTGGGTTTGCTCATCCTGGCCTTCTTCGGTTTTAGGGACAATGAGGTGTATCATTCGGCACTCTGTCACTTCATAGACTTGCTTAAATAATTCTTGGGTTTCGACAGATTTTTTTGTGGAGTTTTGTGTAAAATTTGTTCGTCCAACGTAGTTCAGAAGTATCCGCTATCGCGTCTCGAAATAAAGATGCACTAAATCAGCTATCCTGATTCTACTGATGTTAGCATCAGACTGAACTTTGATGCACTGTAAAGCTAAGTGTCTTTTCTACCTCACCCAACCAGTTTGAATACGTTGCGACCAGTAGGGGTGTGGCAAAAAATATGTTTCATGACTTTTGGGATGCATCCTGTATCTTCGATCTTTCTTCGAAATTGATATCCTTCGCCTATCATCTTCCAGTACAAGTATTTTAAAGTTCTCGGTATGATCCATTATTGATACATCCATGAGTTTTGTATAAAAATCTGAATGATCCTATTTCTGGTGCATTACAATATCGTTTATCTTGATTTTGGCTTTGAACGACATCGTTGAGTCTTTCTGAATTGCTTAAGATCTACTTAATAGCCCTTTAAATAAATAGTACATTAACATATGTTCATATATTTTAAATCGTAATAGTCAGTGTGGATTTATTAGCATTTGACGATTAAATTTAATTTAAAAGAAATGCAAAAATGGTAAAATTTAATCAACTATCATACAAATGAAATAAAACTCCCGATGGGATTGTATATAAATTGAAAATCCCTGAAGTTATAATTAAAAACAACATGAAATATTCGTAACGATCAAGTGTGCATGCATGTCAAGAGTCAAATAAATTCAACAACCATTCGAGAATCGCCACCGCTATAGAAGACCACCGCCAAAACATTCACAAAAATGTATCGATCCCACTTATAAAATCCGGTTTAATGCCACTTTTCTAGTCGTTAATTATTTAAAATATGCATTAACCTGCTCACATCACCTTCTTCCCCTCGGAGCGCTTCCCTAATAAAACAGTGCTATATCGCATTATGAACATGCCTGCGGGAACTTATCTCTTTTATAAAACAAGATATAATCTCTTTAGCTAAACCACCGACTTTCATTTAAATTCCTATATTGCCTCGCCAAATTAGTTTATCCCCTTAATTGGAGCGATGAATATGCGAAACGTACATCTACTCGTTTTTCCTTTTAGCAATTAGCAATTTTAAGCAATTAACTAAAATCTTGCAATATGCACTTCATTAAATAATATTCACTTTAACGATCTAAACTGGCCTTTAATTGGCATAATTTGATAATAGCGCAACTACCGTTTCAAGCGATATTTAACAATATAAAGCCATGGCCAAAAATATTGAGCTGATTGTAAATGAGTTGCTCATAACAAATATTATATGTACTTAATATTGCAATGCTTTGAAAATTGCAATACTTCAAATAAGTCTCCGCGTTACAAATTTAACCACGTCTACCGAAGCCCTATCTATCTTATATTGAAGGTAGATAACGTTTATTTGACAATAATTAACGTACACTATTTGTATTTAAAAAATCAGTTTTATACATTTTAATTTGATGCCGGAATGTACAATTATTCAGATTGAAAGCTTGGTAGATTGTAATTTCTTAATATTCTCCAGAACATTTTTAGCATAAACTTTAATATAAATCAGCCCATTGAGTCTTTGCAGAAATCTAAATAGAATCTTCACTCAAATCGAAAGCGAGTTCAAATGAGTTTTTTTTTCAGATATTTTACATAATATCCCAATTGCAGACTTTTCTATGCTCTTGTTTACAAACTATAACATAATTATTGATTATTGTCTTATTTATTATTTGGGACCATTGCCGATATTATAAGAAACATTAAGTAAGTTTCCAAGATGTACTTTGGCGGGTTTATAGGCAAACTTCTGCCATCGTGTGACAATACAGGCATGCTCAATACTTTTGAACGTGGCTGTATATTTTTGCACAAATAAGCCACGTATTAAATTATACGAAGACCCTGACCAAAGAAGATATTAATTGTGTTTTCCTGCTTTTGTATTCAGCAATGGACTTTGAAGGACTTTTCACCTTGAACGACTTTTTTTTAATTTCAAAGTATATTTCCGTCTGTAAATTACCTCATTTGCGCGCAGCCTCACTAGACTTTAAAATATTGAATATTTATATACTTTTATATACAAAAACCGATACGGTTAACTGGTTTGTTTGTGATAAAAAGCAGGTCGCTTTTGGCACTTGTTTTTGTACCTGAGTGAATGTATGCACTAACATACCGTCAGAAAGGTGTTAAAAGATGTACTCATACAGTGGGCGCATAAATAATTTGAATTTGTAAGACGTTTCGTCTATCCATATACTTAGATATATTAATTTATTTGGATTATTGCCATGATTTTGCCTTGATTTAAAAAATTAAATCCTCATCAAAAAAATGAGGAACTGTCGTTAATACGTTTGATTGTCCATGATTACATATAAAGACAAATTTCATCATATAAATCGACGTTTCTGCCTTGTTGATGCAAAAAAATGTTTTTTTCTTCGTGATTTTTCTTTTCTTAAAATTACTTTTTCCAACCTCACGGAAGTGCTCACATACGTTCTAGAGGAGTATTATTTATGAAATTTGGCAGGCATATGTAAAATAAACGTTTTCATCGTATAGACTACAATTATTTAAAAATACTTAAAAGTGTTTATTTAATTAACAAAAAACTACAAAATATGTTGGTAAAAACACAAACTTTTATTCGATCGCTCACTGTTCTTTTATTTTACAATATTTCTTCTTAGTTGTAGTCTAAGCAATAGACAATATTATACAATGTAAAAATATGTTTAATTTATTTCCTGCAAATAACCTGTTCAGGACTTAGGACTTCCATGGTGAAGAATATCATTGCTCGTCCATCGACATACGTGGCTCAACCCACTCCCGCTACTATATCTTGTCAAACTTAAAAAAATATATATATTCAATTAAGATGGTCTAAGTCAACACACCAAATATCAACATTCTATTTTTTATTATTTTAGTATAAAAAAAATGTTCAAAAACCGATCACACAAGGCATCCTCCAAATATCTTATATGCGTCTCGTGCGTTGAGCTCGATGATGCCGACGCACCATCCACATCGTCGTTTCGAGGCTGAATGCCTGCTCAGCATTCACAACCCGCCGATTTTGACACCAGTGTAACGTTGAGGCGGGGTCGCTCTCGGAGTCCCTGTGCGGCTTCCCGCACACACGTGCTCGTCGGGATGGTCACGCTAGCGCATTGGTGCGTTCTTCTATAGGGCCGTGATGTTGCTGGACAAATGGATGGTAATAGACGGGCGTCGAATATAAAGACTCTATTATCTAAATAACTATTTATTCCACAAGAGAGAGAATGAGATCTGGCTGCGGGAAGGGACGACCTTTCGCAGCTGAGGCTAACCTACGACTTTCCCGACTCCCGCCTCCCGCCTCCTGCGCGTCACTACCCCACCGGTAACGGTGCACGTACAAGAAGCAATCGGTCTGTATGCAGCACAGGGTGACCTGCGCACCCAACTCATGTTAGCTGGGCTTCCTCAGCTACGTTTGATGAGCAAACCGACGAGACTACTTTTGCACACCTTTGCTCCACGTCATTACCTCAGGAGTTCAAGCGTTGCCCACGGGCGTAGGATTGGCTCACCCCCCCCCCCCGGGGGGGTTTTATGGGTGGGCATCGTCAAAAAAATGCTGTTTAGTGTGCATTTTAGGTAAATTGAATCATTGAGCCACATTTCTTAGAAGATGGTGATGGAAATGCTCTATGTTTATTTTCAGCAATATGATCTTAGTTTCGATATGAACTTAGTTGAACGTTTCGATCTTTTGCCCCTATTCGTCTTTTTGCTGGAGATTGCACCCTCTGATTATCATTTGTTTAGGTGCTTAGAACACTTAATACTTTAAAATGATGTACATTGTTTTACAAATTAGAATTTAATATTTTTGCAATTACTAAAACATGTTTGACTACTTACCGATCCGCCTTAATTTTTGCAATTACCGGTGCCGACGGTTTAATATTTTCTGTTCAAATAAAAGATGTTGACCTATCTAATTTCAACAAGACTAACAGAAGCCTTCCGTATTAATTTTCTAAATGGCGAACGACATGCTAGTTTTCGGAGCATGTCGTTAAATTTCATATCATAGATTCGAAATCGCATTGGATTTTTAATGCGAAATTTTCAGCATATACAGACGTATCGCTGCAATCACGTAAAAGGATTGATTGTATGGTTTCCGTCGCTAAATAGCTCTGCACAACCTTCAGCTCGCATTCCATATCTCGTCATCCCTATCGATGGTATGCACGATTGCTCACAACCCCCTTGGCTTTTTGTATCGCCCGCTCCATCTTTTCCTACCCCCGTGTACTTGACCCGATCGCTACGCACGCCATCATTAGCACGCGACTTTCCGTGGGAATGTTGTTTTACCTGATGAATACATCATTATTTCCCCGTTATCATCTTAATGCGACATTCCTTTTATGGAAAATCCACCCTCCTCTCATCTTCTATGCACGCCGTCTATTTTTAGCGCCATTTCCCACTTAATATTCACACCCTTAGCTTTTACAGTCGTACATCACATATATTTCACGCTGATTTGAAATGGGGGAAAATGTATTTTTGGAGCGTTTTTTACAGCCCTCGCGTGTTTGTTTTAATTTACATTTTAATAAAGCCCCTCAAAGGGGATTTCAGTCTTTGTCCGATTGAATTTTCGAAGATAAAAGTCATATTCATCCATTATTTACTGAGACGCGTTCGAAAACCAGAGCTTCCTGAACAGTGTACGGCAATCGATCGACAACTAAAATGCATGCGTCTATTCAACTCAAACATATTTTATATCATCGATATAATCCTATGAACAAAACAAAGAAATATACATTAAGAATACACACAAAGAAATTTTCTTTAAGCAAATTTGCGCGAAGTTGGAATGCACAGAAAAAGAGAGTCGACCGACAGTCTTGGCCGCGGGTAGGCATATTCTTACCATACCGTATAAAATAAATATCTACTATATACTGGGATTTTCAATAGTTTAAGAAATTACATCAAAAATCTAAATAATAGCCTGGCAACTTGCTGCTGAAAATTCACGCTCAACCTCCACACTCGTTGGAGGTATCGTCATCAGATATTTAAATGCTAGTTCGAGTTGATGACCGCGTGAGCACTCATTTTCGTATAACACCATCAATGTGACTGATAAAATTCCTTTCTGCTGACGGGCTAAAACTCACATAATTCCTGATTTCACGACAAATTATTTATTTCCGTCGCTGCAGATGAATACTTATATAATATAATATTTTGATGTGATTTGTAATTATAATACGAAAGAATACAAAAAATCTGAAGCCCGTATCTATTATATTTCATATCGATATTCGCATTATTAGAGTCGAGGTGTAGTAAATACATCACCGGTAGGGAAATGTTAATATGATAATTTAAAAAAACATATATGTACTGTATATATGTATTCATAGATTAGACAGTTACTGCCCCTAGGCGTCGTCTAAGCCCGTCAATTAGTAATTACGCCACTGTTTCAAAACGATTTCGATTCAATATAAAACATAATATAAACTTGCCTTCTTGTCTGTTTGCTTCTTCCTTAGGTACCAAAGGATGTTGAATGTTATGGAATTTGTTTTAGCAGAAAATTCGCTTTTCAAATTCATGATAAGGTTTCTGTCAATAAATCAATTACTATATTTATTGAAATAACTTGAAACAAACGCTCATTCTCAAAACAAAACGAACAATAGTGCTTTAAGAAAGCGTAACGCATATACCAAGTCAAGATCGACAATAAAATTCAAGAAGACCACAAGAACGATATCTGAACAAACGGATATGGATATCCACAGTGAGTGAGTTCAGTTTTGAATCTCATTTCAATCGTAAGTCGAGCGAATCTTTAAAGTTTTCAGTTAAGTCTTAGGGTCCGACCAATCATCTTGGCCACGGGAAGATTTGACGTTCTCGCCGGTTTCTCCGATGTCGTAACAATAATCTTTTTCTTGTAGTATGAATAAAAATCTGAAGATCAATAGCAGTTATTTCAAATAAAAAAGTTTAAAGCTTAAAAATATTTTCTAACATAATCTAAAAAAAAAATATCAAAATATTGGAAATTGTCAAATTTAAGGCATTTTAAGGCAACACTTAGTCTAGTAAACTTTGCGTTTTTTTATTTAATTTTAGTATATTCTGCGTATGCAACAAGTTTGCGTTAAATATAGACATAAAATAGGGTATTTCATATTATCTAATGGCAGTATTAAATAAAACGTTCCCACTCTGATACGTATATCATAGAGTTTATTTTTTCGGAAAACGTCCCATAAAGCAAGTCTTAATTTATTTTATGTAGATTATACAGAAAAATGCAAATTCTCCACAATACCGATTTGTAGAGGATAAAGACTAAGTTTTGGCCCTCTACCAGAACGTGACTTTGTCGCATAAAGTTAAAACTTATATATCCATCATTATATTCTTCATAGCAATTTTCTCGATCTTTGCACAATTATGCCATAAAACGATTAACCAATATCTATAAAACGACGAAAAGTTTGTTCGGGGGTCGTTATTTTAATAACAGTCTCGGGGGCTGAGGGGGAGTTATCGTGTATTTTTTATGTCTTCCATGACTTGAACCTTAACATTTATCAGCATAATGTAAACAATGGAACGGATTACATTAAGCCATTCTATGCTTAAATATACTCGGATGCCACCCAACCACCCTTATTAATTTTGACGAGGCTCTTTTCGGCGATTCATTAATATACAAATGTCAAATTATCACCTGACATTCTATGAGGATAAGTTATTAAATAAATGTCAGTTCGTAGGCTATCGATATTGTTCAGAGGTGTGGCTATAATGCAGTAGCACTTCAACAATGAACTCTTTGTTTGCTTCTTCTTTTTAGAATGCCAGTATTAATAAATTGTCTGCAGCACTTTCAAAAGTTTCTTATATAACACTGTGCAGTGTATTTCAATATCCTTGAAAAAGAGGAGACAGGGAACGGAAAAGCGATGATTAATTGCTTCATTCTACTTCCACATAACTCTTATTGAGATAGCGAAAGTACGCGAATGGAATAAAAAGTATCAGGGGGAAACCCAATAAAAGAAAATACTAAACCTTCAATTTGTATCATAAAAAAACTACAATCGACTTCAGATTCTTAATTATAATAATAGGGATACCACGAAAGAGTATCGCATTTGATTTGCTTATTATAATTAGATGACATGATCATTTTCCGGAATATTTTTTATCTACTAAACAATTACTATTTTCTTTTGAAAGTATTTGAGTTAAAGACGATTTTTTTAGTTAGACTATTATTGATTAACACGTGGTAGGAATATAAGAAAAGCTTGTAAAAAGCTCAAACAATGCTGAATGCGGCTGAATTCATCGGAAAAACGAATAGGATGGGTGCTATGGGGTAGGATGGGTACCGCACGTCTTTATCGATCCAATATTCAAACGAACTACGCTACTATCCTATGATAAGCATTCAATGAATTCCCAATGAGCGCTGAAGGGTTCAAAAAGAGCATCAAAACAGCCCAAAGATTCATCCTCAAGGACCTTTTGTTTACGCTACAAGAATTGATCAGATACTTTCTGAGGTAACTAAGACAACTCTATCAATAATCATGTAGTTGTAAATATGAGGGTCATCTATAAAATAATATTACAAGGACTTCTAAGGCCGGTGGAAAAAAATTGTTTCGAATTTGGCGTACTTGACTTATAGGGGATCAATTTGTTTTGTTCAGTCATAGTAAGTTCTTTCGACATGTTTTTTTTTGTTTTTCAGAACAATACGGAAGTTTACGGTAGTGATTAAAGTTTGTGTGTCCGACCGGTCCGCTTTTCGGACCGCTAGCATGACGAACGAACGCCTCTTAGTCGGACGCCATACCTATTTACATACCAATTTTACAATCGGTCAAAAATATTGCTGTCCTTATTTTATTGGGGGCTTATGCCGGCTGGTTCGGCCAAATGTTTAAGCGATATCGAAGAAAAAAGGGGTTAGATAACTTAGTATATATTATAAAAACGGACAGAGTCGATTAGTATTGATTCATTCAAAGTAAAATGGTCAAGTAAAATAAAAGCCATGTGCAAATCTCGACTGGGTCGGTATTCTGCGTTGTGCGCCCTAAGCCTAGTTGCGCCCGTGGCGGGCGCCTGCTTTGCCACCCCCTTGTTACGACCCTGCAGATAAAGCCGTACTGATACGTCAAGGCAAGGAGTGGGCGATCATCAGTTATTTCTGACGAATTTGTGCAAAAAATTGACAAACATGTGCGAAATGACGCTTGACGATCTTCACAAAGATTTTCCTGACATTTCTTGAAATCTTCTTGATGATATTGTGTCGGAAAAACTTGATTATAAGGAGTTGTGTGCGAGATGGGTGCCCAGAATGCTCACATCCGAGCAACTGCATAAATGTCGTAACCTTACTTTCTGGATGACCCTCGTATGCATCCAAAATATTGGTACATATGAGAGAGCCAAAAAACTTGACATTCGGCAAAGCGTTCTGGATGACCTCAGAAATTATAAAACACACCAAACATATAAACCGGTATTTGCAAAACAAAATCATCAACAAGAATTTAATTTCAGCATTGAATGGCCATGATCATTAAATTTGGCATTCGCAACTATTGCGCAGTTGTTAAAACAAGGAGGTAGTCATCAGACGTTTGCTCCAAAACTGTTTTGTGTCATGTTTTAGCTGTCCACATGGCATCAGGGTATTTAATCATTTTCTCTCATAATTAATTTCATTTCTTGGACATATTTATAGATGTACAAACGACTCCGTCCGTGTCTTTTTACTAGTTAAATGTGCTACCGACAATGGGTAAGCGATAAAGCTGAATCGTTTCTATGCAGATTACCTCCTTATGGAAACAGGAAACAGCGTCTTCAGTATTTGTTGTCGGCTTTCTCTGTTTGCCTCAATGGTTAGGCAAATATAAGTTCAAATACCAGAACACTACGGTTGTATACCATATCAACATTGGAGAGAATTATATCCAAGTGCTTTGGCTGCAGTAGCATGTCAGTTAATTGGGTCACACAAGTACTGATTGCAATTCCATTGCCACAAACAAAACATTGAATGCTGAAAGGGTCGGTGAAACTTTGATGAGGCTTTAAATATATAAGTTACATCATCGATTGAATAGTTTTGACATAATATGTTTAATTATTTTAAATTTAATATAATCTAATGAATGCTGATAGAAATTTGTATGAAAATATTTTAAGGATAAAATATAACATCTTCTTCAACATAAAAAACAAAGCAAACACCATTAAATATTTAATCAACCTCGGCGTTTGAATATAAATTTTAACGATTGTTTAATACCTGGAAAAAATACCAAAATTAATTTCGCATGTTTTTAAATTAAATTTATCTATAAATATACTTTTTTAATTTAATTAAAATAATTATATAGTTATTTTATTAATTTATTAGATTTAGAAAATAAATATAATTTTAAATGTCAAAATTTCGTTACATTTTATGTGTGCGAAATTCAATGTGTTTATGCTCATATATTTCGATGTTTGGTGCGCGCGTCGATAAAACAGCGCACTGTACATTCGTAATTGATCTGTCAAAAGGCAGGAGCGGCGTTCAAAGCGCTCACTTCATGCAATCATGTCTCGATCCAGGATTTTATTTGAATTGCCCCAAAAATATGATTTATGTGAAGTAATACTACCGCGGCGATTAATCAAAATCGCGTTTGCGAAACGCGCTTTGGCCCGAATTTCGATACTTTTGGCGTGTAATTTCATATATTATTAATCGCCCATTTCTATACGTCGCTCGCGAAAATAAACCTTTGATTGAATCAAGATCCCGCTGATTTATTGTTTCGGGAAACTTATAGTGGTAATATTAAATATTTATTCGTGTCGGTGTATTTATTGTCTGGTGTACGCTCAAATATAAGAAATTTTCCGAGTCATAAATTATTTTCCACACACTTTTCATCATTGCCATTCGTCATCATCAATCTTGGTTTATATTCAAATTACTGGAACACTTTCCAGCGCAACCGTAGAGAGATGGATAGACGAGATAAGATGCTTCGCCTCCGTGTGGAACCTCTTCATTTGAAGGCGGAGGCCTTTGGAATTTGTCCAAGTTCAAAAAGTCCATATTTAAATCGTTCGAAAACCCCCGCCCGCAAACTTTGATATTATTTCAGCAATAAAAAAGCATGGCTATTCCCACGCGTGCTAATTAAAATGCAGATAAATCATGCTTGTTTGTCCTCATCGACGATGGCACGAATACGCTTCGTTTTTAAACACATAATGCCAACTGAAATATGAACTTAACACGATTAATTTCGTCCATAACCAAGGACAAAAAACGACGCGTTATTTGCGTTTAATATATGTAAAACGGAAGCTGTCACCACAGGCCATGATATTATGAATATGATTAATTCATTACACATTGGAGTGGTTCTTGAACAACTTCAGTTGCATTTTTTTTCAGAAATATCGATTTTAAATAGGGCAGGGTTGCCATTTTTGTATATCGCATTAGGCATGAAATATGAGACGCAAGTGAGACAACTAGGGATCCCAATCGAATATATTTGCCCTTATTTCAATATTGGTAAATTCGAATATTTATAAAATTAATCGGATTTTATTCGTTTTTTTTTAATCAATTTAGAGAGTTAAAACAAGATGAAACTATTAAAAAATATATTTTACTTTTTCAATCATTCAACAAATCTATAAAGGTTCTTAAACTTGGAAATTATTACTGAAGAAGAAAAACATTTTTTTTAAAAAATGTACAAACTGATAAGTAATCCAAAAACTCTGATTTAAAAATGAAGAAAATAAAAAATAAATAGAAGTAATAGAATCAGAAACATTACTGAAAGAGTTGGATTGCACATTGGCCGAAATAATTGAAATCAGGTCAATAGCTGTTTATAAGGATAATATAAAGTTAATTGAAAATGATATCTACCAATTATCGTCCACACAAATCCAATTTATTTCAAGACCGCGCAGCGTGAAAAAAGCTTGTATATCAATAAATGAACCTTAACACTGTTGATATTGTTGGGGGCACTTTTGTAAATCACTTTTGATATCGTTTGGCTGATTTTTAAGTATATAATTGATTTATGTGGCTTTATACTATTTATCATGATTTTAAGATCACCAACGATCTAAGAAGACCCCATATCTGATGATCTTCAACCAGATACTGATTTGATGCCTTTTTTGTACTCTATGCAAAAAAAAATCGTTCAACTATTGTATTCCTTTATAGTAATACAAGTGATTGATGTTCGTAAAATTTGATTCGGAAATGTAATAGAAACGTGACAAAATAATAAAAGAGAACGTAAATATTTAGACGTCTAGGGGTATCTTTACAGCACGACCTTGCCATCGATGTACATAATGAGATACAAGACACTCTCCCCGTCTCTGTCTCCGATTCACTAATTTTACCGACCGAAATACAGCATTTATGATATATTTTTTTTAAATCAAAATCTTCAAATTTAATGTATTCCAAAAGCTTATAAGCTTTCAAGAACCATTGCAAATTTCAAACTTGCTTCTAATCGATCCTTCTACGTTCGTCAAACTGATGTATTGTTTCCTTGAATTTCTAATTGTGTGTCTCTAAGTCGTTAATTTATGTTTTAAATAGACATATGCCCTGAAACATTTCGATGAAGATTTGACCTTTAGATAGAAAGCATTGCTATGGTTGTACTAATTTCGTATTTGATTGCTAAAAAGACCTTCGAACCCTTAGTCCGAGAGTGATTGTTAGTCTTGAAATTTGTCAAAGCTACATACTTCCCATTTTTCTTCCGTCGCCTTCTAAACGCTATCACCATCGTTCTTTTTTATTATCTTTCAACTAGATAGAGTCTTTGAGAAGAATTCTTAAGACTGTGTGAAATATTAGGGGCTTTGTTCTGAACTATCCACCACATAAGTAGTTTGTATGAGATCTGATACGAAGATTGTTCAAGTGTCTCTGTAGGATGCGATTTACACTATGAGACTCGATAAGTCAAAAGAAGTCTACCAAGCTTTCAACGTTTTGTATATTAATTTTAAAAAATTCGGCGCCTGAATAATAAATAACGTATATACCGGCATTAAAATAAAAACCTACAAAGTTGCTTTTTTATCTACAAATAGTTTAAGTTAATTATTGTTAAATAAAGATCGTCTATTTTCGATATAAGGTGGCTAGGACTTTGGTAAACGTGGCTAAAATTTTAGCATAGGAACTTAATTGCATTGCAATATTAAGTACATTTATATTTATTATAAGCTGCCACAGCATAGTTTCAGTCTTGTAGGTATAAGTCTCAAAAAATGTTAAAAATGCACAACATCATCGTGATAGATTGCCATTTTGTTTACTTACAATATCAAAAATGAGAAAGAATCAGCTTTGTGAACTCGAAGACAGACAGAGACGGAGAGTATATTGTGCGTTGAGTTTGGAGAGAAACAGAGACGGAGAGAATATCTTGCGTACATCGTATGAATGTACAGATCATTAACCCAAATTTATCGACTAATAATAATATATGAATGATATAATGAATCGATTTCAATCGTATTGTTTATATTTACTTGAAGAAATGACCGTGTGTGCTATCCATAGTGTTTAATTATTTGTGTACAAGTATCATACACGCTGCGACGGTCCTGACAGATAAGCGGATTTGTACGGATGATTTAAAATTAGGTCACTTCTCAAAGGGTTAATCATGCACACCCTTATTTTGTACATATTGCTTAGTTTGAGAAAAAAATGATAACACGTGGCAATCCAAAAAAATCCTTTGATAACCCCACGTTCAATTCGTGTCTGAGCCAACCAATCCCGCATACAAAGTGTTAATTAACTATTTCTTTCATTGGCCTTCGGATGAAGATTATTTCATTAATATATTGCTGACATCTGTGCTATTTTCTATTATAAAAGTATATTTAAAATACCCGAATGAAAATTGTAAAAATATTTCTGCGGATAACATCGTCGGTGTTCATGGATAAACGCCCCAAATGAATAAGCAAAATGTCAAGGATGGATGATGAATCGCTATTATTTATTTGGGATCAGATCGTTTGGGATATAAGCGAAAGGCGCTAATCTTAAACGACCATTTTTCTTACATCTCGTGCGAACCGCGGTAATTGAAGGCTTCCAACGATCCAAGTCAGAGAGGGTGGAACCCGGTTTTTTTTAAGCTTTCGTGGCTGACCTTCTCTTTAATTCAAGAATTGCCGGGGTGGAATAGGAGCACGCTCGAACGTTGCTGACCCTCGCGAGGTTTCACTTTCTTCCGGAGGTCCTCGAATCCGTTTTATGCAAATCAGACCTCCTTGGGAACACGACATCATAAAATAAAATACGACATGCGTGTAAGTTTTTTCTCTAAGACACGCAACCTATTTAATACACAGGATGTCTGAGAATCAATCATGATGGAAAATGGTTAGACCACGCACTGGCTGAATAGCACCCATATGAATATCGATATCGAAGAGTTGATTGTTAACTGGAGATGCCGGTTGAGTGGTTAACGTTGGTTAGCCTTGGCGACGGGAGAACGTCCTTCCCGCTGCCAAATCTCTCGCGTGTCTAATAAAGGAGTCTTTCTGTTTGACGCCTGTCCACATCCATTCATTATTTTATTTACATTCAAAAATTGAGCGACCCTGTTGATAAAACATTGTATTTAATGAACATTTCTTGGAATACTTTAGAGCGAAATTGGATTTGCGTCGATAACGTCATCTTAAATCATACGCATTGTATTGCTAGTTTCCATGTACCAATTGTTAGGGTTTTCCTTCCATTGAGTAGACAATTAAAATACGATCCCAAAATGTACAAATTTAGGCGTAAATATTCAATGTCCTTGAATTTGTCTCCTATCGGCATCCCCAACTTAATAACCAACAATATCGAATGAAATGTTTCCTCTAAAATACGTGATAATTCCAAATTCAATTTGGATACGGAAGTTGCCAAAAGCTATTCCCTGGTACGTCGTACAGCCTCGGCGAAATGGAACGGAAATGCCCAAAATAGCAATGCTCTGCAAACTGTGTGAAATTCGTTAACATTACATTGTAAATATATTAACTTTGATATATTTAAATTATATATGAAAGGACCACATCTATGTCGCATGTATCATACATTAATTGTCCAACGAATCACTTAGATAAACGTATCGAAAGATGATCTTCTCAATATAAAGACTAAGAAATTTTACTTGGAATTTGGCTAAAAACAAATATTGTTTTTACTGGAGCAATTCTGTCTGAATATCCAAAGCTTGAAACAAAATAGTTGACATATACATTGTATGAACTTAAACGTTTACTATCATTTTTCATATATTTTTGCATCATGGTCCAAAAACATTACTAGAGTAGCCCTCGACAGTCGATATATCAAGACCTGAGCAGGTCATCGTTTTTTATAGACACT
Organism: Stenopsyche tienmushanensis; assembly: GCA_008973525.1. Taxonomy (NCBI): domain Eukaryota; kingdom Metazoa; phylum Arthropoda; class Insecta; order Trichoptera; family Stenopsychidae; genus Stenopsyche; species Stenopsyche tienmushanensis. The sequence continues at coordinate 1,506,027 of WACJ01000403.1, forward strand.
CGCTGCTCTAAATTTTTTGTAGACTTAATTTGGTTTGTTAATAAGCAGAACTATTTTTTGTTAAAATCTCAGATCTTCCATTATTTGATTTTCGCAGAGAATTCTGATGAATTATTCATATTCACATAAACCTTTTTTGTGCGGTAGATGCGTTCCGCGAAAAATCGCACAAAAAGAAATCGCAAAAAAAAGCGAAAAAAAGTCGAAACACTGGAAAAATGCAAAAAAAATTAAATCAATTTTTTCAAAAATCTAAACCAGAATAAATGACGTGGTCGTAATTCAGCGATAACAGGTACAATATGATTTACACAGTACAAAATAATATTTTTTTTCCAAATTTTATCAAAAATATTTAGCTACAGACTCTTTATCAAATAAAAAAAATGTTTTGAAAAAAACCGCATAACTTCGAAATCGCATAAAAAAATGTTTGAGTGTACTTATTTCAGTGATAAGATATTCATTTAAATATATATATATATATTGAATTGTTTGGACACGTTTAGGCATTTCTTTGAATGCTTTTTGTGATGTAAAGTTTAAAACCTTATAATTGTCAATCTGTACTATCTTTGTTTAAATTTTGCTACCAATTTTACGCCATCAGTATCTTCTTTTGCCTGTACCATTCTTGAATATCCTCCACATTTATATCGATAAATTCTTCCATTATTTTACAAGTTTTACTATTGTATCTTCTCTTTTTTAGCTGGTTTTATTATCTGATATCTGTAGATGCATCGTTTTTCTTAACTTCATATAAAAATAGTTGGAAAATCATTTTATTTAATAAATCACTATGCTAATTTCTCATTAGCTTCATTTGTAGTCTATTGGTCTATTGTAATAGCCTATTGTAATAAATTGGTAGTGCCAAAAATGCGTGCCGTTTTTATATCAGTTTTATAGATATTTAAAAAAAAACAACACAGTTTTAATTAATCATATATTCTTCCTCTGAATCTATTTTGTTTGCCATCTAGTTAACAAGGTTTGAATTCACCTGTTGTAGAAATTCTTAACAAATAAATGAGAGTTCGTATATAAGTTTGAATGTTGAAGTTCGTATGTCGTATATAAGTTTGAATTGTTTCCAATTTGAGGATTTTTTCTGTGAAAATTGTACACATCCAGACGGTAAAACTGATCAGATTAAATTTAAAAAAATGACTGTTTTAAAGCGTATAGTACAAAAATATTACAAAACTTACGCACTTTAATTTTTAAATGAATTTTCTAAACATAAGTGTAAAAACGGCACGTATTTTTGGCACTATCGATATTAGCGACGAATTATTTACGCATTGTAAGAATTCTGTATTATACGGAGGATGTTTAAATATAATTAAATATTTTATTTGAGAGTATTTTAAATGTTTCTTTCCATATTAAAAGAAATTTATTTCTTTTCAGGAATGTCCGGAGGGCGTAGTGCATGAAGATTGCTTCAAAGACATCTACGCCAAATTTTTTCCACACGGAAGTAAGTCCATCGCCATTTTCTTTTTAATATAGCCCATAGGTAATTAGAATAAATACATGATAGATATCTGATTATTCTGTTACAATACTAAATGCTTCATAGTCTATATGAGTGATACTGTGAATGCTCAAGATTTAGACTAAAAGACTAAAAATCGTTTTCGTATTGTTTTTGATAATACGAAACGTTATTCGAATCATTCATTCGGATAATTAAGCATTGCAAGAAATTTCTCTTATGTTGGACATTCACAGAACATTTTATATTCATGTTACGAATATTGAAAGCTTTATCTTTTTCATTATTACATTAGATGAAATAGATTAGATACAAAATATATTTTAGTTCGAGTAATAATCTAGACGTAACACAAATGGGATTAATCTTCGGCAATAAAGACAAATGTAAATGATTCAAAGGAAACATCAAATTGGCTTTTATAATGAGAAATCATCCCTTGCACGGGGCAAACAAAGACCTAGGGGCAAAATCAAAGAATCTTTTCATCTATACAAGATGGAAGATAAAGACAGGGACCATAAAAGCTTGTAACGCGCCCCCTAAATCAATTCCAGCCGAACGGACGATTTCCATTTTTCATATTTATCATGTTGCTTTATCCAACTGTTTGTCCATCCCCCCCGGTAGCCGTGATGGGATTTGAACGTTTCCGATTGAACTTTCGCAGACGACCATTATCGGATCTGGGATCGTGCGCAATAAATTTGATGCAAATCGATGGACTGATTTCGCCCTTAAAAGTTACCCCTTCGCAACCCCCGAGCGTGGCAAGCACCCGGATCAGGTGACTCGCTGAATATGCTTTTTTCGGCAAAATTTCTATTTTTATCCCGGCATTTCAACGCCAAGTTTAATCTCCCGACCGGAAAATAGTCGAGCTTTAATCGGGTTTTTTAATCTCACGCCGCTTAAATTCACTTCCATGCCGAGCTGTTCGTATCTTTTTGCGAGATCTTGCAGCATCAGGGATGTTTTGTTTCCTTCGTATGTATCCTGATTAATCGAAATTACGAGGGTCATCCAGAAAGTAAGATTGCTACATTGAAAAATAAAACTATTTTTCACCACAGTCACTATCGAGATCGAGACATTTCTGTAGTCGAGGCGCCAGATTTTGTATGCCATTGTCATAGACCTCCGCCATCAGCTCTTTTTGGATTGTCTTTTGTATTCCAAGGTATAATGACACACTCTTGTCTCATGATAAAGTCCAGAAAAACTTCTCCCTCTTGTATGCGTGAGCATTCTGGGCACCCTTCTCGCACACAACTTCTTTTAACCAAGTTTTTCCGACACAATATCACCAAGGAAACTTCAAGAAATGTCAGGAAATGTCATTTTGCACTTGTTCTTTAATTTTTTGCACTAGTTCATCAAAAATCACTGATGGTTTCCCCCTCATTCGACTCATCACATTACTACCATAAACTTCCACGAGCTTCCGATGGATAATCGCGACGTTATTGTTCTGCAAAGCGACAACTGGTGACAGTGTGCGATGACCTTTCCATCGGAAGAATTTACCGTAACTGAAAAAAATGCCCCCCCCCCCCCCGGCCTTTGGAATATTTGTAACCATACTTTCTAGATGTCCCTCGTATATGAAGGCCCATATTTGAATTTATGATTCCAAAAGCTGCATCAACATTTCATGGAAAATGCTTATTTTAAGTACTCAAAACTTGGCCCATTTACAGACTAAACGATATTTAAACTTACATACGGAATACGTACCAACTTCCGTATAACACAAGATCATTATCTTTTTCGAATCGCTATCCTACTAAATAATAGACTGGAATACCACTCGTTTTGAATAAAATAGCAAATTTTATAGAATATAATTAAAACTCAATATGTAAGTATAAAGAATACTTATAACTGGATCAAAAAATCAATGCACAAATATAAGAATTCAACCTGTATTTTAAAGAGCCAAATTCAAAAAAGCTAAATAAGCACCGTTGAAATTTAAATAGGACCAGTATTAATAGGACTTTCAAATTTCTCGACTATATAGAGAATATTAAACATTAGTTAAGTGATGAGTATTGAGAAAAATACACTTCAAATAAACCGAATTTTTGTAGTTCAATCTTGGTTTTGTCAGATAAAATGTTGCCAATTTAGCTTTCATCAAAATTCCATATTTTTATTTCAGAATTAATAGATGTTTTGCATAATACACTTCCAAATCCTCCACAATCTGGACATACACATTAATCTCCAAAGCACTGCAAATGGAGAAGATCATAGATATTTAATCTGCGTAAAAATTCCAGTTAAATCAAAATATTCCTTATTAGAAAATGCTTAATTTAAATAGTTTTATGCTATTGTGCTACATCCAAATTTTTACTTGGGCAGGTCTTCCAGAAGACAAATTTGAGGCAATTTTACTTTCTTCTGCGAATACAGGTTGCGACAGGGAAACTTCCCTATTTAAAATTCACGCCTTGAGGCGAAATTAATTTTTAAAAGAATAAAATGGCACCTATTTAAAATAACAAAGCCTAACGTTTTTTGTCATGTAATTTTAATAACGATCATACAGTGGTCTGTTTTTAAATAGCTCTCTGTAACATGAAAAAAATCATCAAACTAATATCTCCTATACTGTGTTATTTATCAAAATAAAGTAGTTTTCCTGCCGCACCCTGTACATGATATAAATAGCTTCATTTTGGGGTTTCATTTACGAATCACCAATTAGAAAATTAACTAGAGGGTTTGTGTCCCGTCCATTGTTATCGAATCTTTGTAAACACTTTATTTCTGGACTGAATTTAATACTGCAAAACAAATATTCGCTAAATGAGTAAAGGGTCATATGAAATCAACCCTTATGTCAGACGAGTTTTTATCCAATTTTGAATAATTGCTTACATGAAAATATCGATATGCCTGTTTCATCGTTAATTTGTAGCGTGGGCTATTTACCATCCCCACGTAATAGCGCTGTTAACAGCAACATCTTCCATCTCTCTTCAGGTGCAATGTGTCATTTTAACAGCGCCATCTCTTGTGGCCCTGCGGAGACATTGCACCTGCATACCGACCGATTACTTATTGCGCGTGCACCGTTGCCGGTTGGGTAGTGATGCGCAGAAGGCGGGAGTCGGGAGAGTCGTAGGTTAGCCTTAGCTGCGGGAGGTCGTCCCTCCCGCAGCCAGATCTCTCTCTCTCTCTTTCGCTCTCGTGTGGAATAAATAGTAATTGAGAAGAGAGTCTTTCTCTCGACGAGCACATGGGGGGCGGGGAGCCACCTGGGGACTCTGCCCCCGAGAGCGGCCCCGCCTCAACGTCCACGCTACATATTCATATTTTATCATTGATGATGAAATATGTGTTTTTATTCAGCCATAAGTAAACTTTTTAGATTCATGGATCATATTCAATAATCTGCTACATAGCAACTAAACTAACATAGCATTATCTTTCACCAGACTTCTTTTCATTGATAATTATGTGAATATTATCACACCATGATCAATTAAGAAGTCTTGTTTAATGTTTATAAATATATAAAGCATTTGGGCATAATTAACACATCACTCAATAAATTCGTAGGTTTTTTTTAAAAGAAATTACGATAAAACGACGCCAAATGAGAAGAAAGTTTAAAGTAAAAAAATCCACTAGACCAAATGTAGTCAAAGGCGAAAAGATAAAAAATCTCGTATAAATGTTTTTTTTTGCAGTTGAGAAAAAGTTGTAAAGATCGAAAAATATGGTTAATTACTAGTTGTAAATTTATACTCTTCCTTTTTATTAAATATGGCCGTTTTTTAATCAATTTCTGGTTTAATTGATCCAATTGTTAATAGTGTTTATCGGTTTTTAATGTTTCATTTGATTTTAATAGTACGTAATACAATACGCCCTAAATATCAAATCACATATAATTTATTGCCCTATTCTGGTGCAATTCTTCTTTATAAAGAGGGTTTTGTTCAGGAATTAATCAATGTCATTTTCTTGTAACATTATAGTATACAACCCACTTATCGTATCCCGTTACAATCTGATCCAAAGACGGTTACTTTTTTTGTCTGGCGAGCAAAGATACTCCACCTGTTCGATAACACACAAATGGAGAGCTTTAATATAATTTCCACCTTATATCGATATCTTCAAATGTTTTATTTGTTAATATTCAATATGCATGTTCTCCTGATGTCAATCGAGGGACTGCATTTACTATGGCCTGGGGTTTGGTGGTTGTCAATTGTATTGGATCATGCGACGCGGCGTTTATCCTCAAGGCATGAAATCCCAGAACGGAACTTGTTAAAGTACATACTACAAGTTTGCTTAATTGGGGAATATATAGATAGCAATTATAGCAATCGTTTTGCCGTATAGATCTATTCAATTGACAATGTGCCATATGCAGTAAACTTTTGCACTTCAAATGTCCGTTTGTTCAAGTGCAACTGTTAGTTAAATATATAAGCTTTATTGAAGAAAAGGGGAACACGACGACTGTGTGGGTTACAAGAGAGCGAAAGAACGTGAAAGTTAGAGGCAGAAGACTAGTGCGTCAATCAAGACGCCCAATACACCTCGTAGTATTCGCATGGAGCACCTTTATCGCCGAAACTTGTGCGAAATGCGTTGAAGGCACCAGGACGGGCTACCAAATCTTTGTGCCCAACAGGCCCCTCACGTGACGCACGGACACGTGAGGGGCCCTCTCTTTCGGAAGCCATCCCAATACATGACCACAGAATATGATCTGTGTCCATGTACTGATCACCGCATGAACAATCCGAGGTGTTCGCGAGGCCAAACCCCATTAAGTGGGCGCTATAACGACCACGTCCCGTGAGGAACTGTGATGTCCAATGATTTGGGCACATCCAAGGATATTTATTCCACCGTTGAACGGTGTCGAAAAATATGGAAAGATGGCGCTCAGTGGTCGAAGATGACCACCTTCGCTCCCATTCGTCTAATGCAGCCTCCAGTGCCCACTCTCTCAGATTTCTCAAGTCTACCATCGTCGCGTCCTGGATTGAGAACTTGGTTGCCAACTTTGATTACTCGGCCGTTTTCCCATCGAAATTTGCAGGCGCTGAGCTGAAGTTGCAGATCGAAGGGTATGATGCCAGCTAGAACAGGAAGGTTGTCCGTAGAAACTGTCCAACTTTGTGCGCTGTTGAGACGCCGATGGCTGATTTTAAACATGCCATATCGACCCAGTCTTTCGGACCATGCTCCGGCTCCATATAGCGCAATGCTAACGTAAATAGTGTAGCGTGGGCGTTTTATCATCCCTGCATAGTAGCGACATCTTCCATTTCTCTTCAGGTGCAATGTGCTATTTTAACAGCGCCATCTATTGTGGCCCTGCGGAGACATTGCACCTGCTTACCGACCGATCGCTTATTGCGCGTGCATCGTTACAGGTTGGGTAGTGACGCGCAGGAAGCGGGAGTCGGGCGAGTCATCGATTGGCCTTGGCTGCGGGAGGTTGTCTCTCCTGCAGCCAGATCTCTCTCTCTCTCTATCTGTAGTGCGGAATAAATAGTTATCTTGCGAAGAGAGTCTTTCCATTCGACGCCCTTCGTATTCCCATTCATTCGTCCAGCAGCATCACAGCCCGATAGAAGAACGGACCCGTACAGTAGCGCAGCCATCCCGATGAGCACGTGGAGGTGGGAAGCCGCCCGGGGACTCTGCCCCCGTGAGCGCCCCCGCCTCAAACGTTACAATAGCATCGTAGGCGATGCGCATATTTTTCCTGCTGAGGCCCCAGTTTGCTCCTGCAAGTCTGGACATTTTTCCAAAAGCCCTTGCAGCTTTAGCCGTCATGTCAGCAATATTTTGTTTAAACTCACATCCCTCAGTTAGCGTGACGCCCAGATAAATTGATGGCCCAGGTAGTTTCTGAATGGCACCAAATCACCACCCAGTTTGAACACCTCTTAACATAATCCCGACGGACGTTTTGGGCGGCGCAAAAGTGAACTTATTCATTACGCTCCAATCTCAGAGAAAGCTGATAACCCCATTAGCCCTATCTGAGATTTCTTTGCGAATTTTCCCGCAAACTATTAGAGTGAGGTCGTCAGCATAGGCTACAAGGTCACAGCCAGTTGGCAACGCAAGCTTTCGTTGTATCAGCTCTCCTCCTGCCCGGGCGACGACAGTTCTGTTTGACAGGTAGCTTCTAGTGATATTGATCAAGTTGGCGAATATTCCGCTTTTTCGAAGCCTAAGAATTATCAAATCCCACCAGGTGTTGTCGAAAGGTCCCTAAAAGTCGAAGAATATTGCCACAACGTACTTGGAATTGGAATTTTCTGCGCTGATGACCTTGTCTATGGTATTTACAGTCGGTTTCTCTGGTCTGAAACCGAACTACTTATCAGATAGTGGCTTAGTGCCTTCATAAGTCATTTTTTTCAGCAGCTTGCCGAGTAGTAGAAGGAGAACGATAATCCGATGAGCTTTGGCTCGCAGGGTGGTTTTTCAGTTTTCACCTTAGGCAATATCACTGCAAGTCCCACTTTCCAGCAACTGAGGAAAGCTCCGCAGCGAAAACACTATGTAGGTGTGACTGAGGTCAACATCGATTTGGGGGTAATAAGTGCAATTGTTGTCAGAATTTGAATTTATGCTCCAAACGCATTAATAATATCGTTTGTGTCGCTATTTTAACCCTCTAGATGCGGAGCAATGATATATCGCCGATTGTGAAAGTAACGGGGACTGCAAACAATGATCGCTATTGATGACTTAAAAATGCTCGAATATGAATAGTTTCTGCACGCCAGATTGATTAAATACAATTTGCAACGTGTCTGAAAATATTCATATTGCATTTTAAAAACAAATTTGATAAATATAAATTTAAAGCATAAATCCTTCAACATATTCGGTTCGTTGACCACGAGTTGCTGTGCATGAACGACTTCAAATTATATTGTTAAGCTTTATGCTTTTATCGTGTTCATAAATGTCGATATGCAGCCACATTTTGGGTCACGTTTTGAAACGTGAAAAATGGCACTCGAACAGCATTGCGAGCTGAAAGGTCTCTTCAGTCGACAATTTCAGCGATTTTTCGTCGATTGGCGTAGCGTAGTGTCGCAGTAGTAGAGCCTTTGTAAACAGCTGTGCTTTGAACCAAACATGATTTGTAAACAGGTCGATTGACCAACGACGCCTAGTCGATTGGAAACATGATTCAGAGCTTTGGCACTATGCGGAACCCCATTTCTGAAATGGTGTACACCAGCTTGACCGACTGACTCCAAGAGTTTTCAGTCAAAGACTTCTATTTATATCTGTTCGAGTGCCGCCATTATTTTTAGCTACAGGCGTTGCACTCAAACAACCAACAAACAACACCGATGCACCATGGGACGTTCATGTGCTTTATTTCATACGAGCATTGCAAATATTATGCATTATTAGTAGTTATCGTATTCATATTGCGGTCGGGCTCGTGAATGTTGTATGTGGATATAATTAGAAGATTTTTGTTTTGAAAATGAACTCGCTGCATCCGTTATGTCAGAATTAACGATTAATAGACCGCAGCTATATACAAATCATGATTATTTTACATCTGTTTATGTGGATATATGAATGATCATACGTCAGAAGTGACTAATCTACTCAAAACCAATAGTGCAATATTAACACTTTGCTTGCGGAGGCTGTTTAGCGCGCTATGCATTAAATGCGCGGTATCAAACTCATACAAAGCGATTTTCTTGAAAGCCACGCATATTATGTATTTCTTTTCGAGAAATCTGATCGACAATTCCAATCGTCGATCCAACTCCAATTCTGACAAATCTATTGGTCCAATTGTTGCGTACATCTTCTAATATATAAAAATCATCTCTGTTTGTTCGTATGCAATGCGCTGTCACAATGTTCATCTGATTACGGTAAAACTTCGTCCATTTATTGCTAAGAACTGCACGAGTAATATAAGCATAGTTTAGTATATAAAAATTAATGTTTGTCTGTCCGTATTTAATGCGCTGCCATACCATTTATCCGATTGCAATAAAACTTTGTCAACTTATTGTTTACACTTGCGGAAATAACATGGACATAGTAAAAATATTGTTTGTAATAAGGAGAGTTACAGACTTTACAAAAGGAATTTAAAAAAAAGAAAATATTTAAACTGTTGACGACTAAAATAGCATGCATCGTTACTAAAATAGCATGCAAAATTATCATGCATCAGATGGCTTCAAAACCAGAACTAAAGTTTAAAGATAATATTGTGTCAAATTGATGTTGTAGATGTGTATTTTAGTCTAGTATTAATAAAATTCCAAGATATAAATAAATAGGAACAATATTTATAAACTTTAAAAATGTACATTGCAACTAATAAATGGCTGTGTATTAATAAAATATAATATCGCGTAGTATTTACGAGTGACAGCGAAAAATTATAATTCTTGTTGCCGCAAGTAATGTGTTAAGTATCGCGCTTATGATACTTTATGACTAGTTTAGCGGTTTCATAAAATATATATTTTGGAAAACTTGCTTATCAAATCTGTTTTTAAATTAATAATGTTTGCTTAAATTTTAATTAAATTCAGATATCTAAAAAAGTAGTCACGTTAGACACAATCTTGTCATATTTGGTTCCAATTATAAACTGTATTACTAAAGGCTGTCTTATATTAAATAGGGAAAATTATTCCAAAGATTTTAGTCACCCAATCGAAAAAATCTTTAATGACCGATTTGCAAGGGATTTAAAGAAAAGATGGCACTTAATGCAGACGTGTCCGCCAACGCGTTAAGGAAGATTAATAGAGTTAACGAAGAAAATAATATGTTATAGAACTAGGATTCGGTTATTATATTAAATTACCCATTAGATAGGATGTGATCTATGTTATCTTATAATAATTATTACAAATAAAATCTACATGATACTTGATTATTAATATCAATCAGAATAGTACGATTTTTTCTATTGTGCTACAATTAGTACATTAGTATTTTCTTACTATTTCCAAAATATAATTAGCGTTTATAATACTAATCTCAACAAGAAAAAGCATACGGAAAAAAGTACATTCAAACCTGAAATGTATCATTGCTGCGCTGTCGTGTAAAAAAACAGTCCTTATCAAATTTAAACAACCTTTGAGCCGTTTTTATATACTTGTGTTAGTTAATAAAATGTCACCAAAGTGAGACTTCTTTACATAACACGAGTCTGTAACTCGAACAGCTGAGACATAAAAAAAGGACATGAAAATTTCGACTGCGAAAATAAACGGAAAGGACACTAAGTCAATGTTTCCGATGAGACCTTGTTACGTTGCTCCGACATTGAAGAGGTTTTCTCAGCCGAATAAAAAAATACATATATCGTTCCCGGGCGGTGTGCTAAGACTCTTCACTTTAATGTGAAAACCACTAAAACATGAGGAGAGAGACTACAATCTTATGACCACTTCTCATTTTTTATTTTAGCTTCCTATGGCCGACGTATGAAATGTGGAAATTCAAGGGTTTGTCAGATATTCATTCATTTCGACTGAGGAAAATTTCATGAACGAATTATACGCTTCATTGTTATATATTTTCAGGATACATTTTTATATGATCGAATTATATTCATAATATTCTATTAGCATCTTTCCATGTCTGTTGTATGTGTATTGGTGAGAACGTTCAAAAAATCATCCATCAAACCGTCCCCCTTTCCTTTCTTATTAAAGTACAATACTCGATATCGGACCCTACTTTTTCAAATTCAGTAAATTAGGATAAACCTGGATCGAGACGATCGATAAATACTAATATTTCCGATCTCCTAAACCATTATAATAAGAGTCCAGGATCTAAATCACTATACCAAAACTTGGTAAGGGATCCAGGTAAATCAATCCTTCTCCGAATGCTCAATTAATATTTCCACATACTTTTTTTGTTGACGCTATTCTATTAAAAGTCAATGAAGACAATAGACATAGCAAAAATGAATCAATATTAAAAGGCAGTTTTGAAGAATATATTACCTTTCTCAATTTGAAATAGTCGAATTTATATATTTCTCAATCAAAGTCGATCTTTGACCAATTGGAAAACGCGGCACACTTCTCTCCTTTACAAGAAAATCAGCAAGTCATTAGACAAAGAAATTCAGTGGTGTCAGGTCTGGAGACCGTGCGTGCCACAGAATAGGGCACGTCCCCAGGCAAAAAAAATCCAATGGTGTCAGGTCTAGAGACAATGCGAGCCACGGAATAGGTCTGCCAAAATAATTCATTTACACGACAGAGGTACCCACAAAAGAAATCCTAACTGTAGAAATAAGCATCGCCTTTGCAAAAATGAAAAAGGAAATGCTACTTCAGAAAAATATAGTTGAAATAAAGAAAAAAATATTTGACTTTGGAAGCTCAGATAATAATTTCCTTTAAGCCTTAAAAAAATCTATTTCAACAACCGTAACACTTAGGACATAGGACTTATGTTTGAAACCTAGAAAAAGACCCCCCCTAACCCCCTAAAAAATTGTGTTTGTCTTTTTATTATCGTTGTTTAAATAATTGAATTTACGATTATTTGGGATCTTTAACTTCATCCTGGAACTCGCAATATCCAGCTAATGAGCATCAAATCAATCTTCTTTCCTTTAATAAATTATAGTATTGTGACGTTGAGGCTGGGGGCGCTCTCGCAGGCAGAGTCCCCGGGCGGCTCCTCGCCCTCATGTGCTCATCGGGATGGCCGCGCTAGCGCAAGGGTCCGTTCTTCTATAAGCCTGTGATATTGCTGGACGAATGGATGGGAATAGACGGGCGTCAAACAGAAATACTCTCTTCTCAAAATAACTATTTATTCTGATCTGGCTGCATGAGGGACGACCTCCCGCAGCCAAGGCTAACTGACGATTTTCCCGCCTCCCGCCTCCTGCGCATCACTACTCAACCGGTAACGACGCATGCGCAAGAAGTGAACTGTCGGTATGCAGGTGCAATGTCTCCGCAGGGCCACAAGAGATGGCGCTGTTAAAATAACACATTGCACCCGAAGAGAGATGGAAGATGTCGCTGTTAACAGCGCTACTACGTGGGGATGGTAGAGCGCCCACGTTACACTATTATATACTTGAACTTCTAAATATTATACCGTCTACATGAGATAGCTCTAAATTTCGACAATATTAGTTATGTATGTGTTATGTACTCGGAGGTGAACCAAAAATCGAACCGATATAAATGTATGAAACTGAACCGGAACGAAAACCGAAATTGTGTGATCTTTTCAATGAGAAAATTCGAAAAATTTGATGTTTTGATTTGGTGCTCAAGCAATTTTCAAGCAAAATATTTTGTGTAAAGGTGTTGAAAATAAATTTACGACAACGTCTCGCCCTTGAGAGTTCTTGATTGGAAAGGTTTTGTCTTTTCAAGGCTCATTTTTACAGTTCGGCAGAATCAAAATATAATAAATACGGCTTGATACTACCGCGAAAGAAGCGCATGATGTAAGATAGGCGAAATTGCCACAGTTTATTACTTTGTTTCGTGAGCGAGCGTTCGAATCAATAGGGGACAGGTTATATAACAAGGTGAACGGATGATCGAGGACATCCTATATATAAATATATAATATATAAATACGCATACATTTTTATTCGAATAATATTCGCGCATCTTAAAATTGAAATGACGTTGATATGCGAACATTTCCGAGGAAATACGAACGTGTGCTCTAAATTGAATCGTCGCCAGTTTCGATCGCCTGTGGACACGGATTGTTTGTGTTCATCCATTTTTTTTTCATATTTGTGCACGTCAAATAAATATCTGGAAACGTGGAAAATCGCACAAAATTAAGGTGATTATTGCATTGAATATTGACATTATACATCTTGTACGCTTGGCTTTTGCGGACCAAAATCGCCCTGAAATATGTTTGCCACATTCAATGGAATATCGATGCGTTTGCCGAATTATTGCCGTTTCATTTACATGATATATTTATTAGAAATACGAAAATGGCAATGGTCGTTCATATCAGAACGCGCGTGTAATGGCTCCTATGTAACATTTAGGAATCTGAATCGGTTTCCAATGCCATTAGACCTTTCCCGGAAAACGGTCACAATAATAGTTCAATCTGAAAAGTGGATGTGAGCTTCGTTTAATTTTCATCATAAGCTAGAAACTAGCTTTCGAGGAAACATTTCTACTTTGGTCGGAGTTTTCCAACCCCTTTTTTTATTACAGAACGTCCAGCGACCCTTATCTCTGCACGAAACTCTGAGTCGATCACAACATGGACAGCGTTTGAATTGCTCTTGTTTAGTGCGATGTTTATGATTTATGAGTTTGTTGAACTTCTTCTCCCAAAATAAAAGATTGCTCCGATCCCAATTACCATTTAAGTCACGCTGCCAATTATTTGGACACAATCAACACACCCAAGAAATGGTGGCATCGCTCCATCCTCGATTGCTTAAACTGTGGGCGTTGTTCGCGACAGTAAAAATATCATCGGAACTACAAACATTAAATATTTCCGTGGTATGTATGATGATGTCGTAACCTTAAGAGAATGTTGTAGGCGTCAATTTGATAAGGTCACAGTTGCGAGTTCGAATCTACCAACAAACAATGTGCATAACAATCACAAGTGGTGTAATTCGAATTTAACAGCTGTATTGAATTATGTTAATTCATTCACGACGTATTTACGTCTATCTCCAAATTTACCCTATAAATGAAATACCTAATTGCGTCGTCTGTGTATCCGTGAAAACGCTTAAAAAAGCGGCCTCCCACCTCCTCCGTCAACACGTATCAATCTCCTTGTGTCTTGCATGCGGCGAAAGACGGATATACGATGGTGTGATAAACAGGGTAGCGCGAAAATAAGGGGTGTCGCCCGCTGGAGGTGACCCGTGAAGATGGAAGATATTGCATGATGACAAAGAGACATACGGTGAAGGTGTGGGCGGGGGTGGTGATGTGCGAACGCAGTGCATTGAGGCGAGAACAAATATGATGAGACAACCCCAAAACAACTCAGCTTTCTTGGCTCGCTCGAACGAAAGCACACCGCATTTAAAGGTCACACTTTCCATTTTTAATTATATTATGTAATTATTTTTTTTAAATCCCCCCGTACCCCAGCATTTAAGCAATAAAAATATTAGCATTTGAACTGTTGCGTCCGCGACCCCGACTGACGCACAGGGTTGAGCAGCCTTAAGCCAGCGTAAAGAAATCATTTTTCCGGCGTTGCGAGGAATCCACCGATGTAGAAGTCATAGCGATATTCTCGCATTTGTGGAAGTTACGGCCGATTTTAGTTGGTTAACAACAAGGCCAATCTGAAATAGTTACAGGTTCCCGAAACTGTTGCTTTGCGACCTGAACCCTGAATCAATACAAATTTACGCCTGGCCGGACCGCGGTGGCGTTCACCGATGCGTCCGTTCGATGAGCTCCGTTCGCTTTCATATCCACACGTACTTTAGGATTTCTGTATCGAACGCGTTGACGCGGATATCTAATCTTGGAAACTCAATCCAACTTCGATCGTAAGCCTCTGCGTTTACGTCACAGAACCATTTCGGAACCAAACCAGGAGGAAAGGACTAAGGTTCAAGCTAAGTTCAAGGGAGTTACTTCCGAGGGTTTATTGCCACCACGAGTCCAACCTCAGTTTGAAAGGGGCTTCAACAGATAACGGACTGTAGGGGCTACCTTTTCTCCATAGTACTCGTATCAGTTCGATCATTTGTAGCACATAGCCATGGAGACAAGTCGCTCTTCGAGCAGCCTAAAACCATTCTCTCCTGTATGCACTAGGCTGTTGAAGATAGCGGTGATGTCTTTTGCATAGCTCCCACCTATTTTTTAATCAGTAATTCCACATTCTACTTAATGGGTACGCAGCACAAGATAAGCTCGAGCGTAGGGTTGCCCCTTCATCCCCGGGGTTTTATGGATGGGCATCGTAAAGTCTAACACCCACCCGAGCAGTTATGAAAAGTCAAAATAACTAATATCTTTATTTAACTTGGAAAGAGATCGCAATTATAAGACTATCGAGGAACCGGCGGCAAAACCGCATCTTTCTGCGGCCAAGGGACTTCCCATTTTAATGTTAACCTTAAAGATTAACAGTGGCTTTAACACCCGAGTATTATTTTCCGCTATGTGTTCAATTGACCAAGTGTTGGTATAGTGGCTTAGATCCTGGACTCTTGTTGCAAAGGTTCGGGTTCAAATCCAGATTGTGGAAAAAATTTTCACCGTACCAACAAATTTGGGAGATCGGAAATATTAATATTTCTGATCGATCGTCTCGATCCAGGTTTACCCTGATTTCCTGGATTAGAAAAAGTAAATTCTGAGGCGATTAATAAAAAGTCGTGCAGGGACGCCCATGAGTGAGTAATTGAATTTGCAACAATAATTAAATTATCATTTATATATATAATGATAATTTCGCTACTCACTCATAGATTCTCTCCTCTCCTACCTTTCCAAATAATCCTATCCTTACTTTACCACGTGTGGAAGGCAACGGGAAACCACCACATTAAATCATCTCCCAAGTAAGATCTCCTATGGAGATCACCCTATATCCGTTATCGGATATGACACATCAAAGATTCATGCTTTGATGGACGTCATAAGGATTTAAAAAAAAAAATGTGTTCAATTATTAGAAAAAATATTACAAATATCAGTACAAAAAGTTGTACTTTGACCCAGAACGTCTTCTTACGGATACACAGACGATAGATGCACGCATTTGGACTCTTATTTTATATTTTTACTATTGTTTGAAAAATTTCTACCCAAAAATAAAACAATTCGCCAGGGTTAATTCTGACTGGGAGTGTCGCATTTTAATCGCTTTTTTTCTCAAAACTATTTTTGAAGTCGGTGGTCAGGATTTCTATAAAACGAATGCACCGATCTTATTATATAATATATATTATAATATTGCTTTTTTATATGCTTCAATGTTTGAATAAAATGTTTATTTTATTAAATTAAAAAAATAGGGAAAATGTGCTTTTTTTAGGCTTTAAAACCCATGTAACCTCTTAAAATACGCCTAGAAATTATTATTTAATTAAAATTATTGTTTATTATTAACATTTTGATACAATATATGGATTCAAAAAGAAATCATCTCACAAAGGCTGAATCAAAACTTAATACAGTGGATCCTTTTGATATATATTTTACATGCGAAAGGATACTTTGGCTCGTACGAGTCAGAACACGTAGCGAGTATAAATTCTTACTAAACGATAAATTCGAGCCAAGTGCGCTTTATAAAAGAAATATTTTCATATTATTAATATCGAATACAGAATAAATAAAATTTATTTATTCTCTCTCGGGGCGAAATTGGCGGAAGGGATTGAGATAATTTATTTTAAATTTTCGCCAACGTGGAACAGGAAAACTTTCCTTCGGAATCAATCCCCCGAGCCGAGCCTCGAAAATAATAACGCTTCGCGAGGATCATTACTCCCTTAATGAGGGGGCACAGAACTAATTAAATTCTCAACGGCGGATGCCGATTTATTTTATGAATGGGGCGCAATCAATTGTGTGGGTCCAAGGAGCCGCTTTATTTTATTATCGCAGTCGCCCGAATTTTAAATTCGGACCCTTGTATTTATTGGCCCCCGAAAAATAAGCACACGGGCGACCGGTCCGCGGGCGCCGCCCAAAATCGCCATGGAAAGTTATGGGCTATTAAATTGCTCCGGATTTCGCCAAACACTGCTACAAATAACTCCCAGGAGCGTTCATCCTGCAACCGAATCCGGAATTGTTAATTTTGAAATACGTCGTGTAGTCCAAGTTGCGTTGTAAATTAAGCGGGTTCGAATCTACAACACGCTTCCATTAGTGAAAGTGACGTACAAAGTGAATTTATAATATGCATGAATCATGGGATGGAGGGCTTAATTTTCAAAGTGTCACACTTCAAGTCAGATTCCTTCGATCAAGTAGTCAAGACGTATACTCAAAGAAGAACACGCTTAAAATATATTAATCCGCCAAATCAAATGTTACTATATCGCTGTATTGTCTTGTGAATGTAAATTGCTAATATTATTTGTTTTCTTCGTGTATCGGAAAGAACCAATGTTTAAAAATACGTTCAGTAAATTTCAAGTCAATATAAATTAAATTCGCAAAGTTATAGACCAACGAGGAAAAGCTGCGCTTCGTGAAGCTGAGCAGAGGAGAAACTACTTTTTCTAAGCTCATGGAAGTGCTCCCAAACGCCCTAAATGAGATTTTTTTATGAAATTTGGCAGACACGTGTAAAATAAATGTCTTCATCGTATAGGCTACAATTATCTAAAAATATTTAAAAGTTTTTATTTAATGAACAAAAAACTACAAAAAATGTTGGAAAAAACACAAACTTTTTTTCGATTGCTCACCGTTCTTTTATTTTCCAATGTTAATTTTTAATTGTAGTCCAAGCTATACATAATATTATACAAAGTAAAAATATTTTTAATTTTTTTGCTGCAAATCATTTGTTCAGTACTTAGGACTTCCATAGTGAAGAAAGTTATCGCTCGCGTACCGACATACGTGGATCCCCCCCACTCCCATTATCATTCTTTGTCAAAATTCAAAAAATATTTTTATATTCAATAAAGTTCTCCTAGTTAACACACTAAATATCAACATTCTACATTTAATACTTTTTGCATTAAAAAAAATGTTAAAAAATCGAACATTTTTAGGCCCAACAAGGTATAAACGACCCTTAAACATTTGCGTCTCACCGGCGAGTCGCTATGTTTTTTCATAAAAACCTAAAAAATATTATGCTAGGAATATTGGTGAATCCAAAAATGTTTTCACATTCTAATGGAACTTGGTGTTTCCTGGATCAAGATGATATTTTGAGCATGCGAAAGTCTTGGAATCCCAAACATATTTAAACTCTTTCAGAATGATCCATAATAGATATTAACTATCATCCAAATTGATCAATTCCTCATCTCAATCAACAAGTATAGAAAAATTATCGATTTAACTCTTTGATTCGAGTTATACAAAAATAGCATTCTCGCACGTTGCAAAGATTGTGAATCGGAGACAGAGACGTAGAGAGTGTTTTGCGTCTCATCATAAACTCATACATCGTAGTATTATATCGCTTGATGACGATCACCCAAAATTATCGATTCAAGCTTCTATAAACTGCATTATTTTGTTACTAAAACTGAAAACATATAACAAACTGCGTACACAAACAATATTTTTACTATGCGTATGTTATTTCTGCAAGTGTAAACAATAAGTTGACAAAGTTTTATCGCAATCGGATGAACGGTATGGCAGCGCATTAAATACGGACAAACAAACATTGATTTTTATATATTAGATTATGCCAACGTTACTTGCGCAATCTTAACAATAAGTATACGAAGTTTTATCGCAATCTGATAAACGGTATGGCAGCGCATTACATACGAACAAACAGATTAATTTTTATATATTAAATTAGGTCATCCCGAAAGAAATCCATTCTTTTTTCGCCTTCTTATTGAAAATACGAATTCAAATGCTTTTTAATGCCATCTACATTTTTTTGTATTTTGCTAAATGCTCTAAATATCAAAATAGATAGACGACGCTAAATCTGGCGAATATGGAGGACGCAATGGAACTTTCCAGTTTAGTTGTTTGATTTTTTCACACATGAAAATACCATGGATGTAAAATAACTCTTCTTTGATTGGTAAAACTAGGTCGTTTTTCTCACAGCTATTGTTTAAGCGTCCAGTCATATTCCATCCAACACATAAACGAAGCTTCCCCAGTGTCAATCCTTGGCTTTTGAAACGGGGGCTTGTTTCTTAGAAAGCCATTGTTTTTTTTTTACATTATCGTATACGATCCATTTCTCGTCTCCGGTGATAATTTGCGTGAAAAAAGACTACGTTCTTTGTCTTGACAACAATGATGCACATGGGTTCTGCCATCCAAATACCCATCCTGTTCACTTTACCAATGCATTTTAAATAAACCCCATGTGGTCGACAGTATTACAGTATTTTTTGAGAGAACCATTTTGACATGAATCCACATCTCCTGTCGATTTGAACCCATGACAATTGAGTTACTAGTCCGATCGCCTAATCGCGGAACAACATACAGATCAAATACAAAATAGATTGACTCATTAAAGAGTCATGATATTTTAGAGAATTCAAGTTTTTTGTCCTAAATTCACTAATCTTTAGCGGTATTTATTGGGTTAATGATAAAATAAGATTTGTGATAAAAACAAAACAAAGCTGATGGATCATACAACAAGAAAAAAATACAAAGATGTTTCCTTGGCTGTGTACAGATACAAACTAAACTCAAACAAGATCATTCGAAAATAATGGATTTCTTTCGGAATGACCTAATATTAACTCTTTCTGGTCGTGCTCCGGAATGTTCCCGGATAGGTTTTACTATTCAAACGTCTTATTTTGTTCCCTGTCGGTTTTCAATCGGGATTCCCCACGCACAGAGAATAGAGCATTTCTTCATTTTTTTACAACTCTCGTAAAAATGTTTATCGATTCGTGCATCCAGTGTGTACGACGATGATGACATTCATAAACAGAGGCGGATGGATACAATCAGAGATCACAAATGGAGAGTACCATATAACTCTGAAATAGATACTTGTTTTCCTACTGGCAATCGATAAAAACAAAAATACACGAAACACGTGTCTGAAAGTTTTGTGGAAACGCACATCTCCGAGCAGAGTATCTTTACGATCAACCGAAAAACCTGCGTCACTCTTCTTGGCTGGATGTCAAAGAAAATGTAAATAGATGAATTTAGACGTTAATCTCAAAAATAATATTCTCGAGATATGTTTGTGATCTATTTTAGAATTGTAGCCGATCCAATTATTGAACCCTTGGGCAGTGCAACAGGGCCACGACCTTGCTTTCGGAGTTCTACGCCATTTCATGCAGGAAGTTGTAGTTTATATTTGAAGAAGTTCTCCTTTTTTTGAGTATGTTGCTAAGCTTAATATACGTTATACTTGTGCTTCAAATCTAGATCTCAGAAACACTTTGTTTTGTTCTTGGGTCAAGTGCTGAAATCCACCTAAGCTCTTGAATCGCCCTGAAAACCAACTCTAACCACGACATTCTTAAACAACCACTTTCACGCTCAAAATCTTATCATAGATAGAATTTTAAAAAAATATGAAATAATTGTACATGGAATATAATAACAATGCATAAATTAAGCACAATATAGTTAACAAAGTCATGGAAGTATGAAAATGCTTAGCGATATTAGAGTGCAGAACCGTAACAAGAGGGTGGACAAGCAGGCGCTCCGAAGCAGTCCGAAAAATGGACCCATTGGACACACAGACCTCATAGACACTCCGTCCTCTTTTGCGACCTTTTCTATGAACTGTACGATCACGGAAGTTCCCTCAGAGGTTATTTTAGGTTATTCAGAGGCAAGCTCCCGAATAGCGGGACCAATAAACAGTTCGAGTCAGTTGAGGATCCCCATGTTCCTTTGTCTCAGATATGAAATGATGGACCCATGCCTCATTATAAATTGATGCATAAACTCGGCCTTATTGCTGTGAAACATCGCCAAACACTCAATTGAAACATCATCACGACGCTGTTTTTGTTCCATTGTGAGCAAACGCGGCACCCATCTTGCGCACAGCTTTCTCATGTCTAAATTTTCAGTCAATATACGATGAATAGCATTTTTCGAAAGGTCTATCGCATCTGCTAGCTCTTGCAATTACAGTTGACGGTCATCCAATACCATTTTGTGGATTTTCTTCATCATTTCTGGGGTGGTTATCTCATTTGGTCGACCACTGCGCTGTTCGTCTTGACAACTCGTACGGCCTCGTTTAAACTCTGCCACCCAACATCTTATTATTGTAAACGAAGGAGCAGACTCTCCGAGAGTAGAATCTGGCTTAGATTTAATATTAGTTGGATTGAAACCTTTTAAATAAAAGTATTGTATCGCTTAACGACAACCATTTTTTCCAAGATTATACTTTCATTGAGAACGTTCACTATTGATGGCTGCCAAACAAATACTAAACAATGTAGCGTCTTGAAAATTGAAACTTAAGCTTTATAAGGTAGACACTTTCTATTATATAATTTTTAAACACCAGCTGCCATTTATACATTAGGTCGGGTACTTTTGGGACTATCCTCGTATATTATTTCAATATTTAATATATTGCATTTATAATAGTGTTATATAATATGGAATTAGATGGATATGAGCAGAGCGAGAGTACAGTCTGTGCGAAGGATATCTTCCCGCGGTCAAGGCTATCCGACAATTACCTACCTCCTGCGCGTCGCTATATCGCTAAGAATTAGAGAATTTGGACAAAAAACTTTGAAACGTATTTTTGTAAAGTTTGTTTTAAGATTTAATTAAATTTTAAAACAAATTGAAGGTTTCCACCGAAGACCGAACACTTGACAAATACATTACAAATCGACGGTTGTAGTGCTTTAGTTTCCTTAGCACACATTAAACCAATATGCGCCAACATAGTGCATACGCAAAACATCTCGTATAACAAATTGCGTACATAAACAATATTTTTACTATGCCTATGTTATTCCCGCAAGTATTGAAAATAAGTCGACAAAGTTTTATCGCAATCGGATGAACGGTATGGCAGCGCATTAAATACGAACAAACAAAGATTAATTTTTATATATTAGATAACCTAAAATTATTAGATCTAAAATATTAAATTCGGATTTTCAAACGAATCCATGAATGAAATAATAAGCTTCTCTGATTGAAACCAATCTAAGAAATATCAATCAAGTCTCAGAAAATATGCCGAATTAAATGTCCGACTGAATGAAAATTATATGAAATAAAGTAAACTTATAAGATTCACTAATATAAATGTATACTTCGTACAACTACAATATATGCAAACATGTTTAAAAGCATGTTTTATAATATGCTATATAAAAATAACTAAATAATATAAAAACAATGATCTTAACAACTACGATAGGTTTCGTGTATACATCAATATAAAACATATAAACAAGATTTTAGTATACAAATATATTATGCTTCCTTTCATATGCATATTCCAAATATACATATGAATATTATAATAATATACACAGACGTTACTGTATTTTTTGTATATATTTGTGTTATGAAAGTTTTGAAATCCAATCATTAAATAATGAACTAGAAGAATTCTCGTTCAAATATTATATTTGCAACGAATAATAATTCATCGTTCATGTGCATTATCAGATTTTTTTAATCAAACATATTTCTTCATCGTCGTCTATTATATTAAACCATTATTACAATATGTCATTTCTTTTTTGGTTCAGATTCAGCCGTATATGCACACTATGTGTTCAAAGCATTTGATGTGAACTGCAACGGAGCCATCAGTTTCAGGGTAAATAATACAACCATGAACATTTATTATATTTATTCTCATCGAATGCATGTTAGCATTAAATAACTTAAATAATAGATTTATAGCCGATCACTTCTTTTAAATAAATGCAAAAAGATATATTAATATAAATAGTTGTATTTGTTGCATTGCATGATTACTCTCCACAATATCGTCGGAAGAGCAAAATATAATGATAACGTAAATTGATTTTGTAATTATAAGTAAACGTATGATGTCGGTTTTATTTGCACAATTGCTTTTGTACATTGTATGCTTGTGTGTATTTCAGGATCTTTTGGTAACGTTGTCTACGTTGCTGCGGGGCTCCGTCTATGAGCGTTTACGTTGGACATTCCGTTTATACGACAGCAATGGAGACGGCTGTATTTCTCGGGCGGAACTAGGTGATATCGTCGGTGCCGTTCACGAATTGATGGGACGAAGATCGGCGCATCACGTCGAAGATGATAGAAAAGCCCGCGAACAGGTATATTGTCTTTTATTTAGCGTGTGATATATTTTGTCTTTGGATATAAACGCGTTTCATTTTGTCGTCAGGTGGATAGAGTGTTCCGAAAGTTGGACCTTAATCAAGATGGTGTTATAACCATCGAAGAGTTTATGGAGTCGTGTTTGAAGGACGAAGTTATCACGCGGGGGCTACAAATGTTCGACGCTCCGCTGTGATAAGGACCAACCGCCCCGACTGAAGAAGGGGCACCCAACAATATTGACGTATTAAAAACATTTATCCATCCAGACAATCATGACAATTCCGAGGAATCGAAGAAAGTTAGAAAGACTTATGTAAAAATTTTGCATTACTAAAAATGTTTATTCTTGTTTGCCGAATGAGAAAACGTTGAAGGATTTGCACCGAGTGAAATAATAAAATGTGTCAATGATTATCGCTACTCAAATTGTCAGTGTCGTTGTTACGATAGGATTAATTTTTGTAATTATTTTCTCGTCTGTTAACATAATATTGATAAGCTTGGTTTTATTGAAAAATTGGGCTATCATATTGTGATTCATTCTATTAATCTGAATCTGAATTTGTAAAAGATTTTTGATGTGAATTAAAATTTATGTATTTTATAAATCGAAATTGAAGAGATACTATTTTTGGTAAGATTTTAAATGGTTCACGTCAACTTACTGCTGTATTTATTCAAAAAAAATAATAATAAAACTTGTCTATTTCTGATATTTTGCAATAGTTCGGTAAGTACGTAAAATACAATTTTATTATTCAAATATTGGATAAATATATTGAGCGTTCGTTCCTTGATATTTTGTTTTTTGATACAATTTTCTTTGTGAAATGACAACAATTTTAAATCATAAACATTATTTAAGAAGTGCACTGCTTGAATATCATAAATATATAAATAACGCAGTTGCAATATAATAATGCAATGATAAATTTCAAATTCTAATACATAATTTTGTAACATAAGAGTGAATATAAATAGTTTTATAGTTTGAAACACAGTCAAATCATTTATTTTAAAGTCCCGTCTTAAAATGGAAGAACCGTTGATATTTGATACACATTTGAACATAGGTAAGTTTGTGTTTACACGTTAAAATTTTAAGATAAAGATCATCAGCCGACAACCAAAAATTTAGAATAATGAAAATACACGAAGCAACTACCACTTTAAATAATCGTTTATTAAATATATCCGTTAGAAGTAGTTTAATAAAAATTATTAACACCGAGACTTTATCCATCATTGCAAATAAACATGGACGTTAACGTTTCAATCATTTAAAAGTAGCTGAAATTAATTTTTCAGACGTTTTCCCATTGACGATGGTTCATTTCAAAGTGTGACGATGGCATGCTTCTATTTCTATCTCACATCCATAACCATAAGAAGCTTAACGTGGTTGACATTCAATCACTATGGGGAATAACACCAATTATTACACATTATCGCAAGTATCACTAGAGTTACGTGGTTAATTTTGTAGATATATTTTCTTGGGTTGTACAAAACAAATAGCAATCACTGATTGTAGTAATAATTTTTTTATAGCCTATTTCTACTTATTTAGCAATAATAAAAGTATATTTGTGTATATACATTTTTGACGACGTTGTTATTTGTGGAGAATTTATATTTTATGAGGATAATTTAACTAATTAATAAAATAAGTTGATGAATTATAACAAATACATAAAGAACAATTGATGTGCAACATGAAAACATTTTTTACTAATTTATAAGTGCTCAACTGAATAGTAATTTATAGTGAACATATGAGATATTTGTCGTATTTTGATAGAATAACAGAGAACTTTCAAAGCAGCCGTAGCGCCCCGATTCAAAAAAATTAATATAACGTAGTTAATATATAAAAAACTTAATGTGTGTCGATATAGTTGAAAATAAATAACATCCGGCTTAAATAATGAACCGTAAGAATATTGATTACGTTTTTTGTAAATATATTTAGAGAGAAAAATCTATATACATTCGATAATAGAAAGGCAACCTCTGATTATTCTATCAAATTTGTATTATTACTCGATTCATTTTCAAATATAAATAGTATGACTGCAAAATTTTAGTTATTAATAAAAACCATAAATAATTGCATAAAAATAGTGTATTAATAATAGTAATGTGATAAAGATAATTTCATAGTGATTTAATGATGATGTGAATTCATTTTACATAAATGAGAATGTGAATCAGATGTTGGTCAATATTATTTTATTCCAGATAAATTTATTTACAGCTTTCCGATTGTATAAGATTATCCATTTATCTTTCATCGTTTGCTTAAAATCATCGATGATTTTGTCACATAAATCTGGTTGAATTTACTGGATGGTGTTCGTTATGTTGACTTAACGATAGACGCAAAGACCTGCGACGCTTATGAACGAATGAAGCAATGATTTTGAAAATAAAATCTGATTATTTGCACACATTATTCAATGCTATAATCTTCCATGATGATTTGCCATATGCTACTGAATAATTCACAATAAAGTTCGAGCGTTCTTATTGAAAGTACTTGTATAACAATATATTTCACTCTGTAAATAAAATGATAAATATAGTTAAGCGTCGTATATAAATAAGATCAGACAATGAGGAAGATCTTAAGCATTTTGCCACATTAGATTCCACGTTACAATTTATAATTATGCATATTGAACACCGTTCATATAAGTTATTGAAATTAAATTTTCCCATTTTTTATGTGCTGTAACTGAGTATCCTCAATCTTAGTTATAGGTCGGATAATAAATGGATAATCATGTGTATGACGTTATATGTTGATTATAATTTTTAACTGCTTATATCTGGATAAATTGTAAATTTACTAAATAATAAATAATAAAGTCACGTCATACCGTTTAATGGAGTAAAATGCCTTTGAAATAGAAATATATATATATTTTCTAAATCATTTCCTTGATACAAAATCAAGTTAATAAATAGATATTGATAAAAGACTTTGAATTTTGCGTTGTAATTGAATTTTATACAAACACTTTTTAATTCTTCTCTACAATTTATTCCGTAAATGTATAAATATTTTCTTATAAACTTTTTTTAGCTACCCTTAAAATCTGTTTAAGATTATGATGTTGCGAGCTTAACAATCAAAACAAATCGTAATAGCAAAGTCAAACTATTAAACGTGTGTTGCTTTTTACATTCGCATCGTATTTATACAATTCATTTCATTAACAATTTTTTGGAAACACTTTTTGCAATGACGTCCAATGGTAAATTTATAATGGCTACGATCACGGCTAAAAAATACAGGGAATTGTTTTAATTTTACAATCAATAATTTGCAACACATATATTTGTATAAATATACAAACAATCCTAAATAACAAACCCTTCCATTCGTACCTTTGTAATATTTTGAAAACGCCTACGTCTTACAAATTTTTAGGGTTGTCTGTATATTGATTCGTATTTTAATCGGAGGCTTTTTAACGTTTACAAAAATTATGAAATACGTGAATTAATGTGCAATTGAATAAACAATAAATGTGTGAATGTTTTAAATCTTATAAATAAAAAGTGAAATATTGTTGATCTAATAATAAGCTTTGTAATAGAAATAAATTTATTCACCGTATTTTAAAGTCATTCTTCAAAACAAATGTACTCTTAACGATATAGATATGGCTCAAAAATTCACTTTTAAATGTATAAAATGTTACCTAAACGGGTATGAATCTTTTATAAATAGAAATCAAAAGCGTATGTAATATAACATATATATTTATATTTAAAATGATCTATTTATTCATAATTTCACCGTGTTATTATCGACAAAATTAGCAACGTCCATAGTGACCAATAGCTGATTCGCACTAGCATAAAACTGTTCGAAAAAAATGGACGAAAGTCTAATCGACGAAACTAAGTTGTGATTGTTATGACGTTCGAAATTATATATATTGAAATATTATCGTCGAATGTAATCTTACAGACGCAAAAGCCGCAAACGAACCGAAAGACTTATACAAGTCTACAAAGAAATAACGATGAGACGAAGTGATACGTAGGTATGTGTATATAAAATGTATTACCTATTTAGGACCTGTCCATTGAATATATTTTGTAGATATAAATTGTAATAAATGAAACATTTATCATTCTCATCGTTTGTTATATAATTGTTAATTAGATGTTGCTATCATCAATTATTATTATTAATCTCATTTTCTGAAATGTATGTATGTAATACGTGTGAGTTAGTGAACATGCGCAGTGATTCTTGATTTAATTATTTCTTAAGCGCGCATAACGTTTGATTATTTGCTTCGAAACTTATTGCAAAATGTTGTGATTTCTATTTAGCTAAGGAATTATTTGTGTTTTACCGTCACGTTTCATTTACTGATCATATTGTGTAAATAAATTCATGAAAATAAAAGCGATCAATCCATTTTAGAGCCGTTAGTCTAAAATACAAAACAAAAAACCATCAACAAAATATGATTTCGTCAATTAATATAATGTAGTTGTGTCCGTATTAAAATACGTTTGATTTGTGACTACGATCAATCCTTGTAGAGCACTATTGCATCCTAAAGTCTATTGCAGAACTGGAATATTTATATACAAGGGTCACCCGGACGTCGAAATCGAGACATTTATATAGTCGGGGCACCAGAATTTGTACGCCAGTATCATAGATGTCCACCGCCAACTCTTTTTGAATTCTGGGGTGCAGTGATACGCCCACGTCTCATCCCCCATCACGATAGAGTCCTTATTCTCTAAATGACCCTTGTATATGATAAAAAATGTGGTACACGAGTCATTTTCACGGTTCATCAGCTGTATAATTGTAAACACTGTGTTCTAGACGGCCACAAGTCATCATACGAGCGTTGATTGTAATTATTTTATTCCCCTATTAGCAGTTAGTCAAACACAAAGCAAATAAAAATACAATTTGTGTCGGTAATTTAAGCTGTTTTTTTTTCCTACGATAAATCTCGATGTTTAGACTTTACAAATAATTAAGAAAAACACTTCAGGCCAATTTTAATTTGCTATAGTATAAACGTGTTAAATCTGAGAATGTATTTATTTTTATAATACACGATGAATCACAATGATATATTATACATATTCTAGCGAGACTATAAAAGAGGCATAAGACACGTATATATCTTATTTTGAGATAAACCGATCTCTTAATCCTGATCAAAAGTTTGCGTTGATATTTATAACGATTGTTCGAACACGTTGAATACATATTGTTAATACATAACGGTAGTCTTTTTGATTTTATAACACAAAAGATCACTTTCATAATAACAATGCTATTTGAAATACACCAAAATTTATGTATGCAAATAACATTTAATAATTTTAGACTAAATTATTATTATATATCACAGTAGGAATGGATTTTGAACGATAAATTTACATCGGTTTTGATTTACAACTTTCAGGTAGTCAACCTTTTTATTTCTCCATCTGGTCGTAATATGATTAACGGCACTGAAGCCTTATTATACGAGATATGATTTTCTTTGACTTCATATTTATTGGTAATAAATACGCTGAAGTTTAAAATATCCTCAAATCCATATCCAATTTAAGTTCATTAAAACTGCTGCTGAAACATTAATTCTCGTCGTCTGAAATTACATCATGTTAGCGCGATATGGATCAGGTTGACTACCGCTACTTTAGATAAAAGCTTCGACACCTTGTATTTAATATGTAAAATATGTCCTAAGGATTCATTCGATATGATAAACGTGATCAGCCGATAAATAAAGAAGGAAAAATGTTCTATTTTGTGTAATATTAAATCTGTGAAACGCAAAGATTAAAGTATTTTAACGCTAATCGGTCGCAAAAAAATTTTTTTCGTTTATACGCGGAATAATATTATCAGCCGTGTTTACAAAGTGAAAGCAGACAATATTTCTCGTTATAAATTATTTTTTACGGTCTTATAATTTTTTAATCATGTCTATACTGAAAATACAGAAATATTTTTTGGTCAGAAACATGTTGAAAGCTCTTTATTTGTAAAATTTTAACATCATTCAGACGTACTTTGATTTATAAATTAAGTACAACTGAAATGGTTATGTGCTGTGTTAGGATAGGCTAGTTTCAATTAGTTTTGTTGGTGTTACGAAGCTTTATATATACTGGACAAATGTTGATGTAAATAAAATTTATGCCGGTACTGGCGAGTGGAAGTGAGAGATTAAGTTGATTGTTATAAATAAAGAGAAAGCATAACGAGTTTGATTGAGACAACTAAAATGTATATTTCTCTAATGAATATGCTGTATCAGTATTGAATTTACTACTTATGAAATTTTTGAAACATTCTTCAAATTCCTATCTGTGGATAAAGTGAGCGGATAACGATGCTATTAAACCGTGCATTTTGTATCTATTAATCGAGATCGATGGTTTAATAAAATAATAATGGAAACAGTTCAAACTTTAAACATTATCTTGCAGTAATTTTCCAACACAAAGTCCAAGTCAGGTGTGTATGTGTGCAGTTCGAAGGCTATTGAAGCTAAAAAGAAAATTCCTTCCATAGATGTCGTAAGTTACCGTTGACTGTACGGCCATGTCTTATGTATAATATTAATCTGTTTCTTATTATATGATTAATATTAATCGATTATATATAAATAATAAATTTAATTAATAAAATTATGCATTTTGTCAGATGTTTTCTTTCAATGAACCTATAAATTGCCATTATTCATTGTCCTTAATATTGTATTATTTTGCCAAACAAAAAAATATATACTGGTACTTACGTTGATGATGATAAATTAATAAACTCCTTTGGCCACTACATGTGGGCAATTTTTATGAACTTATAAAAAAAATTTAAATGTAAAAATCAAGTGAATACTCTATAAATACTGTCTTATAGTCTGACCGTTAATTTATCATCTGGAATAAAATTGGTTCAGAAGTATTGATCTAAGATAAGTGCCTGAAGAGAAGAAGGGAATAAGGCTAACTAAAAATAAAATAGGGAATACTAATGCGAGGTCACTACCACCACGAATCCAACCTTAGTTTGAAGGGGGCTGCAATAGATGATGGACTGCACTTCAAACACTCTTCACCAAGGTCGTAACTAGGGCGTGGCCAAGCAGGCGCCTGCCACGGGCGCAACTGGGCTTGGAGCGCAAAACGCAAGATACCGACCCGATTGAGAGAGTTGTGCGTGATTGTTATTTTACTTGACCATTTTACTCTAAATGCATTAACACGTAAATTGACATAGGATTCGCAATGAGTCGTTTTCAATATCTCGCATGGGGTTCCGTTTCTTCGTTTGGAGATAATATGTACATACTTGCTTCATTACTCATAATTGGCTCGAGGTAGATAACGCCATCTATGTCATTGATTCAAAGCAACATGATATAATAATTGGTTGGCGATGCTTTATCTCCACTTAACGGTGATCCAATTTTATGGATAATCAGTGTTCCCGATGAAGCTCGTAAGAATTTTAAGTGTCGACCCGATTAGTCATTTTTGGATACCCGAAAAAAAGTGTTTCGGCGCTCGTTGTATCATCTCCTTATATTGCTTCATCAGCATCAACACCACCTACGCCCCTCGGCCAATGCGCCCCTCGGCCAGTGCGCCCCTCGGCCAGTGCGCCCCTCGGCCAGTGCGCCCCTCGGCCAGTGCGCCCCTCGGCCAGTGCGCCCCTCGGCCAGTGCGCCCCTGCCTCATTTTCGTCCAAACGAAAAATACACGAGAAACACTAATAAGTAAGTAAATGTAAATTATGTCAATTTATGTCGGTTTTTTTTTCAATGCAATTTTTTTCAATTTCGTAAACAGGTCGCGCGTTATCGTCCTGGAAAATAATGGAGCATCTATTCACCAAAGCTGGCTTCTCTTGATGTAAAGCGTCGGAGCGGGGGCGCTCTCGGGGCAGAGCCCCCGGGCGGCGCCCCGCTCCCACGCACTCGTCGTGATGGTTGCGCACCCTGTGGGCGATTCATCTATTGGTTTGTTTAATGTATAACACGATGCAAGCTGTGTATTCGATTTCGTAAGCATTCTGATTTTCGTTTTTCTTTTTGTCGGGCAGGAGACTTCCTATCTTTTTTCCGTCCCAAAGATCGCGCTCATGCCGTACTAATAAAGTGCTCTTGGATACACGACATTTTTCCGTATGGTGCGTAGCGTCTAGTAATAAATGATTTGGGCGTGAGCAGCCCACATACAGCTGTCCATGCGAGAAGCATGCACACATACCCTGTGTGTCCCTGTGCTTTGTTGGTGCTCCCACCGGAAACTGCACGCATTTCAATTCATATGGCATATCAATCGGAATCATTGGGACACATCTTCTTTCCATTTCAAACTGAAGCTTTGATGATGTTATTCATCATCTTTTTCTCTAAAAGTCTGGTACTGTTGCTATAATTTTAATTTATTACAATTTAGTTGCCAATTTTCAGTGTTAAAATACACAATTCAAATATAATTTTTAAATAGAACGATGAACTAACTGAATGTTGCCTTTATTTTTTGTTCGTGTGTTTGGGTGTTATTTAATAAATGCCTTTTTACATAATTCAAATCAAAAAGTTACTTTTTGCATTTTATCGCGCTGATACACGCACCATACATTGAAAACCTCTGTTTTGTTTAAATATATCTGTGCAGTAAGCTCTTTTGTAGGCACCACTAAAATTTCGTTTCAATCTATTAGCTGGTTTAAGAATTAAATCAATTTTATGAAAGAAGTAGAGTTTCATGAATTTCTTACGAAATCGCCCGGACTTTCAGCGAAGCTTAGCGCGAAACGCACGGACTGTAAAGTGTTAATGTTTTGTTTATAATATGTATGTACTCCAAGTCGGTATATCGCAAAAATCAAATTATTTATCAAAATTAATTTATCTTATTTTGAGAAGTTTGAGAGTTTTTGAGCCACCTAAGTTTGTTTTTATTTTGATAAGCTTCGTCGATGTGAGATAAGATTTGAAGTGTCGGCGAAGACGGTATGCATGAACTTATCTGGCGCAATAAGCAGGTATTATCTGCTAACACATGACGGTGTTTGACGGTAACTGTGCGTCAATAGGTTAAATGACATTTTCTCGAAACTACATTTTCAAAAACAGCTGTTTTTGATTGACCTGGCTGAAGTTTTAGGTGGTTTCTCACTATAATATTGTAAAATATTCTATAATTAGCTTTAAGTTGTTTATTGTATTTTTCTACTTTTTGTCATCAGGTGTTGATATTCCTAATAAAATAAAATAAATAAATAAAATAAAATTGTAGGTAAAATTTGTCAAGAATGAATAAAAGTTTAATTAAAAAATCTACTTAGTTTTTAATTATATACTTTTATAGGTACATATATTCTTCTCCTGCACATAATAAAAATCAAAAAAATTGTTTTCAGATCAATAGAAAAAATCCGACAAATACTTGATATCAAGAAAAAAAACGCCTAATGAAATACCTTATAACACCGCCATTTTGTTTATAACTAACATTAGCACTTTTTGTAATGTAACAATGTTGTAATTTTATTTTATTTTATTTACAAGGAATATCAACAGCTGTTAACATATAGTACAAAATACAATAAACAACTTAAAGCTAATTACAGATATTCGCCAGTAGAAATAATAAAATAATGTCAAAATATTAAACATTATTTTATCACCTTAAAAAAAAGTATGGAAAATGGGGGGGGGGGCGCAATTTTGATTCTTGCCACGGGCGCATCATACCCTAGTTACGGTCCTGCTCTTCACCATGGTACTCGTATTGATTTCGGTAATTCATAGTACCTAGTGACGGAGACGAATCACTGTAGCTGGGTTACCCCAGCAGCGTTTGATGAGCAAATAGACGAGACTCATTTATCCACCTCTACTCTACATCATTATTTTACTGAGTTTGACTGTTTCTCACGGGCATAGGGTTGTGAGTATCGAATTTGAGCCCCGTGAGAAACAACACCGATTCATGCTGAACAACGAAAGAAATTCCCGTATAAAAATCGACAGTCAAAATGCCCTTTTGCAGCAAATAGGTGTGCAATAAACGTAAACTGACCACGCAAAGATCATTAGACTATTTTTTGTAACAGTGCCAAATGTTAAACAATTCAGTATTGTCGCATCTATATATTTATATATATAAAAATGAATGTTTGTTCGTCTTGTATACATTTTTATAGCATTCATTCAATTTTAATGAAATTTTAGGGAGTTTTTGTATGCATAGCATTGAAGGTTTTCGAATTAGCACAATCGTTGTTTGTGTGCGGAATTTGCTTTGCGAGACGTTTAACAGATGCACCATATTGGCGTATATAAGTCTGGTGGTTACTAAGACAAACAAAGCATAACTATCATTATTTTAATATCCATTAGAAACTTTTATATTTATAATCATATCTGCTCATATTTAAATATGTGCGATTAAGCTACTATTACATTATTATTACAGTAATAAAACATGTGAGATAAGCCATATTAAATTTTGACGACGTTTATTTATTATATCTAAGCAAAATTATTACAATTAAAAGCATATAAACTAAAACTTTGGTAAGCAAAAATCAAATGGCAAAAAATAAATCAGCCATATGAAATAGAATAAAATAAAATTCCAATTAGTATAGAAAGGTATATTTTTGAACATTATATATAATATGGAATTTATATGGAATCATTTATATCGACCAAAATTATCTTAAATAACTTTTAACCAAAGGACATTAAGCTAACATCAGGTATGAAAAAATATATGGTTTAAAAATAATGCTAACCTATTTTAATTAAAAGAGAATACTAAAATTTAATGATTGATAGATCTCATAAAATAATAATCGGCACACTAGCAAGACTAGATAACAAAATTGAATACATAATTTTATCACAGTAATAGATATTCTTACCATACCTGAATTCATAAAATATATCTAAAGAACATAAATTTACATTTTAAAATATTTATAATAACGTAATTTTTACGGCGGTAAATATACTTTCTTGCTCGATCGAAACAAATCTTCAACAACGATAGGCGTAATTCACTGCAGACATTTAAAAAATATCATTTGCATAGAAATTGTCATAATTTAAACTGCTCTAATCAAAAAAATTGTCGAAAAAATAAATATTTTTATAATTATATGAAAGCTACTATATTTTTTGTTAGCTTAACACATCCGCAGACAGATAATTAGATGCTATGATAGCAAACGGGCTCCTGATACCAATAATATTTCGCGATATAATTTAACGTAATCGATTTGATAATAAATATTTTTAAATAGGTTAACGAGCCCCGTCAAAATGATTAATATATTAACACTGATTCGTTTATAACATATAATACATTGAAAAGAATCTGTTACAAGCAAATTTCGGTCATATACCTCTTAGAAATGAAATAACGAACATTCGCATCGGATTCTATTCTTTATGACCTCTTCCGGATTTGTATTGTTCTTTCAAGCGAGCTATTTCGTCCCCTAACGTGTCCATATTTTCCTGTAAAAAATAAATAATTACATAACAAAATGAACAATTGATCTGTAAGATCTATTTTATAAAAAAGTAATAGCCCACTTTTAATGTGATATTACTCAATAGAGTATCTTCCAGAAGACTTTGAAGTTTTGCATTTATTTCTAATGATAATTCAATGGTCATCGTTTCATCCGCGACTTGTGATCCGTAAACAGAGGCCATAACTCCTCCGTGCTTACCTATTTCAGCCTTGAATAGAAATATACAATGTTAATACGCTTAGAAACATTAATAGGCAATTTTATTTTCAACTGATATCAAAAAGGCGCACAACCTGAACATCTTTTCCATTGGCAGGCTAAGAAAATCAATATTTAAAATTTAATAAACAGATACGTATTTTAATTATATACGTTCATCCAGACGCAACATTTGGATGATCCTATATCTTATTTACCTGGATAAGCTTTCCATTAGAAGGCTGAGAAATCATCATCTATGGATTATTTTATATTATTATATATTTAATACTTAATAAAATTTCATTCATACCTGATTCAGTTTTCCATTTGAAGGCTATAAAATAACATATTTTTTAAAACTACCGCATGAAATAACGTCACGAGGGCGATTGTATCAAAATGTTGAAATGAAATATTCCAAGAAATAATTTTTTCCACGTAGTGTTAGTGGCCTTCCAAGAAGAGTAGTCGGTGTCTCAGTCATAAGTAAAATTTCTTAGATATTAACTCTTTACAGTCTGTGTCTGTATTTTCACATGATAACAGTATAATAGGGCCGTAACAACAACCCACCAGATCAGTCTTCTTCGAACAACTTCGTTTTGTAATGAGAGTTGGCGGTCCGAAAAGCGGACCGATTGGACATACACACCTTGCGGTCACTTCATCCTCTTTTAAGGGTTTTTGTGGCATTTTCTATGATCCATACAATCACGGAAACTCCCTCGAAGGCTAACTGGGACCTTCTTCTGGGACGATAGGGTCAGTAGAGCCCCCCCACGAGTTTTCAATTGCGTTTTTAAGTTTTTTAAAAGGCAAAATTATAATTAAATTTTTACTTTTATCCGATATTTCATATTATACAATAATATTTAACACATTAAATTTATAATACCCTCGTTACGGCTCTGCGGAATAATGTAAGTTCGCTCACTTGCTTGTTGAAAATGGCATTAGAACATTATTTATGATATCATGCGAAAACGCAGGTCAGACTATAAAGTATTATGATATCCTTGCATTTTTAAGTTTTAGATCCATGCTATACAAGAAATACAAAAAAGACTTCAACATTAACTGTCCAAAATCATCTCAAATGTGTTTTAATTGTTTTATTGAATTATGCCACGTAATATATTGTTATGTTTTATTTAATAAGCCAGTATATAGCTTAACTCCTTGATAAGAAATTGGATTAGCGACAAGTTTGCGTCATTTAGTAGTGATAAGACGAGATCTTCAAAATGAATTTTTGATATTAAACTGTTGCCCACAATGAATTTATTTCCCAATGATGAAAGAAATTCATTGTATTTTCTTCCTTAATACCTTAGTAGATTTGTATTGTGGTTGCTTGTATGATTTCAGAAGTGTTTCAGGTCTTATTTCTTACTATTACTAACAAATTATAATGATCATAAACAATAAACCTTAGCAGCGTCACTAGCAGGCGATGTGAGTGCTCCAGCAGGAGCAGCAACAAGAAAAGTGCGCAAGAGACGTGTTTTCTTTTGGAGCTCCTGGGTTAATTGTCGATTGTGTTCCTCTAGGAAATCCAGTTTTTCACCTCGTTTTGCTGCTGCCCTTTGCAGTGAAACAATTCTTTCGACTAATTGCTGCCTATCAGGAGTATGGACCTTAAATGAAGCATTCCAATTTAAGAATAATTATGTAATTTAATCACATTAATAAATGTTGTGGAAAAAAATGTATTATACCTGTACATCCCTAAAATTATCATGTACTTCAACAGGTTGGTTTTGATTACTTTGACCTTCATAGCTACTTAGAGAACTGGTGGAACCTTTAAGAATTATTTAGTGTTAAAAATATATGAATATAGTAATCCCAAAATTACACTTTGGATTGACAAAAAAATCAGATGGAAAGAAAATTGAGAGTTAAATACCTGTTCTATCTGAGGTAAATTTAACAGGAGCATTCACTGACATTCTTCCTTCAGATTCGTATCTCTCAAGCTTTCTCTTAGCTTGCTGAAGTTCTCGTTTTAATTCCTATTTGATAAATACAGTGTGAAACAAATTGAAATACTTAAAATCATTTGTTTAAAATATATTACATATAATACCTTCACCGCGCTTGCATGTTTTGTTGCAAGAACACGCATATCACCACGAGCGGCTTCTAATGAGGCTAAAGCTTCTCGCTCACCACGAGCATGCTGCGCTGCACGCGATGCTAATGCACGAGCGTCTCCTGAACGTCCCTCCCGTTCGCGCGCTGCTTCTGCTCGTGCTTCTGCAGCTTCATTTGCTGCTCGTTGTGCTGCTTCTCTCAGAGATGTATTATCGACAGTCAACGCCAATGCCTTAAAAAAATACTCATAATAATACAATAAATAAAAAATAATACAATGCTTAATGACTCAATCATTACTTTAGCTTCGGCTTCAGAACACGTAGCTTGAAGTTTTACACCAGCAGCCGTAAGTCTTTCAGCTTGACGTAGAAGTTCCGCTTCTCGGCGCACTCTAAGTTCACTTTCAGCCAGAGCTTCCTCTCGAAGTATACGCATAGATTCCAACTCTTGAGTTAACTTATGAGATTTCTCTTGTTCCCTTTGAATATAAAAAAATACACCAATTTTATTCTGTTAATATAATTATTAATATATAGTAAGATTTATTCATACTGCTGTAAATGAGTCGCCAACGTATCGCAGCGAGCTGCTCTCGCTTGCGCAGCAGCTAGTCTTTCACAATCCTTAGCGCCCTGATCGCGCAGCTCTGAGCATGCTCTTCTTAATGCGGCCGACTCGGCAGCACTCGCTTCGACCTTCGAGGAATAAATCATTTTTTAATCAATACACATTTGTTTTCAAACATTTGCGCCAAATTTTACCTGCGCTCGAAGTTCTCTAGCTTCTTCGGATATTGAATTCAATGATCCTTTCAAATGCTCGACTTCCAATTGAAGCTGTTTACAGCGAGATTCGGCTCTTTCTCTTTCGTGTCTCTCTAATATTATCGTTGCTTCTTTCTCACGAAGTTGGCAATCTGTTTGTGCATTAACGATTACGTTTAAAAAACTAGCCGAATTAATTATAAAAGCTTTTATGATGCTAAATTTAACTAGGCAAAATGTAGAACCAATTTATATTTATAGAATATTTAAAAAAATATATATAATATGTATTTTTGTAACAATCTTATCTTTAGTATATATGTACGCTATTCATTAAATATACCAATGTCATTTTGCTGAGATGTTGATATCGGAACGGAAGCATTTCCTCCTTCCATTTGTTTTAACTGAAGAGATAATTTTTCTACCAGAGCTGATGATTCCTGTTACCAACAGAAACAATTTTTTTAATGACGCAAACACTTTTTTTCTCCAATTAATAAAAAATTAATTGCAAAATTATCTCTTATCAACTCCAAGAATTTAAAATACAAGGTTGATGTTGTCTCATGCATATACATATTCAAATCATGGTTAGAAGATAAGGAACTTATTGAACTGAATAATATTGAATACATTTACAATTGCAGGAAAAAGCAGGAAATAATGTCTTATTGTGCCATATTTGTACCATCAGACCCATATATATTTTAAATAGGATAAAGTGGGAAAGAACAGGTATATCTAGCATGCACCTAGACATATCTGGCTAATCCCTTATATCAGGGATCGACTTTATTAGCCGAGGAAGCAGATGGCATTCTTGCGGATCCTATTGCCACCAAAAGGGGGGCTAGGAACGCAGCAATTGCCGTTTGAGAACACAGTTGGTCTGAATTGCCTTGCAGTGATCGCCTGTAGAATTTCTTTGGCTTAATCTCATCTCACCTCAAGTTAAAATATGTCGAGCCCGATCACTGAACATTCCAGTTCCTGATGGGGTACCGCTGTTTTGCGGCATACCTAGTAAGAGTGCAAACGAAAGATAGTTCGGACTGCGTGCACGGAGATCCGTTAATGGACACAGATCACGTTCTGTGATCGTACTTGGGTATGTCAACCGAGAGAAAAGTGCTCCTATGTCGTGTCAGGGGTCCTATTTCTGGACCCCTTGGTCACAGGGAGTTGTTGGCCAGCCGGGGTGCTTTTATGATGTTTAAGGCCTTCTCTCACAGTTTCGGCGCCAAATGCGCCTTGGATGGATACCATTTTTAGCATCCGTCCTTTCTCAAATTAAATGTTTCAATTACTGTTTCAAAGTGTATAGCAAAAAGACATTATAAAACTTATGGTACTACCGATATAAACACAAACGACTATCTAGACAAAACATTCGATCTAAGAAGACCAGACAAAAATAAAACAGATTGTACATGTAATGTTTAACATCATAATTTGAATACATAATAATATTACAGTAGAAATAGAAGCATGTCATTGAAAATTAAGCTGTTCGCAACATGTGCGAGCAAACTCTTTCTGGATCACTCAAGTTCGTTCGCAGCATATGCGGGAATACTCATCAACGTGTTAACAAAATATTACTAAACTAAATTTCAATCAAAATCCAGTCTTAATAATTACCTTATGAGCATCCATTTCACTAACTAACTTAGACTGCGCCCATTTAAGTTTGACTTCGCACGATTGCAATTCGTCTTTACATCTGGACACCTCTCGTTGTGATAATGACAATTCATGATTCTAAAAAATAATAAACATATAATAACATCATCCAGATCGCCGATAATAATATAACGCGAGCATACCTTCATATCTAAAGCGGCCGTAGCTCGTGCTCTTTCAGCGTTGGCCGTCCGCAAACGCTGAGTGATCATTGAAACTTCACGCTTGGCCGATTGTTCGGCGGCGACTGCGGATTCTTTGCATTTTATAGCTTCTAGGGCGCTTCTTTCCGAAACGGCATATCTCACAACGCTAGCATCTCGTTCCGCCGTCACCGTCTCTAATTGCTTCATAAACTGAAAAATTGTCACGGAATTATTAATAAAGACGATGAATTATTAATGTGTATTGTGTTAAATGCGCAAATTTACCAAGTTCATTTTGGATTCAATTGTTCTTTTGATTGTGTCTTTATCGATCAATGCCATTCGGAGGACTCCAATCTCTTTATTCATCTCTGAAACGGCCCGTTCTAATATGGCGGTCTTTTCGTCGACTTCGTTTCTTTTATCGTCGCAATTAAATTGTTCGTCTTTAATTTCACAATTGGAAGTTTCGTCTTTGTTATTGTGGAAAATTTCTTTCTCCGTACTATTTTCTATGACTAGAGTCGAAGACGAAGATTGATCATCAATATTTTCAGTCATTTTTTGAACAGTGGATTCTCGAATTGTAGTATTTCCGACGTTATCAGGCGTGATGCACTTTAAAGCGGAATTTTCTTGCAAACCGTTCAGATCTTTATTCTCATTTTTGATCGTATTATTAAATTCATCAGGTACAGATTTTGTTGTGTCATTTATATTCGGATGATCTGCTTTGATTCGATTTATGGTCGTATTTTTTTTCTTTTCGTTTGAATCGCTCGTCTTAATTTCAATCTGGTTAAAGTTTTCGCATTTTTTGAAAAGAGTGTCCTCGATACTTTCATTTTCATTCGATAAATTTAAAGTGCTGTATTTGCTAATATTTTCGACTACTTGTTCAGCGTTTTGCATATTTCTGTCCGCTTTGAAATAGTCGTTCTTGGCGTTGGTGAGATTTTTTTGCGTCGCATGCATCATTCCGCTCAAATTCTTTTCCATAGGTTTATAAGCATTTTTTAAACTACCGCCGACGAAAGAGAAAATCCCGTGTACATTTTTTACGACTTCCTTTATATCCACTTGTTTGTTTTTATTTTTTAATGGTAAACTATAACTTGGATTGTCATGAGACGTAGGCTGATTATCTTTTAAATCCGTTACAGAGATACTGTCTAGGTCTTTATCTTTCATCAAAAATGCATCATCTTGTGAAATACCACCTATGTAATTTTCTGGTAGGGAATTTCTTCTGTTATCATAATTTTTAAACTTGCTTCCTTCATTAATTCCATGTTTTAAACTACCAGTTAATACATTGTCTTCTGAGCATGTGTTAATATTATTTATGTTAGATATTTTTTCATTTATTATATAATTATTGATACTGTTTGAAGATGGAGATTCTACATAATTGAGATCTTGTGTAGATGTGGAAAGTGAGATAGAAGGAGAACTAAATTCGTTGTTAGAAATACCAGAAATAATCTCATTACCTTCTATAGTAATTTTGTCAGTGCAATTGCTTTCTTCTTTTTCAATAGAGATATGATTAATAGAGTTTGCATCAGGCTTAAAAAGCTCAATATCACATCTATCCAATAAAATTTCACTATCAGATTCTATTAAGGAATCGTTATCATCAACGGCACATTTATCAAGATCGAAATTACATTCATCTTTCTCAGAATGTTTTCCACGAACACATTTCTTGTACTTGAAAATAGATTCATCATCACATTCAGCAATATGATTTTGAGAGCTTTTATCAATTTCTGTGTGATCTTTTACAGAATTTAAATCCTCGATAGTAGTCTCCATTTTTTTACGCAGTGTATATTATATAGCATCATTCGAAATGTAATTTTACACGTTTATATGCTCTCAAATTAGTTATGGCACCATCGCCCTTTGTCTCCAAGCGATGACATATATTTAAACTGACCTTATGGTTTGTATTTTTAGGATGCTATACGAGTTGAAATTATTGATTGACATTGAATATTAACTAAATTACGTTTAAATTATTTAAATCCAGTGATTTAGCCCATCAATAAAAGATTTAATGTGCTTATACACAATAAATATTGTACTGTATTTAAATTTATTTACTGTGTTAATTTTTTTAAATTTAGATATTGCAGCAGGATGTAAAATTGAATCTTGGACAAAACAATGACGTTTGATCGTTAAGCTCCTTCATAGCACGCCGCCCCTAAACTATCACAGCCCCACACGTCAACAACACTTGACAGCAAACGCTCTTGCCATATAATATAAATTTTTCCATACTATTTGCGTTAAAAGTGCTGCCATAAGCATAATATTTATTTCGTCAGCTTATTATTTCAGATTTTTTTTAAATAAAATCAGCAGTTTAAAATGAGAAAAATCAATATAATTACAAACGTGTATTTTAAAATAATTTAAAGACTATTCAAACGTGAATTATTCGATATAAATTTATTTTTTATTTCAATATTCCAATGCATCATTATAAATTGATTTTTATATATGATAACGCTTCAATAACGTTTAAGTTGAAAATAATATATTTATCAAAAATATTTAACAATATAAAGGTCACAATGACATTGGATCGGACAAATGTCAATTTAAAAATGCTGATTATATATATTTTTACAATTCAAGCATGAATATCACCAGCTATTCCATAAGAATATTATATTAATCGATACATTTATAAAAGTATTTTCAATCGATAATATGCACGCAGAATTGTGTAATTTAACCCTTGTTTGTATGAATAATAATTTAGACATTTTTAATATATTGCAACATTAAAAATATATTAGTGCAGGGTGTAATTTTTGAGTGTCAGTTCATCGAAGCTTAAAATCAAAATGTGGTTTTTATACGTAATGAGCTTAATTGCTATGCTGGTGCATGTGTCATTTATCACAGTTTCAATCGGTGAGAAATCGTTTTACGTAAATACATTTTATAACTTAACCTCAAAATCAATGTCATAAATCTATTAATATTTATAATATTTTTCTGGAGTTAATAAATTCTGCATGTGTTTACCGACGAAAGACAAACAGATTTGTATTGTCTTACAAAATTGTTTTAAATGAATCAATTTTGTTTGAATCAAACAAAATTATTTGGTTATAAATATTCGTGGGTGAAATAATTTAATATATAGAAATATATAAATATTTTTATATATATCTATATACCGAAAATAAATTAATGAATTTGCACCATTTTAACAAGCAGTATATATTTATTACCCATTAAAACTTTACCAATCGCACGATTATTGAATATCACCTTTATTTAAATCCTTAGAACTTTGGATCCAATCTGAACAGATCTGAATGAAAATTTAGGAGAATGTTCTAAATACAGTGGTGCGTCTATTCTTATTAGTTGTATATGGATTGTCAATCGATAAGTTAAATAATAGTATTGAATATCAAAACATTTAGGGGAAGACTGAAGACTTTCAAAGAAAAATATGGAAAAAATGTCATAAAATTAATATATTATTATTCAGGCCGTTATTTATAAATATGCTTAAAATATAAATATTGTGTTGATATTTCCCAATGAATATTACATTATATATTTTTTGTATGCAAGGTTCCGTGTAGCTACTAATCTCAATGTGGCATCCCCTTCTTTGACGCTGTCTATGTCTATGACGTTAAGACTACACATATGAGTCGCTGGTCACGGAAGAGTTAAAGGAGGAAACCACATTAGGAGGCTGATTTTTTAGCGTTTTTCATATTTAT
The DNA here is from genome assembly GCA_008973525.1 of Stenopsyche tienmushanensis. Classification (NCBI taxonomy): domain Eukaryota; kingdom Metazoa; phylum Arthropoda; class Insecta; order Trichoptera; family Stenopsychidae; genus Stenopsyche; species Stenopsyche tienmushanensis. The sequence continues at coordinate 1,549,735 of WACJ01000403.1, forward strand.
TTATTTTTTAACAGAGAAGGAATAATTAGAATTTATTTAAACTGTAAATAATCTTTTTAAATACATCTGAAATTCTATTTGAGTCATTTCCACCGGAAAGGCCTGAGTTTTAAGGTTCTTCCAATGAAATCCTCGCAATCAGCTTTATATTTACTGCTTTGGTGCAATGTGCAAATCACAATTTTTAATTGAAATCAACTATTTTTACGCCTTTTATTGCAATAAAAAACATATTCTAAGCAATAATATTATCCCAAAAGTAAGGTTCTTCAGCTATACCGTTGCTGATGTCCATGTAATTGCAGAATAAGTTTAATCCTTGTCTGATAACACCCAAGAGTTGCATGACAAACACAATCCTACGATTTATCTCAAATCCAATGTTAACCAATGAACCTCAATTGGTTTGTCTATGACCTTTCCCGTGTTTTCATTACCTCAAGCAATTTTCAAGATTAACCGTCCATTTAATGTATTAATATTATTTTCTTTTAGCTGCAAGTCTTTACTATCTAGCTGAACTCGTTGAAGAATATACAGTCATAGCAAAAAAATGTATAACATGGATGGTAGTGGTAAGCTGTTATTATTTATTGTTTGACGTCTGTTAATTCCATTTTACATCATTTAATTCATCTGTGTGTTTTCCAGATTTCGAGTTCATTATATTGCGGCTTGGCAATAGTTGAAGGATTACCTTGGTACATGATAACGTTTGGTCTATTAGCTCAGGGATGTCACGCGTTTATACTGCGTGGATTTCCCTACGTTAATCCAATAAGTCCCGCTTTTATAATAGCTGTCATTCTCTTGTTGGCTAATCACTATATTGCCTTTGAGTTCTTTGGAAGCATATACTTTCAATTTTCAGAGGTAAACAATAATTTCATTCTATAATAAATAAAAACATTTGTTTATCTAATTTTATTGAACAATCTAATAAATAAAAATCAATGTTTGTTTGTTCGTATTTAATGCGCTGCCATACCGTTTATTCCGATTGCGATAAAACATTGTCAACTTATTGTTCATACTTGCGGGAATAACATAGGCATAGTAAAAATATTGTTTGTGTATGCAATTTGTTATGCAAGATGTTTAGTTTATGTATTGTAGTGGCGCATATTGCTCTGGTGGTTACTAACGTAAATAAAGCACTACAACCGTTGATATGTTATGTATTTGCCATGTGCTTGATCTTCTGTGGACTATCCCGTTAGGCGGTAACACACAAACGTCATCATTTGAATCAAAACATAAAAACTTTCTTTCTTTGTGTTGATCGGGAGATCAGATCAGGTACTTGTCCAAACGAAAGCCATTGTTTTATTAATACAAGATTAATGTATAGCACCCACTTCTCGTCTCCAGTTACAATTCACCACAAAAACGGATCGTCTTCATACCGAGACAGAAGAAATGCACAGATTGTACGCTGTAGATCGAACACCGTCTGCGACAATTCATAAGGAATCCAAATTTCTTGTTTGTGCGATTTTTCCATGCGACGAAAATGATCCCTAACTGTCAAGCAAGAACGTCTAATCTTTTAACGATAATTTTTCGTTTGTTCGTCAACATCATCGACTTTAGGATTCACCAGACCAATATGCGCCAACATAATGCATCCATACAATATTTTACTATGCCTATGTTATTCCCACGAGTGTAAACAATAAATTGACACAGTTTTATCGCAATCGGATGAACGGTATAGAAGCGCATTAAATACGGACAAAGATCAATTTTTATATGTTAGATGTAATGTGGATGTTTTGTATTTTTAGGTGCTGTCATATTTTACACTTTGCCTTTGGATGGTACCATTCGCTTTATTTGTTTCGTTGTCAGCAAATGACTACGTTTTACCAACAACGAATGAATCTAGACCGTTGCTGGGTAAATATTTATGTCTATAAATGCGTAAACGTTTTACGGGTTCTTAAATTTGCAATTAAAACCTCAATATCTTTACAGGTGACCATGACGTTTTGGATAATTATTTCTCCAGGAAAGACAAAAAATATGGCCTTCTACAATTATTTACTTATATGAAAGATTTCTTCTTACCGAATCGAAGTAAAAAGTCATTTTAAATAGTTTCAATTGCTCGCCGTGTTTTAAGAAAGAGATTTCATGCATCATGCGCAGATATGCGCATGAGAACTGATTTTTTTTTGGTTGATTGTGTGACTCTAGAATGTTCACATTTTTCTATCGAACATTTTAAATTTTATATCTATCCTTAGTGTGTATAGATAAATTATTTAATTACTTATTGAATTTTACCAGTAAAATTCTAACTGTGATTTGTATCATAATTTAATAAATAATGTTTGTGATACATTTGTATTTTGTAAACTGTTACGGATTAACATTTTGGTAGCTCAAAAATATGCAGCAATGTATCGGTTTTTGTCATCTTATATTTACTACAGGGTGCGGCAGGGAAACTACCTTATTTTAAAAATGAATAACACAAACAGCATAGGAGACATTAGCTTAAAAAAATAAATAGATTTAGTTTAAATTAGTTTCCTTGCCGCACCGTGTTTTTAAAAATAATATTTTTGTGGTCGAATCCATTTGATTTTTTTTTTAAATTTATAAAATAATTCTAAAACACTAATCAACTGTTTTCATCGACTATCCTTGATGCTGGTATCCATCAAGTGATTTTAATACAATCAAAACATATTGAAGATATTATCTGCTGCAAGTTTATACACTTTTATTTATGGTTTTGTTAAAATTTTGATATTCAATCCTTGTATAATTTGAACTATCGTAATATATTATATTAGGGGGATCGGAAAAGATTGTTTTTAATCGATATAATTTTCAAAATTGGTTCTTTTCTATTTTTAATACTTATTTATAAAAATTCTAGTTTGGAATTAAAATATGCAATAAGGTAAATGTTTTTTAAACATTAATAAGTAATATTCATAGGAGTTATATTCCTATGACTTTTTACCATATATTGTATAGTAAATATCTTTCCCGTCTCCCTACTATAATAATAAACATTCATAATAATTTTTATAGTAGACATGTATAAGTTAATTATTGTAAATATATCAATAAGATGGATGAGATGGAATCTTTTGTAATATGATTAAACGTTGACATATTTGCGTTTACGTTTAGGTGAAAAACCCTCAAGAACATAAAAAAATTTGTTCCTAATCGATATAAGATTAGTATCGTGTGATTTCCATAAATATGCAAGTATATTTATTTTGTTCGATGTATAGATTCTGTATAAATGACAATAAATAACCTAATTCAGTTTATTGTTATTAGTTTTTAAAATTGGCTTTTTGAAAACACTATTTTGGTTATATAACGGAAAGGTATTTTTAAAAAGCCCATTCTTTTGGTCTCAAATTTAAGACTTAAATGCTATTATTAGCATGTAATATTTTCTATCTTATAAATATTGAAAACAGCCTTTGAAAAACCCTGCGTATGAGTTATAATTTTAAGTAGTCGGAGCATCAATATATTACTTAAACCTCACAGATAACATATCTATACTAAAAATACTTGATAATATTCTAATAGTAATTCAATTATTCACTTAATTCTAACGGTTGATACATAATGATACAAACTCGGTTTAACGCATCTAAAAACACCTACACTTTCTATAATCTTCCATAACACAATCTTGGACTTAATAAATTGACCTTTTAAAGGAAATCTTATACGTGTCATATAGCACGAATATCCATGAAAAGTCGAATGTAATCTAATGCTATATTTATTATTTATACCTCAATAATGTATATTATTTAACATTAATTGGCACTCATTGGTTTTGGCCAATCTTGTACAGTTTGTCATTGTATAAAGATTTACGAAAGTACATATATTATTTTATATATTAAAAACGCTTCTAACAACGATATAAGGTCACATTCCAGCAAAATCATTGTAAGTTCAACAATTTTATTACATTGTCATAGTCGTCGATGAATTAATTTAAATTGCTTCAGTTTTTAATGAATTTTAAATAGAATATTGCATTAGTCTACCTCTGTTTTTATCGTTAAGCTAGTATATTTCCCGTGGCTTGTAAATAATGCTCATCTTTGATACGTTAAATTAATTTTTACAGGCTCTGTTTTCGGGTTACAACGAGATTAATACAATTTTTTATTGTGAAAATAAATTTTGTTAATATTCTTAACAAAAAATAACTATTAATATGATTGCATTTGTAATATGCACTTACTGCATAATTTCACATTAAAACAATATGCAAAATACCATTTTAATACTCTGTTACGTGGAAAACGTTGCAAATATTAAAAAGAGCATGATCTTGCAACACCCTAATGTTAATACTTATTAAAAATAGATATCTTATTGAGAAAAGTTTTTTATAGAAATTAGATAATGTATTCTTAACTATAAATTGTATATGTTTTTACCTAAATTATTTAATAAACAGATGTGTGATAGATCAATTCTTTGTTTTATTCCAAATGTGTATACACTCACCGGCATATAAAGTGGCCCAAACTTAATATCATTAAATATGTTAAAACTGTGCAAGTTTTGTAAAAAATTGGCATTATATTACAGTTAATTAATAATTAAACATTTTAATTGGATTTGAGTAATTAATATTTTAGAAAGAAATTTTAGTTTTATATTAGACAAGCGTAATTTTCAAAAATCACAATCAAACATATGGGAAAGCTTTTTGTTAATATCAAGTGTTGCCTCCTATTGCTCAGATGACTGCTTGCATGCAGTCAGACATGCTCTGAACTATGTTTTTTAGCGTTAACTTAAGAAATTTCATCCCAGGCAGCAACAATATCCATTCTTAACCTTTTCGTTAGTGAGCAAATTTAAAATCAATGAAGTCGTTAATGTCATAATCGCTTTACACCGATTACTTTCTGTCAGCTCCTAATCAGCGTAAGACAATCTTCAATTCGAGGCAGAGTCAATTGTAAATGAACACTTGATAGTGCATACAAGACCACTTCATTTCTTTACATAAACAATGCACAAAAAATCGATTCAAGTGCTCCTCCTTTAGAAGGAAATGATAATTGGACAAAGACTCATTCAACACGCAGCGAAAAACGGCAAGCAGTTAAATAAACAAACACTCTCGATAACACACAGTATTCGGTCGTTTCTTTGCGTAAACAAATAACACACTTGAAATCGAAATCATTATAAGTGGATAAATTTGGGCTTAACGATCTATACAATCATGCGATACATGTGAGAACGCTCTCCGTCTCAGTCTCCTGAACTGCGCTAAGTTCTCTCTGTCTCTGTCCGCCTCGGAGCTTCAATGCACAAGAGTGCTCTTTCTGAATAGTGAAGGTCATATCGAAGACCCTTCGATGATACTCCTTAAAAGGTTAATAAACAAACACAAGTTCTTTTACATGCCTTCACCTAAACAATTAACTAAATGAAACATATAGTGTACTCTCGATTATCTGGGTGTGGATTATTCGGTTTGCGGATTATCCGTGCTTGAAAATTAGTAATTATTATTATTTTTTTCTTATGTGATTATGAGACGTGATAAATATCAAATGTGTATGGTAACAGCTAAATTAGGATTAGATAACAACTTTAATACTTGGTCTGGCTGGTTGACTAGATTTAAGCAAGGACACGGGACTCGACAACTCATGGTTCAGGAAGAACGTTTCTGTGCGGAAACTGCTAATGAATTCTGCATCGGATTTTGAGGAAACTTGAGGCACAGTGCGATGATGCTACTTAGACCTAAGTGTTTGATTAGGCCCAAAAGTTTATATAAAAGTAATGGCTATGCTATTTTGGGACTCGAAAGGTATTTAATTTATTTATACTATCGAAAGACTGCTCGTCATAATAAAAGACGAAGAAAACCGATTCCAGCTGTCTTCTTATGCATAATAACACGCGCAGCAGACATAACTCAGATTGTAACTGCGATGGTTAGCCTCTTACATCGAAGATGCCGGGCTGTTGTAACCAATGGATTCAAATCTAACGGGTGATGCATCCCCTCAGTGTATCACAGGGCTCGCTTCTTGGACCACTACACTTTATATTTTTCATCAATGACATTGGAGATTGCTTCAGGAACTCTCTTAAGTATCTCTTGTTTGCTGACAACATGAAAATTCTTAAAACCGTCGAATCTATCTCTGATATCTCAACTTTCCAAGATGATTTAGACATCTTAAGACGTAGACTCTTTTAAGGATTTGATAAGCACATTAATCAAATCATTGTTAAGGCATCTAGATCATTGGGCTTCGATGGCTCTGGATTCCGATTATCCGTGTTTTTCAATTATTCGTGCCCTTCCTCCCCAGCATTAGCCCGAATAATCAAGAGTGTACTGTAGTTGCTTCATATTGCTATATTTATGTTTGGGCCACATTCAGTGCCACTGATTGTATGACCCACAATGTTTTAATATAGTTAAAAGGGTGAATAAAAATTTTTTATTCACCCTTTTAACTATATACTTTTATAGACCTATGAAATTAATAGTCGAGGGAATAAAGTAAGCACATGTTGTTAACTTTATATATAGACGTTTATATTTTTTAAACAGAATAAACTTTTAAATCATAACATTACATAATGAATATTTGCACTCAATCAACTCATTAAAACGGAAAATATTTATGATCCTTCCAAAAGGAAACAGCAACGACCCTAAAATCTTTGTTAAAATCATCGATTTGCTTCAATTCCTCCGGTGTAAGAGAGAAATCAAATATATCAATATTCTGCTGGATTCTCGAAGGCGTTACTGATTTAGGTATTACAACAGCTCCAGAATCCACCTGTTATAAAAATATTCATCAAATGATTATTTTGATTTAATTATGCAAACATTAGATTATAAGTTTAAAATAACGCATACCAGATATCGAAGAATAATTTGAGTCGTAGTTTTGTTATATTTCTTTCCCATGGCGGAGAGAATTGGATCATCCAAACGTGGTGCTGGAGAAGTCGCCGTAGTTTTAGCGGTGGGCATCGAACCAAATGGACTGTATGCGGTCACAACAATTCCTTTGCTCTTGCAATATTCCAACAATTTCTTTTGTGTGAGATTTGCATTCATCTATAATTAATATGCTCGTTATAAACAAATCTTTCCCATTGTGGGTGTATTTATGTTATAGAATTTCTTACCTCGATTTGATTCACGGCTGGAACAACTTTGCAATCGCTCAGCAATTTCTCCAACTGTGAGATGTTGAAATTAGAAACTCCAATTGATTTCGCGAGTCCCAATTCGAGACATTTCTCCATGCCTTTCCATGTTTCAACAAAATCAATATCATTATAACTACCATCGCTAGCCTATAAAAATATTTTTATTAGATATCATAAATGAATGACGAAGAAATAAATATATATGTATATAATTACATTTATTCCGATAGGCCAATGAATAAGATAAAGGTCAACGTAGTCCAATCCAAATTTATTCAAAGAGTCTTTCAATGCTGGAACGACTTTTTCTAATTCGTGACAATCATTCCATAACTGCAAAAAATAAAATTACATTAAATTTAAAACTGAATAGCTTAACTATATTATTGTTGTATGTTTTAATTCTTATCTACGAATTCAGAATGTTCTAATATGGTCAATTGCTTTTTATACAAACCTTTGTAGTTAAAAATACTTCTTCCCTTTTAACAATCCCTTTATTGATCATGTTTTTAATACCATCACCGACTTCATCTTCATTGCCATAAAAGGCCGCAGTATCTATATGTCTGTATCCGCAAGATAAAGCTGCTTCCACGGCAAGACGGCATTCATTGTTTTGACTGCCCCCTCTCTGATAAATCGAAAAATAATATATAAATAATACAGCTTTACATATTTCTCGCCGATAATCATGCAAATTGAATACATGCTATTAGATCACAGATGAACGTTAATTACAATTCAATACATATTGCATTTACATCATATAATAGTATTGTGCAATGATTGACGTCCCCCGCATATTAATTGACGTGAGAGTGTGTTTGGACCAAGGGTTGTAAGTGGATAGATCCTGGATCTTATTACAAAGGTTCGGTTCAATCCAGATTGTGGATTGTATGCTTTCGTTTTTATATTGCTCTTGTATTAAATCTTACGTTCGACGACGATTCAGGTGTATTGCCCAAAGCCACGGTTGCTTCTTCGGATAAATCAAACGTCAACTTTGCAGTCATGAAAATTAAGGCATAAATAAATTTGCAAATAGTTCATAGATAATATCTTTATTTATGTAAAAAACATTTGAAGTAAAAACGCTTCAAATATGAATCATCCGCATGAGATTTCAAATAAATTCATAATAACCATGACATAGGTTTTTCCTTATCATGTTTGAGATTAAACTGATAGTTTTCATCAAAATGATAAAACTGTAAATTTAACTATTTTCATTTTAGTTTCAATTCTCTAAATATTTTGAATGATTTTATTTGAAGCAATCTAATATATAAAAATGAATCTCTGTTTGTTCATATGTAATGCTCATCAGATTGCGATAAAACTTCGTCCAATTATTGCTAAAGGTTGCGCGAGTAACATAGACTAATATACAAAAATAAAAAATTGTTTGTTCGTTTTTTATACGCTGCCATACCGTTCATTTGATTGCGATAAAACTTTGCCAACTTATTGTTAGCACTTTCTCAAATAATATAGGTACAGTACAATTTACTTACAGTTTTTCTAATATATATAAAAATCAATATTTGTTCTTATTTATAATAAAACCAACAAAATAAAATAAATATCATTTATACTTTTCCCTTATATATCATTCAATTTCAGAAAGAAAATAAATTTAATTCTTTCTATCATATATTAGCGTGAACAAATGACTGAAATAACATTATTTTTCTTTTTCAATTATTCTATTTTATAGCTAAATTGGAAATTAATGATAATCCATTTAATATGGAGTTTTCATGAAATAATATTTATCAATAAATCTGATATTTATCGAATAAATTCCTCGTTGACGGTCAGAATACAACTTTCATCGTCAAATATTAACATTTGAGCATCTGAGAATTTAAACGATGCCATAAAAATAAATTTGAAAGTATTAATAATCATACTCACAGCGTAAGTTCCAAGTCCCAAAACAGGAATATCGAGCCCATTATTGAGTTTCAAAGTAGTAGCTTTTGCCATTGTTGAATCTGTTCATAAAAAAAAATGCATATTAAATAAGTTTTTGAGTTTTAAATACTTAATAGAAGATAAAACAATCTTTAACGCAAATTATAAATTAAATAAAAAAATTATTTCTAAAAGAAATAATTTCCATCGTCCGACATATTATTGTGCTTCCCGTATTTAATGAGTTAAGACTATGCATTTTTTTAAATATCTTAATTCTTTCATTTATTTTAATTTTCATTACATATTTTCTTCAAAATCATTGCAAATTTCTTGCTTTCGTGATATATTTATAATGGAAATGGTAGAATTTATCAACTGATTTTTATTGCAAAGGACATCATAAATTCAAGTTGTTATAGGTACAACTATTACAATCGAGATATTAAATATTGATATATCGATACATTGTATAAATATCCGATTAGCCATAAGTGCTGATAGTTAAGTATTATGAGTGATAGTTACGTAATATCAATTAAATGATAACGCATAAGGTACATGCAATACGTATGACTTTTATAGCAATCTAATTCATGCATCAGGTATTCAACGAATATATTATACAACTAGGCTATGGCTACATTCATATTGATCGTTAGTACTTAATGAGATACTGCTATTTACAACGAGACACCAATGGTTTTATGCTTCTTGGATTATAAGAAAGGATTTGACTGCGTTAATTAAGAATGCCTCTGGGAAGTTTTGACAAATATAGCAGTTCCAGAATACCTCGTTTCAACAGTAAGAATCAATGGATTAAACTCCAAAAAATGTACTGTCCAGAAAGGAGTTCGTCAAGGATGCATCCTGTCTCCAGATGTATTTAATCTGTACGAAGAATTCTTGATGCGAAGAGCACTGGATGGTTGGAATAGAGGTTCTGTGGTTGCGGTACTGTTGTTGTGTGCCCTTTGTAAAGCCGAAATCATAGAAGAATTGAATGGAGTTGTATCGCAGACAACGCACACAACCTTGGCCAATAACAGAAAAGATCACAATCCTCAGCAATGAAGGATTGATTTAAGAACGAGTGATATAATTTAAAGCTTTGGACTCGCTCATATAGGCTGTTTACCTTTAAATAGATCACCATATTAAGTAAATGTGTTTTTACTTTTATATTGACTGATAGTTATTGAACTTATTTATGAATGAAATGACCCTTGTCTTGTGAAGCAAACTAAATAAAATATTTATGTGCAAATATTTCTACTTGAATAACATTACGATATCAAAAACATTTCTTAGAATTCCAGAGATACATTTTTTTAACGCGTTTATTGCAATCAATTCATTATAAAACAAACTTATATTAAATTAGACCTCAGATTACATAGATGGAATTACAAACTGCTATATTGGCAAATAAAATTACAATGCACTTTATTTTTGCCTACCATTCATATTTTGTCATAACATCCTTGCATTTTATTTTTGCCCACTTTTCATATTTCATCATAACAATTTTTGTCTCCTACTTGTCATTTTCTAATATTAAAATTCCTAACATTGTTCATTTCTGCAAATGGATAATTTTACTGTTATAATAGTCGATGCCTCGGCGGCACATTGGTTCATTCTTCCGGATCATTTTCTATTGAATAATTTCAATAGTCATCATATAATTCCTTCAGAGCAGTCCCTCAGTACTCTCTCTCTCTGACTTTTACTACTTTTTTAACATTACAACAGCACTTAGATTTCGAACAATTATTCCATAGGTGTTATAAAAGATTAGTAAGTAAGTTTCTTGTCCAAAAATAAAATTAATGTTAAAAATATAAAATGTCCTTGCCAAATAATGTAGAATTATAAACAGACAAATGTTAATTCAATATGAACTTTGGCCGTAAATCCTGATTAAATTACCGAAATTTAAATAATTTGAATCTATTTAATATTGAATCTTGTACAAGAACATTGAATACGAAAATAAAATAAATTCGTTCACTATACATATAATTTCAAATAATGGAAAATATATTATTTTTTTCTAAAAGTTTAATGCAATATATTTAACATGTAATAATAAGCCTTTAAACTTTAAAAAAAAATTAAAATACCTAATTAGAATAAATCTTCCAACTTATGATCTCTGTTTGTACACGTCAAATGCAGACGACTACACCAGAATAACTTTTTATAAGAATGACAGATATTTCACATCAACATTCGTAACGTGATCGAACTTAAAAGAACTATATACGACCATCATAAAATCTGGACAATTCTATTATAAAAACTCAATTTTAATTTAAATTTAATCAAAATTGACGACAGCTCTCATAAAAAATTGCTGCGAATTAATAGAAATATTTTTTTTATGTATTGTATTAATTTTTTCAAATTATTCAAATTTTTTTTTTTAAATATTTTTATGGAGGTTATATGTAATTTTACGAAATTGAAAATGTTTCTCTAATATTTTTACTATGAAATAGTTTAGGACTAAGAGTTAAATATTTATTTTTTATTAAAATGTACACAGAAAATAATTTTAAAAAATAATGCAATCAAGTGAAAAACAATTAACATTTAGATTAAAAACTTACATAAAATATTGGGATATAAGTTTCAAGAGCTTTCAAAAATCTATCGAATTTAATTTACGCCGCGCATTGAAAGCTGCAGACCAATTGATCTGACCATAGCTTAACAACTAAACGTCAAAACGGACGTTTGGCTACGTATGTGTCGGTTCCGAATTTTTTGTATTCAAAACCTAATGATCTCAATCTAAATTGTATTAATTTGCAGATATTCAATAATTGTACCAAAATATCATTAATGGAGTAAAAATAATAATATATTTTAAAATAGTGAGTTACTTGTAAAACATAACCTATAAAAATTGATTGACATTTTCATATTAAATCCGCTGTTTGTTAACCATTTCGATTGGTATTTATAATGGATGCATCTTTTAAATATTCGACTATATCATCATCATCATAGTGCAGTCACATATCCGTTATAGAACTTCGGTTTCAACTTTACGAATAAATGCTACATATTTGTTATATTTTGTTTCCATATGACCATTTCTTTAAATTAAATACTACTTAAAGTTATTAATTAGCTCATCACATGTTCTTAATTAACCAACTAATTTGATTCTATTTCATATTGTTTTTATGCTCAAAAATAACGTAAAAATAAGCTCTGCATTTATTTTAAAATACAGTTAAATGTCAATTATTCAAACTGTTTTTTTATGTTTTGTAGAAAATAATTGATTACACAAATAACCACTCAATATAAAATGGCTTCTCAACATCTCTCACGCCGAGAAGTAGAAGAACTTAGACCTTCTTTGGATAAAGTAATATATCGATGTCTAGGTTATAGTGATTCTTCAATTTTATCGACTGCCTCATCGTGTTTAACGAATGGGTAAAATATTTTTTGTTGTTGTTGATTATTTAAAACGTCTAATCAAATCCTATTTAATTCAAATATTTAAACTTGTAATTTTTAGGTATGATCGTCGAAAAATAACTGATAAATTATCGGCCGTAATTGATGCAAAAAAAGCAGGTCGTCTCACTGAGAAAATTTTGCAGCTTGCCGAAGAAGTGTTGTCTTCGCAAAAAACTTCAAGTTCCAAAAAACGAACTCATGAAGCCACCGATAGTCATCGTGAATCCAAAAAGAGTAAAAATTCTACGGAATCCAAACCTGTCCCAAAAGATAAATCAATCAGCAACGGATCATCAGTCCCGACAGTTCGTAATTTAATATAAATAGCTCCTGTTAAGATTGTTGTTATTGGAACACACTTGTGAGTATTTGTGGGTTTTTAGGAGCCAAAACCAGCAAAGCCTAAAGAGGTTATTAAAGATGAAAACAACGAAGGACAAACTGCAGCTCTCAGTGCAGACAGGATACGCATGATGATGGTAAATGCCCAGAAGGAAATTGAAGAAAGAAAAAAGTCTCTAAACGCTCTGAAAGGCGATGAAAATAAGTAAAGTTTGATATCATTATTTTACATATTACTAATAATATTGGGTGTGTGAATAAGTTCTTGCCGTTTTGTCCAAAGTATTGTCCATTGCTAGTCTCTACTTTTGCCTATCTTTCCGACAGCATTTGGATTCTACATAGATAAAACGATACGTCTTTTGAGGCTATCCAAGAATCGGCCCCTATTTTCGTATCTTCATAAAAAGTGAGGTGTTGCTCAACCAGATCATGAGTTATCGATCGCAAAAGTGGTAATCAGAACAAGAAATATTGGGAGAGTACTGCGGGTGGAATAAAACTTCCCGTTTCATTGTTTCCGGGTGGGTTTTGATCACTGATGGAATATGCGGCCTAGTATTGTCATGTTGCAAAATCACCATGTCATGCCTTTGGTCATATAGTGGCTGCTTTTCCTTCAATGCTCGGCTCAAACTCATCAATTGCTTTTGGTAGAGATCCTCTGTGATGGTTTGGTTGGATTGGAGCAGCTCATAATACCAACTGATCCCATCAAATACATAGCATCAGCTTGGAATCATGGATATTTTGCTTTGGCATAGATGCTACTGTTGGCTGGACTTAACCAACGCTTGAGATTATCTTAGTATATCCACTTTTTATCACCAGTCACAATATGATGTAAAAAAAACCTTTTCTTTTTTGCTGTTGGAGCAGCTGTTCTCCCCCAAAAAGATGCCTTTCCACATCTCTCGGTTTGCTTCGAGTCGTAAGGTACCCAAGATCCTTTTGTATCAATTAAACCAATCTCTACATATTCTTTCCACCAGAGCATTATCACCATAGATCTCCACAAATATTCTATGTGCTTCAGCTACAGATTTATTAGCAGTAAAATTCTCTGCAAATAAGGTTTACTTGTGCCAAAATCCGACATATTCGAATAACACACACTGATTTTATGTTTTGTTTATATTGGTTATAGTACTTCAATATAGATGCGTCACTGCTTAACCCATTGCTGCACAATGCCGTCAAATCCTGACATCGCTGGAGCACATTTCTGTCATATTCGCTAGTAATACAATAAAATATAATACGATCCTCGGCATAAATAAAAATGTATTCTAGCAATGTTTTTAAATGTTCATGAATGGCATTGTCAATCGGATCTGAATTGCACATCAAAGTGTTAAGCTATAAGTACATAATTGTTATACCGCACCCGTTGGTAAAATGGCAGGAACTTATTCACACACCCAATACAAAATAATGAATAAACCTTATAATATTAACAGTACTATTTTGTGTCCGAATAGATCAGTCAATCCTAATTTGGCTGCTGTAAATGCAGCTAAAGCAGCAGCTGCCCAAATCAAAACACAAATTACTTCAAATACAACTGCTGTGATGCCACCGCCAGGAATAATCAAACCCGTTTTATACTCTCAGCCTAGTAAAATATTTAATTATTAATATAAATAAAAATTCTGATGTAATGAGATAATTATTGTAATTCTATAATATATTTTTGTAGCTACTACTGTGTTTAGTCGCGAAGATTATGAGAAGCAAAAGCGAATGGCAGAGCTTCAAGCTAAAATTCAATCGAAGTTATCTGGACTGGGCGCTGTTTCGGGTGAAAAACCAAGACCTTTAATTTTAGATCGCGATGGAAGAACAGTAGATGTAACTGGCCGACAAGTTCAACTTACCCAAGTTTTACCTACACTTAAAGTAATTATCGTTATTATCTTATGATTTAGATTTTGCAAAGATTTTGTTATATTCATTGAGCTTAAATTCTAGGCCAACATTCGAGCAAAAAAAAGAGAGGAGCTTAAAGCACAGTTGGGTACTAAAGGAGGAGCAGAACAAGAAGAAGCTGCATGGTTTGATCCTCGAGTGGCAATGCGACCTTCACAAAGAACAAAAAGAGCTTTACGTTTCCATGAACCTGGAAAATTCCAACAATTAGCGGATAGAATCAGAATGAAGGTCTATTCAATAACAATGAATTCGTATAGCTTAATCGTCGTTGATTTTAAAAGTTTTGATTTCACATTTAACAGGCGCAATTGGAAAAGCTTCAAAGTGAAATTTCACAAATTGCAAGAAAAACTGGCATATCATCGGCAACAAAACTGGCACTCCTTGCCCCGGATACTAGTGATGCTAGTGAAATACCCGATATGGAATGGTAATATAATAATTATATTTGCTTCAAATATTAAAAATACGTATATAAAACATAATATTTATTTAGGTGGGACACGGTTATATTAATGACGCCTGAAGAGCGAGAAGCCACAAATGCAAAAAGAAAGGTTGAGGGTGCATCATTGATTAAAGAAATCGATCTTAATAATATTGTGAACAATTTGAAATTTGAGGCGATCAGCAACCTTGTTGAGCATCCAACTCAACTTCGTCCACCAAGTAAATGATTACGTCATTATGTTGTTTATTTTATATCTTCATTAAAATGTAATAATTTGTTTATATTTATTGTTATAGACGAGTCTAATAAACCCGTATACATGCCGGTATTCCTTACAAAAAGAGAACGCAAAAAACTTCGCAGACAAACAAGACGGGAGGCATGGAAAGAGGAACAAGAAAAGGTTCGACTTGGTTTAGAGGCACCTGCAGAACCAAAACTCAGGTAATATAAAAACAAATACAGTCAACCCTGCTATAAAGCGCATTTCTATACTGTATTTTTCCTTATCTTTTGCGAAGGTCTTCTCCTATAGCGCTTCATTATGTTTTGTCTGAAAAAAGATGCCAAAATGAGGGTTCATATCTAAAACGTAACCCCAAATTTTGTATGAGTGCCTAACTTTCTATAGCGTTTTTTCCTATATCGCCGTCCCTATCTCGGCGTTATAGAAGGGTAGAGTATTAATTTTAAAAGTACAAATAATATTTCATTTATAGGATATCAAATCTGATGAGAGTATTGGGATCAGAAGCTGTTCAAGATCCGACTAAAATTGAAGCTCATGTTCGAGAACAAATGGCGAAAAGAAAAAAGGCCCACGAGGAAGCGAATGCAGCACGTCGGCTTACCCACGAACAACGCAGCGAAAGGCGCGCTACCAAGCTCAAAGAAGATACGTCTACTGGAGTGCATGTAGCAGTTTACAGGTAACAATTTTGCTCTCAATACGTACAATACAATTTATCCGAGTTCTTTTTGAAGCTATGTATTATTTCTGTTGTTTTAGAATCAAAGATCTCTTTGAAACTGCTGCAAAGAAGTTCAAAGTTGAAAAAAATGCACAACAACTCTTCATGACTGGTTGTGTTATTTTGCACCGTGGATGCTGTGTTGTTATAACTGAGGGTGGTCCAAAACAGCATAATAAGTACAAAAAGTATGTATGCTTTTCGTTTATATATTTATTCGCCATCGAATATAAAGGCTCTATATTATATATGGAGATGTTATAAAGGAGTACTCTGCGCAAAAGGCATTACCATTATTTTCAATAACCTATGGCACACAGGGTAGAGCGGTACTGAATGGTGATTCTTTTCCCCGTGGCTATATACTACGAATGATCAAACCATGCGAGTGCCATATAGGTAAGGGGTGCCCCTGAAGTCCGTTATTTGCTGCAAACCCTTTCGAATTTATGTTGGACTCATGCCCTTATGCTGTTTCCTTCCCGTTCTCCGCCCCCTAGGATGCAATTCACTGGAAACTCTGCGCAAATATGTCCACGATGATCCAAGGTTAATAGAAAATCCCATATGGTAATCATCTGAGCAAGACCATGACCACGGCGTGGGATTTAGACATTATTAATGCGCCTGCAGATCAGTAAGCCGCTGTTCTTGCTGCCGTTTATGTTGCGTTTTACTATTATTAACAAGTGTCTAAACGTAATATATAAATATGCACGTATTTATGATTTTATATAAATAACATTTATATTTTTTAAAGGTTGATGTTACGAAGAATCAAATGGGAAGAAGATACAGTGAAAGACAACGATGGAAATGCAATTCCTAATTCATGTCAATTGGTATGGGAAGGCATAACGAAGCAAAGGTCTTTCGGTGAAGTTCGCTTTAAAGTCTGTCCCACTGAGAGGGCAGCGCGGGAACATTTATCTAAACATCGTGCTACGCATTATTGGGACTTGGCCTACAGTGGCTCCGTTTTAGATCAGGAATAATATTAGACAAATTCAAATCACAGATTTAGAACGCAATTTTTAATCAAGATCAGGAGGAGGAAGAGCAAAAAAGGCAAATACCCTGAATCCCAAATATACAAAACGCGTATGCTGTGCAGAACCCTCGATAAATATTGATTATTATGAGCTCGACAGCATTTCTTCTGAAGAACTGTGTTTTCAGTGAAATAATATGTATTTATATAGCTTAAAAATACATACACAAATATGTATCTTGTGGGCCATATTTGACTTTTTTTGCATTTCTAGAAAATCTTGTGTTTGTGATATTTTAAACGAGTGCAAAAATGAGTTTTAAGAACAACTATTTTTATTATTTCTTGTAAAATCTTAGATAATCAGTGTTTTGATAGAGGCTACGTATTCGTTCAAATAAATGCTGGCAACCTTTTTTGATAAACTGTTTAATAATTATAATTTGCTGTTTTTAATCATTTGCTTCTGTACTATGTATTTAGTCGTAAACATTATATAAGAATAAAATAAATAATAGTTTTCTCTCAATCGCTGTTTCGAAATTTATTACACATTTAATATCATCAACATCATCGTAGGTCTCGCGCATCAGTGATTCAAGCCGGTTATGCTACATTTTTAGTCGCAAATCGTTTCTGATAGAGGTGTGTATTCCTTGATTCATTTGTGAGATTCAAAACGTCGACCAGATTTGGCTCTTCCGAACCATCAAAATTAATATCTACATCCTGGTTTAATGTTCCTTTTTCACGGTCTGTCACTTGTTGTGGGGACTCATGTTCGTTTACAATCATATTTTTCATCGACTAATAAACTTCACCCCTGATCGCAGTCGCATCAGGTGATCGATGTTGCAGTGCATCTGGAATGTTCGTCTGTATATACATCTGCTGTTATTCTGTCTTCTTGGTACATGTGATGAATTTAAATACCCTTTTAATTGATAAATCTATATATTTAATGTATTCTTGTTAAAAATGCAGTTAACATTCGTGAGTCGAGTTATAATTTGAAATACTTTACAGAGAAATAGATTGAATGTAGTTAAAAAAAAAATAGCATAAAATATCGATCAGTATAAATTCTTTCAGTAAATTTAATAATTGCCATTTTTCAGTGCCTTTGGGACAGTATTCAAGAAACTATTTGTTTAATACGTGACAAAATACTGTTCGGAACGTTTGATTATTTTATGTAATTTCAGACTAATTCACAAATGGCATCTTTAATCTAAGCTATTTTAAAAATAACACATTATTGCATTCAATTGTAGGTAAAATTTATATTTGAAATGACAATTCAAATAAATTTGCTGACGTTACAAACCAATTATAACCATATTAATTACATCGATGCATATAATATAAATTTGGTTTGAAAAATTAAATATTAATAATATAAGTATTTAAGTCTCAATAAATCACTCCATGAAAGTCATAAAAACCCCTGCTTATTAATGTTACTATTTTGCTAATTTCCCATTCTTCAATGTTATTCGTCCGTTATCGTGCTGTCTGATACAGACCTTTACTTTTTGTTACGTTCTAACGCAAATTTACGTGTGCCTCTTTACTACTTAAATCGCAATTAAAATGCCAGGGCGTGTTAAAGGTGCTAAGGTTACGAAAAAAATTGTCTCCGGATCAAGAAAGGCCGGCTTAGTTTTGCCTGTCGGTAGGATTCGAAGGATGTTAAAAAGAGGTCAATATGCACAAAGAGTCTCAGCAGATTCGGCCATATTCCTGGCGTCTGTCGTGGAGTATCTCATAGCGGAAATTATGGAGCTGTCAGCCAAAGCCGCCAGAGATAATAAGAAGTTGAGGATAATGCCAAGACATGTTCAATTGGCGATCAGAAACGATGAAGAATTAAATAAACTACTGAGCAACGTGACGATAGCGCAGGGGGGCGTCCTGCCGAACATTCAAGCGGTACTTTTGCCAAAAAAGACCATGAAGATAGTAGCAGCTTCGCAAGAATTCGAAGAAAGCAGCTAATGAGCGACTGCTACCTTCAAACAAATTTATATGTCAATTTTTAACTTATTATTTTATTTATATGCAAACGTTTTGAAAACTGATCACTGTAAAATATTCGAATTAATACATTGTATTTAATAACATTTTGTTTTTTTATCGATTTCAAATTTGAACATTAAGCGACCATAAACAATATGCGGCTCATCCTCGATGCGGATGATTTTATAATTGTCTATGAAATATATTTTTTTTTTATACAAAAATAAATATAAATGTTCGCATTTAATACGGATGATGATAAATATATTTATAACAATGGCCTTTAAAGAAATATATTCATTATATTAACAAACTTAATTAAAATAAATATATTTTTATCACCATGTATAAATAAATTATAAAAATATCCAAAGCCTTTTTAATTGTAATAATATGACATCTTGAAATTATTATTTTTAATTGATGCTATTTTTATAAATTTGGAAATAAATCTTTCAATACATATTTTAGATAAAATCTTAATAAAATCGAAATCCAAAAAAAGAATATGATATTATGTGATGCATTTATTAAGAGTGCTTCTCATTTTTTGTTTAATATAAATTAATTAATTAATTAAATGATGCATGCAAAAAATATGCGAATTTAAAAATGCGTTTGTAATGCTGTGCTTTCAGTTTGACATGATTAGTTAGGTGCATTTTTTTAACGTGGCAACACTGAGTGATTTTTTTCTCGTTCGGCGATTTATGTGTGTTTGAAGATTTGTTATGAAGGTGGGATACCCTAGAAAGCTGTCAGAGATGGCCGAATCGTATTGGTGAGGCGACACACAGAGGAGCAACGAGTCATGTCCTCGGGTAAGACGACTTATGCCTTCTTCGTTCACCCCCACCCCCTGCCCCGCTACCCTTACTTGACGTTTCGCATATAAACATTACAGCATCTTGCACGTGGCTCTCACTGACACCCCAATATATGCCTTCTTTCTTGGTTATTCCTCATTTATCGTCTTATATTCGTTCGTATGTTTTGTTTTTGATTCATGTCATGCAAGCTAAAGCGTTCAAGTTCTATCAAATTCCAGAAAATAGATGAAATTGCTGGTGATTGTCTTCCCTGTTGATTTTAAATTTGTGGCATTCACATTTGTATTTTTAGCATTTAACAAATAGTTAACGCTTCAAAATCAAAGTGTCATTCTGGTCTATTTAGAAATGAGATCCTTTTTTTAAGTTTTTCATTATTTTGAGCAGCCACAATCGAAAAAGTGATTGATTGATAAAATAAAATCATCAGAATTTAATATGATTTGATTCACACACCACGGAGGACGGTAACAGATGAAAGCTTTATAATACAGCCACGGCTCAAAATAATATAAAATTAGATCTTAACGATGAAAGTTTACTCAGCTCATGGGTTTATTTCAAGAATGTTATTTAATACATTTTATATAAATCGTTAACTCCTTTATACAATTTCATTCCGTCAGCTATCTAGGGTCATAAATATTGTAATAATTTGATGTATAGCGACATTATCACATATATAATATTATAAGGATTATACGTATTTATGATATCAGTTGATTTGGCAATATAAAATTAGATCCACATTAATGAAAATGAAGTTTAATTTAATAATACAATACTTCAATGCTCGAGCTGAATTATTGATGTTAACGGAAGTGTACGCACGTATATGTTCTTTTGTTGTGTTGGCTTATGACCTGTTAGAATTTTAAAATTCCGTTATAGTTTTCCTGATCTTTGGTCAGCACATTTTACTGAAATATTTCTTTGAACACGCTTTTGTTATTAAGATTGTCTCTTAACAGTTGAGGCGTTCGTCTGTTTTGCAAGTGACCTGCGGTTCAGCAAGCGACGTACCTTAAAAGATAATGCAAAACCTTGAACTGATATTTGAATACAGATTTCAATAGATGTAAGTCCTGTAATACTAAAAATATATTATAACATACGTAGGCAACATATTAAAATTGATAGAACATCGTTCTAGACGTATGAGACTGTTCATTGCCAATTGCATAACAAAAATTAGTTTTTATTCGTCTGTTCACTATCAATAAAAAAGTCATTATTATTAAAAACGAGCAATGTTCACAAATTTATTTTATAATGACATATTCTTCTGACGTACCAAATGAATGTTTACATAGAAATTGCAAAAAAGAACATCAACGTGGTAAGAATTAATATACGTTTAGCAAACTGGTATTTAAATTACCATTAGAAAACTTGAGCTGTTTACAAGTATTCATGCGGAAATTATTACATAGGATCATAGTTCTCTAATGCCAACAAAAACATGTTGATTACCATTTAGAATACGTGTACTTGAAAAAATTCGGATGTTCATATATTATAATTTTTATAATCGTTTTATAAATTTTCTTTTACCGAATAGATATAATGTACATATATAATCTTGGTTTGCTAAAAAATATATATTTGATATTCAAACTGTATTATTCCATCATTCCATCACTCAAGTTATAACACATAAACGCCGGGACGCTCTGAACATGTGTGTACTCGGGAAATACAGGTGACTTCATAATTCGTTCAAAAAATAAGTACATATAATTTTAACCAATGCATTACACGAGATACACCAGCACCAAATGTATCCCGAAAAAGTCACTATTTGGTGCGGATTCTGGCGGAATCATCGGTTTGTACTTATTCCAAAACGAAACTGGCATTGCCATTGTTTTTAAGTAGGCGTTTAGGAAGGGTCTTAACGATCAGTTTGTTTGGTTCCGCGTGTTTGTCGGCCATTTTGTTCAGTCACAGTAAATTCTTCCGATAGAGAGGTCGTCGCGCGCTCCCATTACCTTCGTCCGTGCAAGATTCGTACGGTCATCAGGTTTTTTGATTTTGTATAACAATACCGCCGCAAATATCCATCGGAAGCTCGTGGAAGTTTATATTAGTGATGTGATGAGTCGACAACATGTCACGAAATGTGTTAGGTTGTCCAAAGAAGGTCGTACTGATAATGCACGTACTGAAGTCCATTTGTTTAATATAAAAAATAACTCGAAGGCAAAAAAAAATTATTTATTTAAGAAATGATAAAAATACAATTCAAAACAAGATAAATAAAACACTAAAAAATTCAAACGTCATTTTGAAAATGGGCCCGAAGTAACATCAAAGCATCGAATGTTTCGCCATTTAGTCTGGATCTGATTTTGGAAGCCAGGCAACTTGCTGCTGAAAATGCGCGCTCAGCATCCAGACTCGGGGGTATCGTCATCAGATATTTAAATGCTAGTTCGAGTTGATGACCGCATTTTCGTATAACATCATCAATGCGACTGATAAAATTCCTTTCTGCTGAGACACAGACTAAAACTCGCAAAATTCCCGATTTCCCGACAAATTATTTATTTCCGTCGCTGCAGATGAATACTCATATACTATAATACTTTGATGTGATTCGTAATTATATTACGGAGGAATATAAAAAATCTGCACCCCGTATCTATTATATTTCATATCGATATTCCCATTATTAAATTCAAAGTGTAGTAAATACATCATCGGATTAGACAGATACTGCCGCTAGGCGTTACCTAAGCTCGCCAATTAAGAGAAGCTTTTCTGGACTCTATCGCAACCATCAGAATCCAAAAGACAATTCAAAAAGAGTTGACGTCGGAGATCTACGACGATGGAATACAAAAGCTGATGTCCAGACTACAGAGATGTCTCGATTTTGACGGCGATTACGCTGAAAAATGGTTTAATATGATTGAGGAGTATCCTGTGAATTTCTATTAAACACAAGCATTTGTTGTAACTTTACTTTGTGGACGACTCTCGTATTAACACTTATATCAAATGCTAAACACCGTTTTGAATAATTGCGTAAAAATACATTTTTAACACAGGATTTAAAAAAAACACCAAGTGCGTATTCATATTTATGAGATGCAACCTTTGATATTTGTCTAAGAATAACTTATTTTATAGTTCAAAATTAAAATTCATTTAACTTCAGTTCAACACATCATACATTTCATTAATATTACTATTTATTTATGAGGCTTGTTAATTTGGTCTGTCTACAAATTCATTAGAATAATTATTCTATCTTTGACAATGAACAAATTTGGTGTGTGAAATTTTTGTACGATCGTTTCCTTGGAAGTATATAATGCACCAAATCCACTATCGATTTCCATTTTACATCATATTGCATCGGCGTATCCTCAACTTGCACCCATCGTATTCTTAACACATTGATTGAGGCAGAAGGTAATTTCTTCTTCGTAAATATCACTTCATAAAGGAGGCTGTTTTTCTCATTATTTATCAAAAAATAAATACCTAAATATTGTTATGCTAGATTAGACTAAACAAAAAAATAAAATATTAAACAACCCCGCAATCAAAGTGTTAAAATGCTGATATGCAATATCGTCAAATTAAGTGAGTTCAAAATAGATAAATACTGAATTTGCTTAATATTTTCTGATGATTTTGATCATGCAAGCTATTAGGAGTACCGGAATAAATTTTCGTTTTTTGACATCGTTATTTTTAATGATCAGTTTTTTCCGTTGTCGATCTGTTAATAAATATTTATTTTCTATTGTGTGCAAATCTGACCAAATCTATTCAACAAATAGCAGATACACTCGGTTATTTTTGGTCTAGTATGCAAGAACGTTTAAAAATAATTGGCAAGATGCATAATTTAAGTGATGGAAGCAAATCAAAATCTGAAGGGAACAAAAATACTTTTTTAATTTCTATGTAATCTAAGATTATTGACCTCAGAAGAATGTTAAAAAGCACAAGTTCAAACAAACAAGCGACCTTCACGAACGATTACTTGTGCACCAGTCAGCTGGAAAAATTCTACAAGTACAGTCGAATGATTTTTGATCTATGGAACCTACGTCATTCGACAAGGTCACCGAAACACGATCGTCAATCGGCACCAGAACCATCGATGATGATTTGTTGACAAATGAGGGACAAAGTTCACTATTTGGTCGTCTTCAGTTATTGGCTACTTATTGGCGAAGGCAATGCAGCCTCTAACTGCTCACTGAGATACACCTTGACTCCTCTGATAGCTTATCGTAAAAGTATGACCTATCAATTGTTAGACCAATTTGCTAATCCTGACCGAGCCCTTCGCGGACGATATCATCAATCATTGCTCCGTAATAAACCTTGCCAATCAAAAAATGACATTAGACATTGAAATTTGTATGCTTTAGAATCGAAACTATTTCAGAATTAGCTGCTAGTAATTCAGCGGCAAATGTGTTATAGTGTGCTGGTCCAAACTTCAGTTGGTGAAGTAGGATGATTTATTTTTTGTCTTATGCCATGTCTGGTTTGTTAAATGATATTGCTTTATTCGACTATCTCGCAAACAGACGATGCGAGGATGTATCCTATATCGACTTTGTTGCCCAAGTGTGGTTCATAATTTTTAAATCAACACAGACGAGTTTCTGTAAAAACATCGAAGTGTTAAAGCCCCCAACCAATTCGATGAAACCCGCTCATGCGTCGTGTGCTTCCGATAACATTAACCAGAAAGCACCATCGGAGCGGACGCGAGGGCATAGAGCTGGCCAAATTGAAAGCTCCGAATTACTACGATCACATACTCTTGCAGAGCCATAACGGTAGGCCTTTCAAAAAATGCCAATGAGGGGAAAGGCAAGTCTAGACTCGTTCGCGATCGCGTTCAGATTATAGAAAATGCCGCAAAAAGCTCTAAAAGGGGACGAAATGGTCGCAAGGTTTGCGTGTCCAATCGGTCAGCTTTTCGGATCGCTGACATGACGAATGAGCGCCTCACGATTGGGCGCCATACCTGAACATGTCTACAGAACGATTACGAACTCTCATTACACAATGTGACGAAAATGTTTAAATATCAAGCCGTCGACATGATTTCTCTTCAAAATTAAGGAAAAAAATCTTCATTGGGCAATTGATGCAGTCCTTCGCATAAATGGCTGTGATGACGTCTCATTTGAGTTCTTGAAATAAACGGCAATGCTTGAGGAATATTTGAACCTCAAATAATGCATCGTGCAAATCAATTTGCTGACAATTTTTGTCGACCCACTCTGTTGATAGGGGGAAAAAATGCACACAAATTTGTTAACGAATTTTTAAAAAAATCGACCTTTAGATTGCAAAAGCATTTTTTTTTTCTTTCAATTTAACATGCTGAAGAAACGCTATGAGCGTGATATTATTGTTGAACAGAAGAAGAAAGTTATTGACCGACGTTGATATATGATACAACAATATGCGTACATTCAATTTATAAAATATTTATTTTTATTCCACTAGTGTATGTTTATCCCAACAATGTATTTTTATGGTGAAAAACTAAGAAACACAGCGAAAAGTGGTTGTATATAAATAAAAATGGTATTCTGGATTTCAAGCTTATAGGGTGAAACAAACAACTGATTAAAACTTATCCGGCAAACAACTCGTTCTCAATTTCTTGAGGCCGATGGCTACTCTGGAAATGCATTTGTACTCGAAATATTTGCAGAATAATAGAGAACGATCTTCGGATCGTGGAAATCCTGAATCTGCACAAACCACGCCCAATGAGAAACAGGAAGATATATTGGTTTGATATCACCCATCTGCATGTCGATAAGGTTTTCAAACATCTTCAGCGTTAAGAGAAGCGCCTATGTACACGATGAACCACCGGTGTTATAGTTCTTAGAAGATTGCACTGACAAAGCCATCATGTTTATTTGAAGAGAAGTTCGCCAATAACACATCACTCAATAAGTTCGTAGGGGGACTAATAAAATAATTAGGCAAAATTCGACTCGATATATTCATTCCAACGCTTTTCTAACATGTCGATGCATTTTTTTCAGAGCCACAACAAGAGTTATAAATGCAATATATTAAATACTATTATAATGTATGTTTTAAAATAATATACAATCGCAAATGTACCCGAGCTAAAGTATAGATGGCGGTTACTGTTTTTAAAAAAATACTATGATAGAAAGTGTCTAGACGCTACGCTGCTTCCGTAATTGTACATATCATAGAAAATGCCGCAAAAGGTCCTAAAAGAGGATGGAGTGGCCACAAGATTTGTATGTCCAATCGGTCCACTTTTCGAACCGCTGATAATACGAATGAGCACCTCGCGATCGGATGTCATACCTGAACATGTCTATAGAAAGATTACAAACTCCCATTATGAAACGAAATTGTCCGAAGAAAACTGATCGGGTGGGTTGTTTAAATTTTACAATTGGTCCAAAATATTGTTGTCTTTATTTTATTGCGGGCTTAAGCCGGCTAGGTCGGCCCAATGTTTAAGCGATAGCGGAGAAAAAAGGGATTAGACAACTTAGTATGTATTATAAAAACGGACGTGTAAAATAAAAAGCATGTACAACTCTCGACCGGGTCGGTATCCTGCGTTTTGCGCCCGTGACGGGCGCCTGCTTTGCCACGCCCTTATTACGGCGCTGTCTTTTTTGTAGAACGATTTATCTTTGGCTTCAAAATATGCTTCGCTTTAGGCAATCACAAATCTCTCCCTGGATCATTCTTTTTAGGTCTGCAAACAGATAGTAGTCGCTGGGAGCCAGATCCGGAGAATACGGTGGATGGGGAAGCAATTCAAAGTGCAATTTTAGTATTGTTGCGATCGACATGTAACACGGTGCATTATCTTGGTGAATACGGCGCTTTTTTCTTCTTCATTTGGGGTGGTTTTACCATTTGTCTCAATGGAGTAGTCCGAACAACGCTTATCAAGCCATTGATTTGTTTGGACGATATTTTTTCCCAACAAAAGCAATTCTTGATCAACTTACGAAATTCAGTTTTAAAAATTACAAAAAGTGGCTAAAACCACTAACTTGTAAACTAAACATCAGATTGCTATGAACTTTTGACGCTTATTATTTGAAGGCTGGTACCACCAAAAAATATATGGATTGCTATGGTCAACAGTGGCACTAACTATACATCATCTTACAAAATTATTGAGTGGTAGTTTTCTGATTGTATTATTAGAGCAGTGCGTAAAAATTAATGCTTGTATGTCAAAAACATTGCCTTGTAACTATGAACTCATAAAAAATTGGTCACAGTTCTTGTACTTTCTATCGAGACTCATGGCATACATCCCATGACATTGAAGATTTTATCAGATAAGCTGGTTCCATATTCACCATTCCTGATCATTGGGAAGGTCAAGGTGCTCACAAATGACAAAGTGGAACAAGTCCTCAAGAATAATGGAAATCCGCGCTCGACAGCAAGCGACACTTAAATTGATAGTCTAAAAGTCTCTCTTCCGACATTATTGACAGCTAATTTATTTTTAAAAAATGAATATTTTTTCATCATCCTGATCGACATCAATAACAATGATTGTGTGATATTGCAAAAACCAAATATTATTATTTTGATCGAGAAAAAAGACAAACACTATCACGCCATGTAATTATTTTAGTACAGCATGACGAATGATGATGATGTATAGAAATTTGCATTGCGGTCGCTCGACAGCTGTCTATCAATTCATCATCTACGTGCACTTTAGAGATCAGCACAATCTATCTTTTTATTTTGACGTGTGTTTGCGTTTTGACCCATTTATCGACAGATTTTTGGTAGTCTCCATGGGTCAGAATTACGTAGTAGTTGGGGCCAGCCCTGCGACTCCGACCGGAACTTATGTCGTAAGTGCTTCGTTACGAGACCGCACAACTTTCCAAAACGACGAGTGTCTCGGATCGTAAAGCAATTTTGTTCTCGTGAAACTCAGCCACTGGGAGTCGACAGCTCTTCGTCGACCCCACCAGCGCTCCTCTTTTATCGAACGTCTCATCAAATTCGTCAACGTCTCGTCTAAAACTATGAATGCCTTATCTATTAAGTGACTCAAAGTCAAGATTTAAGCTCGGACACATATTACACGATCGATCATTTTAATCGTCCATCGATTACACCAATAGATAGCATATCTCTGATTAGACTTCTGTCGCAAAACCCGAGTTCAAAAATCAATCGGTCGATTAAGTCCAATTTGCATTGCAAATTTACTGCCCAGAGAAGTGTGCACTAAAGCCGAAGGTTCAGAGCTCAAATTCCAGATTGAACGTTTGAATCGGCACAGCTGCTAACCGCCCAAACGAATCTTTCTAAATCGGACTTTATTACTTTTTTCATACAACACGGAACTTTTCTTTTTGTTTTCCTTATCTTACCAATTATCCGTCAACGTTATCTCGAAGCGACCAGCTCAAACCGGTTAGCTAATATATGTTTTTTCTGCCTTCAAAAGCGGTTATTTCTAATGATACATTTTGCAATTCATATATAATTATCTTTTCATTGTTTTTGGCGCTATATGATAAAATGATGATATTGTAAATTTATCAATGATGATCTAATAAAGTGATTGTTCAGCAAAAATAATGCAAATGCCCTTCTAACGATCTTATGATTTTGAGTGGCGTATAGCATAATTTGGGGAAAAGAGTTCGGGTTGAACGAACCGACATCTTCGAGCTAGTGTTGACTAACTTCGAGAAATAGGCTCATCGCCATCAGAGTCTCGCAACTTGTTGAAGATTTGTCAATAAATATCTTGCATATGGTAGATTATCCGGGATCCCAGACAGTTTTAGGTGCTCATGAATCCCGGGACTAGTAAACGTAATCCTGAAAAATTATGTCTAATCTATGTATACATATATACAGTGTATATATGTTTTTAAAATTGTTACATTAAACTTTCCTCACCGGTGATGTATTTACTACACATCGACTCTAATAATGGGAATATCGATATGAAATATAATAGATACGGGGCTCAGAATTTTTGTATTCCTCCGTAATATAATTACGCATCACATAAAAGTATTATAGTATATGAGTATTCATCATTCAGCGACGGAAATAAATAATTTGTCGGGAAATCGGGAATTTTGCGGGTTTTAGTCCGCGTCTCAGCAGAAAGGAGTTTTATCAGTCGCATTGATGGTGTCATCAACTCGAACTAGCATTTAAATATCTGATGACGATACCTCCAACGAGTGTGGAGGCTGAGCGTGCATTTTCAGCAGCAAATTGCCTGGCTTCCAAAATCAGATCCAGACTAAATGAGGGAACACTCGATGCTGTAATGTTACTTCGGGCATATTTTCAAAATAATATTTGAATTTTTTAGTGTCTTATTCCCGATCCCGGGATTGGATTCCCTACCCCCAAGGGTCCCCGTGCAAATATGTTCATTCAATGATACTTTAAGAAATGTTTACAAAATCAGATACCTAAAGAAGAAATGTGGATGTTATAAACCAGAGGTCACAAACGATTTAAGCCTAATTGTTTTTTTTGAAGATAAGAGGCGAATGGAAAATATTCTTTTTTACATATTTTAGTACAATTATCGTATCATTTTTGTTAGCGGTTAGATTAATTTGTAACTTATAGCGAATCTTCTCCATAGTTTTTTCTATCAAATAGCATTTATTTTTTAGTGATTTCTCTTCGAAGAGTATCATTTTCAGAGCGCTTCATATCGATGATACATGAGTCGAGCACAAAATCCAAACGATCGCGAGGAACTGAGCTCAATGTTTTGACGAAAAAAATTTTTTTTTGTCATAAAGAACAGAGCCGTAACTAAAGTATGAAGTGCCAGTGGCAAGTATCTAATTTAACGCTACCCTTCGCCCCCGGAAATCCAATGATCTTACAGATCACGAAAGCAACGTAGATCGTACAGATACGTGATCGTACTGCAAAAAGCCCTAAAAAGGGATGGAGTGGCCATAAGGTTTATATGCTCAATCGGTCCGCTTTTCGGACCGCTGATACGACGAATGAACGGCTCGCGATTGGATGTCATACCTGAAAATAACGATAACGAAGAAAAGAGTCAATTATTGTTGGTAAAATAAAAACCATGTGCAAATCTCGACCGGGTTGGTATTCTGCGTTTTGCGCCTCAAGCCCAGTTGCGCCCGTAGCGGGTGCCTGCTTTGCCACCCCCTTGTTAAGACCCTGATAAAAAAAATCATAAAACTGTTAAAATGTGATCCAAATGTGTACGTTATCGACACGTATCAAATAAACTAACGTGGAAGGAATTAGGACAACATCGGAAAAATCGATGTCTTAAACGGGTGAGACATAGGACCGGAGAGTCAATAAAATTATGCAGTGTTACCGCCCTTGCATCGCTGAAATTCAATAACATTATTTATGCTGAAATCGTTGCTATGCACTGCTTTTGCAATTGAGTTTTCTCCATTCAATAAAAAATGTAACTGTAATAAAGAAACACTTTTTATTGCTCTTTGGCTTTTGATAACAACCGACGATAGTCGATAACCGCAACGCCTCTTGAGCGAATATCAACATTTCAGGAGGATTTTGCCTCATCTTACTGGAAGATATCTATCTGTTTAGTTATCTGTTATGTAGAAATGTAGAATTTTATTGCGAATTCATACAATCGTAACCGTATCGGATGAAGAATGAGGTCCATATGAATATCTCGAAATCGAGAAAATCTTGATTGACTAGTTCTGTCGATTGGCTATTTCGACAATATTGGCAAAGTATGCACATGATCTTAAAATACCGAAAACATCGGTAAGGTCCTCCTGGCAAAGTTTCGTTATAAATACTCCTAAGGTTGAATGGAATTCTTCCGGTCTGACCTTTTTTTGTAGTAGATCCTTTGATATTTTAATCGTCAAAGTCGCCAGTGTTCGTAGATCTGCATTGCTGCTCTTTCTGGCTGGTATGCATTCATTTATATTCTTTCATAAATGCATTATTTAACACGTATCGTGCCGCGTCGGGCACCGGTGCCCGATGACGATTGTTACCAGTGTGCCGTGGCAGGCACCGGTGACTGATGGCACTCGATTTAGTAAAATAGTCTCTGTGCGCCGTCAGTTACATATTTAACAGTTTTAATATATAATCTGATAGACATGGTGTTCCTGAACAAGCGGAACAGCAGAACTTTTTTATAAAAAAAACCATATCCATAAAAACGGTAGTAGTTATATTCCATGTTCTTCTTCTACGAGGTTTTTATAATTAAACATATACAATATATTAATTTAGATTAATGTATGCATATTTTATAATATTATAAATGCGTTTTAGGTTAAAAAAGATTTAAAAAAGTTTTTTAAGTATAAAAAATCTTTATTTTTTCCACACACACATTATTAGATCATGAACATTATTTGATAGTTTTATAATACAAAACAATAGAATAATAAATAAAAAATAATGTATAATAAAAAAATAGGCTCTATGTATAAGACACTGTATAAATAAATTAAATATTTCTATGTACTATATTGAAACACACTAAACATAGATGTGGAAAACCATCACACCCCCCACAATACGTTACAACCTGTTTGGTTTTATTCCTAGCAAATTGTCTTCCAATGTTGCCATTTAATTTATAGCACCTGGTGCAGCAACGACGAACATTTCGAGATGAACCATCTTTTTTCAAAAGCTCATGGCGCGAACGTCTTGCAATTATAGATGATGCCGTTGAAATAGATGGCTCGACAACATCCTTACACGACGTTAGATAGAATACGAGTTCTTTTCTAAATTCTACAATAGTGATCTTTTCTTTTTTTACTTCTTTGAAGATAACTAAAGCATTAACTATTGAAGTATTTAGAAGTAGTTCAAAGGCCAATTTTCGGTACCATTTAATGGTTTTTCGTAGAGGGCTGCAATAAGATGACATTTGATCCGATAAATCCACCGCTGCTTTAGCTCGATTATAATCGACGATCATTTTCGGTTTTTCGATTTCCCGTCCCCGTCTATTTTTTACCGTCTCATATTCTATATTATGTTTTGTAGAGAGCATAGTCACATCTCGGGTGTCTTTCCATTTTAATATCGTAATACAATTTTTATTTTGTTTCGCAGCTATCTCCCCACGATATAGTTTTTGACTAGTCACCTCTTTCGGCAATCCTTTTCTGTCTATTCTAATTGTACCGACAAGGTGCGTTTGCGTAGCTAATAGTTTATTAGCTAAGTCTAAACTTGTATACCAATTATCGGTACAAACAGTATGACCCTTCCAAAGTAATGGGTTCATAAGGTTCATTACGACGTGTGATGGCATGGATCCCGACACTTGCATGTTTTTGCCACAGTATACTTCCAGGCTGTAAGTATATCCAGAGCCAGTACACAGCTTGAAAATTTTCAAGCCATATCGGTGCCTTTTGGATTTCATATATTGTCGAAAAGAGATTCTTCCTCGAAAAGGTATCATACTTTCGTCAACACAGACATATTCTTGTGGTTCATAACATTTTTTATAATTGATATTGAGATCATCGACAATATTGTGAATTTTTGCTAACCGATCTTCTGGGTTTGCAGTGGTATTATCCGCAAAATGGATCATTTGGAGCAAAATCTGAAATCTGTTTCTGCTCATTATACTTTGTGGAAATGTCTGCCTGAAATGAATCTCTTTGCTCCAATATAAATAAATACTGGGTAGTTTGACGAGTCCCATCCAAATAATTAAACCAAAAAACCTCTTTATTTCCAACTTATTTGTCGGCGACCAAGAATGTGATCTGAAAGATATTCGTTGAGTTATTTTTTCAATCACTTGATCAGCATATCGATTTGTTTCAATTGCAATTTTTTCAAATATATCATCTGTTACGAAAAGTTGATAAAATTCTTGTGGTCTTCCTTGAAGAAGCATCTCTTTCGTTCCAGATTTGACTCCTGATGAACTTATAAATGATGTCACTTTAGCCGTGGCACCAACAGGTGCGAACCACTCATTATAATCGTCAGAAACAATAAATACAATATATTGTGTTTTTCATAATGAAAAAGTAAATTTAAATCATAGAATAAATAATCTGTACGCGAAGTAATACGCTACGTCAATCGCTAGTGATTGATACCACAAATAAGATGTAATCTATCCAAAAAATATATAAACCATCATGTATCATTACAATGTATTATTCAAAAAGATATGTAAAAAAAAAAAAAAAATATATATGTGTTGCATCCCATATGGACCACACAGACCGCGTCGGGCACCGGTGACTGATGGCCTAAAATAGGTTCTATTTAATGCATATTTAACCTCTGGGCCGCGTTTTTCATGCATGAGATGCTATCGTCAGTTCAAAGGTTCGGTTCTATTTTGGCCATTCTAAAAATTATAATAACGAAGGAAGCATTTATTTTCAGTCCCGACTGTCAGTCGAGGTCTCCCAACGCGTTCTTCGAACGACGAAATACAAATTTTGAACTGCCAACTTCCAGCTTATAAACTACATCGTATGACCGTACGAGAGGACGAGGCAAAAACGTCGTATGTCGAGAAACGTTCGGCGTTAGAAGAATGCTTTCATAGTTTTTACCTGCGTTTTTGTCCAACGATCGTATCCTCAAGGTGATACAACACGCGATATGTTAACCCTAACGTCGACGGCTTTGTTGCCAATGTCGCTTGTAAAATTTCACACAGTTCCATTCAAACAGTAGATTTACGCGAAAATTATATCGCAGCGTTGGTTCTCTGGCAGTCGCATGTTTGTTCATCTAATCTCGGCTCTTTACAGCAATTTGGAAATTGATATTTTTAAGTCTGTCGCATGAAGTTTGCTGGAAATCGCTAAAACGCGTTCTCGGAACTTTGACGCTTTGAATCTCGATCCTAAAATACCGCGCTTCAACACATTATGCTCCGATATGCAGTTTCTTCCGCTGATTTATTCTCCGAAACATTTCGGCTTCAAATTTCCTAAAGACATTGAATTTCGTTGGAAATTCGCCAATAAAACCTCGTCATAGACGACTATGACCTACTTTACATCATTCGCTAAACACCTGATCCGCCGACCGGCTGCTGCATAAGTCCACTTCGAGATGTTCATCTCAGACTGTCGGACGTCCGATATCGTCCGAAGAGATCTGATATTGCATTGTGACGATTGCACACATTGCCTTCCACGCAATCGCTTTATTTATGTTATACAACACGCATAGAATAGGCGATAATAGAGGTCATTGCAAAATATCAAGCACAGCAGCATCTTGCCATTGCAATAAATCGCCCATAAAACGCTATGATGTTGTCTTCGTCCACTTAAAAAGTATCACATTTCTAGTTAATAGCACGAAGACGATGGTGACTACTAGTAAACGATGCAAATAGTATTCCAATTAAATATATGGCAGATCAAAGAAGTAAGCATCGTTAGCAATTTATATAGAATTCAAGCACTAAAGGGAATATCTTTGAAATTTCACCATATCGATCCTTGAGACTAACGAGAGAAGACGTACAAACGCATTCGAAATGTACTGCTAGACACGTATACTAATTCTTTGGACACTATCGCTTACAGAGAAGACGATGATCTTAAAAGGCTGGTGGTAACAACAGTCTACAGAGAAGATTGCCGCGCAAGAGGAAGAGTTTCTACCCGCTGGTCCGACCAGATCGGGAGTGCCACCGGCCTTCTATTAGTACAAACGCTACACACTGTGGATTACAGAGGACTGTCATCAGACACAAACCAGATTTACGATATTCAGTCATGAAGGACACGACGCGAAGAAGAAGATCCTTCAAGGGCACATTCGAGTTGTACAGACTCACTAAATCCTTTGGGCTTTATATTTGAACATAATTGTCTATAGTTATATTGCTTATGAATGGAATAGACTAGATAGGAATGCTAGAAAAGTTTGTCCTACACCCTCATAGCACTCATGGAGGATTTTTCAGCAACAGACACGGAAAATGTCAATTGAAGAACTGGGAGGATGAACCTCAACGAGATCAACATGATCATCTCGAGTAGCTTTTCATTGTCTTCCGAGGACACAGTCACACTCCTTATCGAGATGGTATCCTTCGATAAGTTCACTCAGGTGGCCCGCTGAGTGATCGTTCAAAATGAAATCAAAATGAAAGCCATACTACCTTCAATATCGAGTGCATGAGATCAGGGCTGTAACAGTCTTTTTTGGTCAGGGCAGTCCTTTCTTGGACAACTTCGTTTTGTAATGATAATCGTTCTGTAGACATGCTTAAGTATGGCATCCGGTCGCGAGGCGCTCATTCGTTATATCAACGGTCCGAAAAGCGGACCAATTGGACACACATACCTTGTGGCCACTCCGTTCTCTTTTGGGACTCTTTTTGCGTTTTTTTTTCTTTTTTGTACGATCACGAAAGCTTCCTCAGAGGGTAACTCGCATGGGTGGCTCGCACCAAATGAGGTTTTTATAATATATATACTAAGTTCATTCGCAGTGACAGCGATCCGAAAAGCGGACTGGATGGATACACAGACCTTTTGACCACTCCGTCCTCTTTTAGGAATTTTCGGGGATAAATGAGTATCCGAAGCCTTCTTGATCTTTACGATCAACGAAGCTCTCTCACAAGCTAGCTTATGATTTTCGGTAATATGAATATCGGCAATGAACCTCGAGGAAAACCTAAAATCGTCATCGGTGTTGATGATTTAAAAGCCATGGTGAAAGTTCATATAAATTCAACAGTTTGAACATTTGTTTGTGAGCTGGATGTTAGTGTCACGTCTATTTCTCGTTGCCTCGTTTCAATAGGAAATATTAAAAAGCTGAATAAGTGAGTGCTGCACGAATTATCAGAAGTTCGAATTCCGAACGTTCATTTGATGCACTCGAATATTTATGTCAATTGATTGCATTGAAACGTTGCTTTCGATCACTGATTCATCGATGTAAAATTTCGCATCTTTGCTCAATTGTTGACCAGATGCAAATCGCACACAATGATTTGCAAAAATGTTGCAGTTGCCAAACAAATTAACGCAGAAGATGATATCCACGTCCATATGAAGTGTGTTCGGTTTCCATTTATTTATCAACAGGTCGTACGCGAAGAACGCGCCACACTCGATACGAACCTTAAACCAGATCATCCAGCGATTAGAGTGTTAATCGGTGCTGGCGTCGTCGTATTTATATATCGAAGAGTTGTTTGTGAACGATAGTCATTGCGTTGTGTGCGCTCGTCGGGGATAGTGCTTCTGCTCGCGAATGTGCAGTGACCAACAGTGCCAAACTCATCGCTTTTCACTACATTTTCACAACAAGACGGACTCCAAAAATCTGTAAATATATGTTTCTGCCACTCATCGATTTATTACTGCTCTTTGATTTTTATTCATAATCAAAAAACATTGTGATCTGTTAAAAAAAACATATTAACCCTTTGACTGCTACAATGTGTTTTGATAATTGGAAATCTGTTTGCTATGATCCTCCCTTTGGATTGATGATTGGTTGAAGGGTTTTAAATACACCTATCATAATTCAGTGCATAATATGTAATATTAATGCGGCGAACGAGCATGTTTGAAATTGAGCAAAAGAAAGTTGCATTCGTTTGCCCTAAGCGAACTCATTTTGAACGCTGATAAATTTGTCATTTCAATACTGTTTGATGACATTCAAATGCGTACAGCGTGAAAAACGATATCTCGCACGCTTACATCAATCGCATAACGAAGATAATTTGTTTTTGAACGATCGAAAGCTCTGTTTGCTCGACTATTATACGTTATAGATTAAACTTATATCAATTCAAGGCTTTCGTTGATTTCTATCCGTAATCGAGGACAAAAATGACAAAATGGAAAGAACAAATGTTCTGAAACCGTGAGCCCATCCATGAAACAATATTTAACCCGTTGATAAACTTGTCGACATTGTTAATAAAGTCAAATTGTAAATTATACTAAATCGATCTTATGTTTGCTATGCATTTAAACAGTTATTAGCTTATCGATGCATAATCCGAATGCGTATTATTCATGAGGGAATATACACACCTGATGTGCATTCGTCGATCACGTGTATCGCTGGATTTGTTGATGCATTTTGTAAAATTTACGTAAGAGTCGTCGCCGCTCCCAAACAAATGTTTAGCGTTGCATTTATAAAGTGTGAATGTTGAGGGTCTGTATAATTAGCGTTTTTAAATACATACTAGTGCATTTATATAAATTGCAATTGCATAGGTGCGTCATTCTTTATTTTGATCTGTTGAATAAGCATATTTATCGTAGCGTTGAATCGCATTCTGATAATAAAATGTTTCATTCAAATTTCTTGCGGCAAATAATATTAACTATACATGGCGGGTATAAATAGGAGGTAATTTTGACCGCCCCGCTCGTGAAGAGTTAAACTAGAAAACCTTCATTTGTATACACCTTGACTGGTTTTTTGTTGTGCGTATTATCTGATATAGAATAGCATAATATATGCTCTAGTTTTTTTTGCAGTTCCGATAAATAAAATGCATTATAATTATGTGTTGCAGTAATATTAAGGAAAAACATTTATTTAAACGCTGCTTAATAATACTAAATGTCTCGTCACAAATTGAAAAACTATATTGAATTTAAATGCGCTCATATGCATCTTTGTATATAAAATACGGACATACGTCTGATGTTGTTTTGAAATTAATACTCTCATATATTGCATAATATAATGCATAAGCATTGAATATACTGCGTAGATTTTACCCGTTGAAATGTTTTTCGTCCGTTGATTGTTCATTAGCTCTATTATGAATTGAATTTATCAAAAGTGTCCATGACAAATGACTTTGATAACATACCTTATATTATTTTTTAAGCATATATTTAATTATATAGAATTTATTTCACGTTTGATATTTATTCGTCCGAGTACATGTTGTAGTTTTGATTACATTGACCCATATGACACCTGATTGATTACAGGAATAACAGCCGAGTGCTTTTAGATTGAAAAATCACAATTTTCAAGTGATTTTAATTAATAAATTGATGCAATTTACATATTTTAAAATATTAATATTTTATGTAAAACAGAGTTCATCAGTCTAGATTCTGCAGAACCTTTGGATTCTGCAGTAAATCACCATTGATATTTTCTTCTAAAACGTATTGCTAAATTCCATTCCAACAATCTTAAATTATGAGGGCTCCTTCGGAAATATCAAACTATGATGTAATGAAATGTTTAAGAACCCTGCTGTAAAATAATGTAAATACATAAATTGTGCGTAATTTATGTATTGAAAATTTAAGCATATTTTCACATAGGCCATAAACCGTCTCGAGGAAATGTACATTGTACCGCATACGAGGTCAACTGTTCAATGTTAAAGTTCATTATTTAACTGCTTTCATGTACGCGCGTGTTCGCTAGTTATTTTGCCCACCGTATCTAGAATGACTTAAAAAACGATGCCCAGTGCTAAAATATAATACTTACACAATTGAATTATCTTATGGAAATATTTACATACGTTTGCAAACATATTAGTATGTCGTTATCCTTGACATCTTTTGAATGCGAACGGCTAATAAAAATTGCAATAATCAACTTTTTTTTAAATTTGTTTCAGACTGTGATGCGCCTCCACTTGTGTGAGGGTTGCTTGGCAGTGGCGCCTAAGCGCAGCCCAGGAGCCAAGGCACGCCGTCGAACTCTCAAGTAACATATTAAATTGAATTCCGCGTATATAAAGCGATTTTGTTTATGGATGTTAAATTTTTAATTGAGATGTTTGATAAAAATATGTTTATAGATCAAGAAGCTTTTTAGAAGAAAGAGCACTCTTATGTGCAATGGATGGATTAGAATGCTCAGGTCGTACAGGAAAAATAGGTCGCCGTTCCCCATCAAAAAACATGGATTCTGACCAATCTTCTCAACCCTGTAAGCATCGCTAATTGTTCTCATCAAATATATTCAATGCACGTTTGTCTATATTAACGTTTAATTTGATGTATTTTATTATAGCCATGCCATGGTTTGGAATGGACATTGGCGGAACTTTAACAAAATTGGTTTATTTCGAACCGAAGGATTCTTCCAAAAAGGAACTAGCAAGAGAAGCAGAGGCGTTAAAAAACATCAGAAGATATTTAACTAAAAATAGTGCCTACGGAAAGACTGGTCATCGAGACACACACTTGCAAGTAAATCTTAACGCTCTTTAACTATCTATTTAAAATATGAATGCAGCGTTACATGGGCTAAATTTTTACGCTTTATTTTCAGATAGAAAATGTAACAATAAGGGGCCGACGTGGAACTCTTCATTTTATAAGATTTCCGACTAGTGAAATGGGAGGATTTTTGTCCCTAGCGCGATCACGCGGAATGGGCGCTTTGCTCACATCCGTATGCGCCACTGGTGGAGGTGCCTTTAAATTTGAACAAGATTTCAAAAGAGTTAGTGAAAATAAAGTATATATTTTTTATTTTTACAATTTTATTTATAAACGATGTGAAACATTTAATAAATTTGTTCGAGTATCGATTATACTTAAGTAGTTTTTGTTCAAAATGCATTCATAAATACACGTTTATAAATTATTTGAAAAATTTTGTGTATATTAACATATTCGATCGGCAATTCATATCGGTGTTACTTGCAGGAAGTCAATATGCGGTTAACAAAATTAGATGAATTGGACGCACTGATTGCTGGAATCTTATATATAGACACGCTCAGTAATACCGAATGCTATTATTACGCATCGTGTGAAGAAGAAATACCTCTTGACCATCAACCGACGCCTGTAGGTTTTCATCGATTTATCATAATTTGTATGAATTGTATATCGAAATCGATTTCATTTTATGTCAACTTACAGGGCAGTGAAGATACTCCATCTTCGTACACGAGGCACTCGTATGACTTTTCTCATCCCTATCCATTCATAATTGTTAACATTGGCTCTGGCGTATCTGTTCTTGCCGTTAGAGGACCTAAAGACTATAGAAGAATAAGCGGCACCAGGTATATACATATTTATTTTATTAAAAAAACAGATTTGATTGAGATTAAATTAATAAAAACAATGTACAGTAAGACTTCGCTTAATACTGTTTCAATATGTAGTACAGAAACTCCCTGAAATTGCTTTGATAATCGCAGTGCATTTAATATTGTAGCATGGGCAAAATGGCATTCTCATGCAATGACACTGTTAATCTGTGCAGATTCAATCTTTTGTGCTTCGGACACATTGTGTCTGAATAAATGATATCTATTGCTTTTTGCATGTACACCGTTATTGGTCTGGCGGTAATGCATACGAGGGTGGAGCTAGCTGTGGGAAGATGTCGTATATTATAAGACATCTGCTATTCGGGACCATGCCAGCCCGCTCAATTAAAGTGCAAATCTGTTGTTAGTGATTTATTTTCCATACCCACAAGGACACCCTCATACTCGACTTCAAGTGTCCACTTGCGCTCTGAGCGTGGGGGAGAAACTAGCTTTTTTTCGGAAGGAGGGAAATCTTCAAAAGACACCACTATTTCGTGGCAGTGTGGGATTTCTACTCACTAAAACCCCCCTCTTCTTCTGCTGCCACTGGGCTACTAGTTAAGTATTGCACAAGGGTGACAGCGATGTGTCCCTCCTGGGCTCTTCAGCTATTCAGCCTGTGGATCATTCGGTCTGCTCAGTGAGGGGGTGCTGCACCATGCCCTAGCATCCTTGAGCATTGAAGTGATCATGTTGGGCGAGAGCGAGTTTGCTCCCAGCTCCTCGCATAGAGTATCCCTTTCAACGCTCTATGCTGGGCAGACAAATACTGTGTGTGCAGCATCATTGCCAGCTCTGCAGTGATGGCATTCCAGGCTTGTCCAGGTAGCTGCCAAAGTAGCCATGCCCGGTGAGAATCTGGGTCAGGTGGTAACATGTTGCCTGGCCATCCACAATTCCAGGTTTGGTATTAGTTTATATGTCCACTGACCTTTTGTGGAGCTGTCCCATTGAGACTGCCACAACTTCATGATAGTTTCTGTTCATTCGTTGTTTCCCCTTTTTGTACTGCCAGTCTCGCTCGCAACCTCATTGGTGTGAGCACCCAGGTACTTCCATGGTCATAGGGATTATAGAAGGCCCCGGCTATGCTTTTTTCACCAAAAATGCGGTAAAAAGTCCTGAAAGCCCTGCAAGAGGTGGGAGTGGCCACAAGGTGTCTAACTTCGTGTCCAACCGGTCCACATTGCAGACCGCTGACACTTAGAATGAGTGCCTCGCGATCAGATGCATGGACATTCCAAAGGAACATGGGCATCCTGTGGTCGGCATGAAATAGTGGACCACCTCTCCTGCCAACAAGCTAACGCCGCCTCTGTGTCGACTGAGATGCTCCTGCTGCCGATTTCCTGAATGCACTATTGGATATCCAGATCCAGTGGCAGGACGCCTGCGATTGTCGCCAGTCGAGTTGATTGATGCCGTGCATTACACCTTAGATAAAAGATGACAGCTGGCCCTGCAGCAGAGTTCTGTTACCGCTGCAATCCTTGAAATTCTGCCAAAGGCAAAAAATATGGAGTAGGATTCTACTTCTGACACCAATGTAACGCAAAATGGGAGTGATCTTGGGGCCGCTTCCGTTTATTGAAACATATTCCCTGTATTATGCGGTGTCTTACTGTATCCGGACTTTTTATTTCCAAACATAAAACTATACTTTCTTTTTTTAGTCTCGGTGGTGGAACATTCTTGGGTTTGTGTTGTTTGTTAACTGGCTGTCGAACTTTTGAAGAAGCGATCAGTCTTGCAGCATCTGGCGATAATACAAGAGTCGATAAACTTGTCAGGGATATTTATGGGGGCGATTATGCACGATTTGGTCTTCCAGGTGACCTAGTTGCCAGCAGGTTACTTATTTTTATTTTTTTTTCTCATTCTATTTATGTTAAAAACTGAATCATAATTATTATATTGTTTATAGTTTTGGACAAATGAATTCATCAGACAAAAGAAATCGAGTAAGCAAAGAAGATTTGGCAAGAGCTACTCTTGTAACTATCACCAATAACATTGGCTCAATAGCTCGACTCTGTGCCTTAAATGAGAAAATTGATAGGGTTCGTTTATAATTCATTTTTAAAATAAAACCCCCCGACATACAAATAAATCAGAATGGAATAAAAATGTATACAGGATATTTATAATAATCTATTATATTTTAGGTGGTGTTTTGTGGTAATTTTCTCAGAGTTAATCCCATTGCTATGAAACTACTCGCATACGCGATGGACTACTGGTCAAAGGGAACTTTAAAAGCGTTATTCCTTGAACATGAAGGGTAATACTTTTATATATATACCTGATTCATATTTATTATTAAATTAAAATCCTTTATTAAAATGATACGTTTTATAGATATTTTGGTGCTGTGGGTTGTCTTCTAAAATTTGATGAACAACCAGAATCAAATCACATCGACAAGAAGGAAGATCAAAATGCAGCCAAAAGTCCTTCTTCGATGGCATCAGAGCCAAGTAGCTCACAGTCTAACAAGAATACTAGCTGAAATACTCAAAAATTTAAGACATTGTTTAAATATTTATTCCATATGTATTTTGGCACTGTTTATTGCCTCCGTTCGTTAAATAGAACCGTCTCATACGCAGAGCTTTTATCACCGATACAGCTCTCCAAATCGTATGTTCAACATCGTCGATATATCTTATTTAATATCATAACATGTAGTGTTCCAAATAAATGCGCACTAGTATAATTATTTTTATATATCACTCATACTTTTATATATTAAGTTTTTTTTTACGCCGAGTTACATGAGAATAAACACAAATTATATATGTTGATATATGAAATACACTGTTTCAAACATTCCCATATATATATATATATATAAATATATATAAGAACGCCTTAGAGAAGTATGAATTTTCATGTCTTGAATATGATTTAATTGATGAGACATTAAAATGTATCTTGAAGAATTACATTTTTGTACATAATTTTTTATGTCCGATATGCGTTTCATTGCTAGAATTCTCAATAACGGAAGTGATCTGGTGTTAAAACACTCAATAGAAATTAATTTTGTTTATCAAAAATGAATTGATTTGTGCGGACGGTAAAAATGTAGGATTGATAAAAGACGTTTCATTTTTAATAAATAGAATGCTCAAATCAAATTTTGTGAATAATAAAATTTGGCCTGATGATAGAGTGATTTTTAACCCTTTGAGCAGTGATTTTCTATGTTTTTAGATTTAATTTGATTTTATTTATTTTCTAATTGAATTGAAATAAAGTTTATTATAATATTTGCGTATTTTCTTTTTATTTTCCTCCATTTAAATGGATGAAATATTTTAACTTCCGAAATATACTGATAGATGTATCTCATCGTTGTGAGCCCGGCAACCCAGGGTTTGTCACGGCCGCCTGGGGGTAGATATACTTAGTATCTAGTTTGATCAAAATTAGCACGTCCGAGAAGATGTTTAGGCAATAATCTATCTACCGCCAGGTGCCGCCTATCAGTCGTACTGCTCAAAGAGTTAAAGAAGTATTGCCTTTAAGTGATTGTTTCGTATAAGCATTAAATATGGATAATCATTGTAGGAAAATCGATTGTAATTTTATAATGTGTTACGTATATATATTGATCAGGCGTAGCTAGCCTGTAATTAGGTTTAATGTTAAAAGTAAATTCTTACGAGTCCTTGTATGCTTGTAAAGCTGAATTTGTGATATTGTTAATAAAGCACAATGAGAGCTTGTATACGCCCTCATAAAATTACAAATTTTACAACTATTTATGGATACTGCGTAAATTATGAGAATTCCTTAATTTTGATCCTTTATTTCAAATCAAAAATAAAGGCGCGGCTGAAGAAAATAGAGTATTTTTACAATCGGTTTTTAATATATTCGTTCCTATGAACTTTTTGCCGCAAAAGCTAAATAAAAATATCTGCATGGGAATCTGCAATTGTCTGTTTTCTCAGTCTTTGTGAATCGGTAGTATTATCGCAGTTTATTCGATAAAGGATTTATTTAAATCACATTTTTACAGCACAATTTTTTTTTAATGGGTAATTTAAAAATTAAACAGCATCGGGTCCGTTAAATAATCGTTCAAAATTGATCTCGTTTGATATAAGTAAATGTCTTAGTTTCGAAGGTAAATACCCTCAATAATTCGATATTTTTATCAGCCTTATGAAATATATAGATAAACCGACATTCGTTAATTTTTTAAAGTCTATCGGATGATTGAATTACCGGAATTCAACCTGCATTCGTATTCTAAACGTTCATCAGATTCATCTATCGGGGATTTTGGAGGAAAATTGTATTTTAATTTCGTATCTTTTTATTTAGACAGGTAGTGAATATAACTCAAATACTTTATTAAGGTTAACAAAAATGCTTTAT
This sequence comes from Stenopsyche tienmushanensis, assembly GCA_008973525.1. Classification (NCBI taxonomy): domain Eukaryota; kingdom Metazoa; phylum Arthropoda; class Insecta; order Trichoptera; family Stenopsychidae; genus Stenopsyche; species Stenopsyche tienmushanensis. The sequence goes on from WACJ01000403.1 coordinate 1,594,358, forward strand.
TTATATACATATTTAATTGTTTCCATTCTTATAAGCTCTGCAATAAATTATTTTGTTTATCAATGTGGATCTGAAAATATGAAGCTAATAGGGTTGCTTTATAAATGTATTTTATTTAAACGATTTATATTGCTTCTTTTAGTTGGCTTTAATGTATACGAAACTTAATTTCAAAAAAAGATGTATTATCTATTCTAATATATTCCTTTACCCTAAATTTTCAATATGCCTACGTATTATTAAATTTGTTTAAACTCCGATTCCTCTATATTCCAATCGAATTTAATTGCATCCATTATCATATCAGTTTTTTTATCTACAATTTTTATAATGCTAATAAATATACAGAAATAAGTATTCAAAATTGTACTTTTTTAATGCTATCATCATTTAATATCAAAGAATACCCATGGTCATTGACATTGGGCAAATAGCCCCAAAAGTACCCGACCTAACAAATAAATGGTGGTTGTGGTTTTAAAAAAAATACTATGATATAAATTGTCTACCATATAAAGCTTAAGATTCAAGATGCTACGTTGCTTAGTATTTATTTTGCAGTCATAAATATTGAACATTCTTGGTGAATTTGTAAACATGGAATAAATTGGTTATCGTAAAGTGATCCAATGCTTTTATGCGAACTATATTCTACTCTCGAGGAGTTTGCTCCTTCGTTTACAACAGTAAGATGTTGAGTGGCAGATTTTAAACGAGGCCATACGAGCTGCCAAGACGAACAACGCAATGGTCGACTAAATGAAATATGAAAATGGTGAAAAAAATCCACAAAAGGTCTTTCAAAAATCTGCTGTACATCGCATATTGACTGAAAATTTGGACATGAGAAAGCTGTGTGCAAGATGGGTGCCGCGTTTGCTCACAATGGAACAAAAACAGCATCGTGATGGTGTTTCAATCGAGTGTTCGGCGATGTTTCACAGCAATAAAGCCGAGTTTTTGCATCAATTAAAACTCTTTACTTTTTATTAAAATAAAAAGCATGTGCAGCTCTCGATTAGTAAAATGTGTTTTGCGTCCCAAACCCTGTTGCGCCCGTGGCGAGCGCCTGCTTTTCCAACCCCTTGTTACGACCCTGTTTTTATCTTTAAAACAGTTCAAAATTAAACATTATGATACCATTTTACATACAGTTTATATGCAATTTGCGAAATTAATCTTATTTTGAATAGAACGTTAAAAATTCAAATTATATTTGCAAAAAAAGAGGACAAATTATTCGTCCACTTCGGTATCATTAATTTGATCTTCCACTATAACAATAATATAATTAGCAACGCATTAAAATTATGTTTATAAAAAGAGATTCAATTGTGCATTTTTGAACATCCAAAATCCCTTAGGATACAAAAATAATTCAACGGTATATTAATATTTTTATGGTCGCATGTTTTTATTCTATGGCCAAAATATACTCAAGTAATTTGACGCTTGTCAACTTGTCGCAATGGATAACTTGTCTCGGTTGTGATTAAACGAATAATAAAAACGTGACACATCATGGACTTCATTATTGATACCGTAGGAGACGAGGAGCTACTCGGTAAAGATGAAATAATTGGAGAGATTGACGAGAACGAATTTGCACATGGTAAACATTTGAGGTTATTTAGTAAATTCATAAACACCTATTTAAACAAATACATTTATAAAGCACATATTTTTCCTCCGTCATATTGAAGAATTAGTTTTACAAATAGAAATAAGCTTATTATTATCTTTATAAAGTATGTCTTTCAATAAGGACGTTCGAAATTTGTTAGGTTATAGCGGCTATGTTGTCAAAGCAATGTTTGTCAAAATTGTTGTTAAATATTCAGTAATGTATAACAAATCACCATGGAAGGTTATAGCATTGGACGACGTGTGTGTTTAAAAATCGAGCGTCCTCATTGAAAGACCCTATATATATTTATTTTTATCTCAATTTAATATATATTTTTATACGCAGCTAATCCTGATGAATTATCCGAAGCTCTGGAGAGTATTACAATTTTATTGAATAAAATAGAGACTGATGAAAAGAAGAGAATCGAAAGTCAACGGAAGAAGAGCGAAAATAAAACAGATGAAATGATCGATAAATTCTTCATAGATATGGGATGGGGTCCCAAAATTGGAACACAGACATTCACCGAAAAATTGATCCGTACTAAAAACCGATTTAATTTTGATAACATTGATTTTGAAACCGGCACATTGGATGTAAGTAGCGCCGTTGTAAATATAGAAAAACAAATGGAGAAATCTGTCCTCAAGCCGGGTCTAGAAAAAGAAGTATCCTTACCCGAATACAGTATAAGCGATAAAAGATTAAAAGCCATCCGGAAGGTACGCTCGATCTAATTTAATCTAAATTTCTTTTTACAGTACACTCATTTTACGTATTAAATATTTGATATCGTTACAGCGTGAACGAGAAAAAACCAAAGGTCCTTCATGGTATAATATGCCAGCTCCAGAAATTACGGAAGAAATCAAAAACGATCTTGAAGTTTTGAAAATGAGATCCGCATTGGATCCCAAACACTTCTACAAAAAGAACGATATGGAAGTTTTACCGAAATATTTCCAGGTTCGTATCGAAACATATTTCTTTGAATTTGATGATTGTTTTTAAAATAAAATTGTTTTCAAATGGTCGTTTAATTTTTTTTAGATCGGAAAAGTCATGGACTCTCCATTGGATCATCAAAATATGAAATTGACTAAGAAAGAAAGAAAGCGAACTATTGTCGATGAGCTCCTCGCTGATGCAAATTTCAACAAATACAACAAGAAGAAATACAAAGAAATTTTGGAAGAAAAGAGAAAAACTACTTATAAAACTTATATCAAGGACAAAAGAAAAAAAAGCAAATTGGCATTCAATCAGAAAAAGAAAGAAAACAAACTCAAAAAAATTCAAAAAGGGAAAATTTCAAAACGATGATTTTTCATTTACGTTATCAATCAAATATATTGTTATTCAAAAATGTTTGCATTTTTATTCGCATTCGTCCTTGACATCCCACTCCTATTGTTGGTGGCATACATTTTATTATTTTAAATCGGCATTAAATACAGAATCAGATAATTTAACGGAGTCAATATATATATATAGGAGTGTCATTGATTTACAAAATATATTATGAGCGTGTTTGGACTTTAATTTAAGATAAAAATAATCTAATCATAAAACTATATTACCCTTGGATATATTTGAACTTCCATGTCTCGATTTGCACACTGCTCTGATTATAAAATACATTTATAGATGTTGAATGCCAAACTGATAATATTTTTGAATTGGCCAGAAAACCTACAAAATTAAACAGGTATAAATAGCAATAATTCTGACCAGTAGGTAAATTCGAGAAAATGTCTCGAAAGAAATAAATCGGATAGTTTATGATTCAAATACATTTAAAAGAGGCTCAGTTGATAAATTCAAACCGATTGATCAAGTCTATCGTTTTTTTTTAATCTGACAACTAGATCATTTTACCTTTATTTTTTATATATAAAGTTTTTAAAATAAAATATAAATTATTTATTTTGATGCATTATCTAAAGAATTATATTTATTTATTATTGTTTATATATTCATAGCATTAATAAAATATGTATTTATTTAAAAATGTTTAATTCGTCTGAATAGCTGTCGGGCGAAAAGGTGATCAAATCGGTAGCATTTGGGAGTCGCACAGTCGAGGCCGGTTCAGTCTAGTTGCGTCATCCGCACGTGGGGCTCCGGTGTTTCACCCTCCTCCGAGATGCTGTCCCTTTGCCGAAGCGCCGCGCGCGCTCTTCCTCGTGCGACTCCTCGATCGGTCAGTCACAATTCATCCCCATCTATAAATCGCGCCCACTACCGCACCAAAAAAATTTTTGAAATCGAACCTTCCGGCATTTTCCATCGGTTTATCTCGCGAATTCAAACTAAAATGCGTACCCACGCGACTTCAAATGCGACCACTGAAACGCCTTTACCATCGCCGGCGTTTTCTTCGAAGATTCAATTCCGGCAACGCGACCATCTTCGATTTTTGACTGCGCATTTGATACATTTTTGTAAAATGCGATGCTGATTCTTTTACATGCAATAACGATCGACTCCATAGATCGCCTGTCTCGCGAGTCTTTGCATTATTGCAAGAATAAATTCATCGTCGGCCCAGCGAGTGTTTGAATAATCTTTCGAATACTTTTCTGAAACCGTCGTACAGATCCTCGAGGATTAAAACATTTCGATTGAAACAGTAATTATTCCATCTTGACACAATTTAAATCTGATTGCAGCCGTCTGCTGAAGTTCTGGCCACCGTCTTCAAGCAAAATGTCCAGCAGAGGTTCAAGTAAGTATCATTAAACCATAATTCCCGTGCTAATCGCCGACATAGCGACAGTGTGACATAACCTCAAAATGTATTGCATGCTATATCTCCTATGTTACATATGAGGATTGTACTATGGATATTGCGCAATTTTTGCGCAATATACATTAAATAGATTATTTGCAATAAAATAATGCTTTTATTGCCTTCAACAATAGAATTTATGTCAAATAAAGCATGATATTTATTCGGTAATTTTAGACCTGAATATTTTATATCGTTTTAGATCTGAGACTGTCAAAGGTGCTGTCATCGGAATCGATCTCGGCACCACCAATTCTTGCGTGGCTGTTATGGAAGGAAAAACTGCCAAGGTATAAATAAGTTTTAATACGGTTTTGTAATACAGGTAGCCCCGATTTATTGTGACCCGGCGAGTGCTAGTAAATTTGTTACGTCCTTGATTAAAACAAATTGCTTGTGAGATATTCATTCATTTTTTTAAAATTTGAAATAATATTTTATGGCATTTAATATGCAATATAACGTCCGCTGCGGCTTTACTCAGTGGCACGTATTCGGTAGGCCCAATTCTTGATAGCTTTGTCATATAAATCTGGCTGAATTATGATATGTTGATTTTGAGGGCATCAATTGTTTGCGGTTTATATGCCCAAAGGAAGTATTAATGTGTTAAATCACATGATCTTGGTGATCCATCATAGCATGCACGTATCGTCGATATCCATATTATCCAGTTTACTTATCGATCTGTAACACTCGCCATTGATGATTATGGCAATGTTAGTTTCGTTTTGGAATAAGTACGGATCAATGATTCCGCCAGACCAAAATTCGCCCCAAACAGTGACTTTCGGGATGCATTTGGTGCTGGTGTATCTCATGTGGATTGATATTGTCCCAAATCTGACAATTTTGCTTGTTCACATATACATTCGTTTAAAAAGTCAGCGAAATCCATGCGGTTCAGTCATAGATTCGTACGAGTAAGAAAGCATGTGATTTAAACGTGACAGCCGTCCAAGGCATAGTTTGAAGGATTGGAGTCGATGCTGGTCACTCGGGTAGATAACGCAGCTGGTGTTGGTCATGGATATAAGAAAAGGGTGCTTGGCGTCAGTTGCCAAATAAAAATGAGACCCTCTTGAGTGAAATCACTGATATTTTAGTTCATTTTTGACTGTTAACCTTTTCGTTAGTGAGCAAATTTAAAATCGATGAAGTCGTTGATGTCATAATCGCTTTACACCGATTAGTTTCTGTCAGCTCCTAATCAGCGTAAGTCAATTGTAAATGAACACTTGATAGTGCATACAAGACCATGTCATTTCTTTACATAAACAATGCACAAAAATCGATTCAAGTGCTCCTCCTTTAGAAGGAAATGATAATTGGACAAAGACTCATTCAACACGCAGCGAAGAACAGCAAGCAGTTATATAAACAAACACTGTTGATAACACACAATATTCGGTCTTTTCTTTGCGTAAACTCTCTCTCTCGTAAGTGCTCTTCTGAATAGTGAAGGTCATATCGAAGACCCTTCGATAATACTCCCATAGAGGTTAACAGACCAACATTTTTTCGGAGACTTGGTCAACAAGGTGCGTCCGCTTGCACTGCCATTTTCGCCACATTTAGCCAAACAATTATTACACGCCACATCCTTCCACTATCTTCATCTCTAAAAAATCCTGACCGTAGTTCACCAACGTAATAATTAACAAATAATCATTTAGTATTTCCCCTTTGATTGTATCCAAAAAATACTATTGTACACCCCAATGGTTTTCAAATTTACAATTTTGTATTACAGGTAGTTGAAAATAGTGAAGGCAACCGTACCACACCGTCGCATGTTGCTTTCACGCGCGATGGAGAGCGCCTCGTTGGTGCCCCCGCTAAACGTCAAGCCGTTACCAACTCCGCCAATACCTTCTACGCTACAAAGCGACTTATCGGTCGTCGTTTCGACGATCCAGAAGTCAAAAAAGACATGTAAGTATCAAAAAAATAATATACACGATGCATTTTTATTGTGGATCATTAATATTCGAGGCGTTTTTAATCGTGCTTTTATTTATAGGAAAAATTTATCGTATAAAATTGTAAAAGCTTCAAATGGCGACGCTTGGGTTCAATCCACAGACGGAAAAGTTTATTCCCCTAGTCAAATCGGTGCATTCGTCCTTGTAAAGGTATGCATTTAATATTGTTTCGATCATAATTTAATGCAAAACCGATCGATTTTTAAGATCTTTTGTCTCTTAAGTCTTTGCAGTTTTGCTATAGCAATAAATATAATGGCCCAGCGAGTGTTTGAAATATCTTTTAAATACTTTTCTGAAACCATAATACAGACGATTTCTAATTTTAAATGTGTTTATCGCGCGTGTCTTTAAATAAATCAATCGTTGAAGTGTTTTTTATATTCCGTTTTTAGATGAAGGAGACTGCCGAAGCTTATTTAAATACTAGTGTTAAAAATGCGGTTATTACCGTCCCGGCTTATTTCAATGATTCACAACGTCAGGCTACGAAAGATGCAGGTCAAATTTCCGGCTTGAATGTTTTAAGAGTAATCAATGAACCCACCGCTGCAGCCCTCGCCTACGGAATGGATAAAACCGAGGATAGAATGTAAATATAGCGAATAAATAATTTTCAATTCAATCGATATTTTATGAGGAATTTATAAACGTATTTTTAATTTATAGCATAGCCGTTTATGATCTTGGCGGTGGTACTTTTGATATATCGGTTCTTGAAATTCAAAAAGGCGTATTTGAAGTCAAATCTACCAACGGAGATACGTTCTTGGGAGGTGAAGATTTTGATAATGTGCTCGTCAATTTCCTCGTCGATGAATTTAAGAAAGACGTATGTTATTTAATTTTTGAATATTTATTCATTGCCCTTTTTTAAATTATGTAATTAAATATATTATTTTTCATCAATAGCAAGGTATCGATGTGAGGAAAGACCCCATGGCAATGCAACGGTTAAAAGAGGCTGCGGAAAAAGCGAAAATTGAATTATCCAGCTCCCTTCAGACTGACGTAAATCTTCCTTATTTAACGATGGATGCAAATGGACCCAAACATATGAATCTCAAAGTTAGTATTTATATTTGTATTGTCTTATAATTTGTATTTTTATTGTTCGATTTTAATGTATGTTTTATTTTTATGCAGTTATCTCGAACAAAATTGGAGACATTGGTAGGTGAACTTATTAAAAAAACCATCGGTCCTTGCCAACGCGCGATGCAAGACGCTGAAGTTCAAAGATCAGATATCGGCGAAGTACTTTTAGTAGGAGGAATGACCAGAATGCCAAAAGTATGATATAAAATCACATTTATTATTATAGATTTGTTATTGTTCTTCATGTTTATGTTATGATATTTTTAGGTACAACAAACAGTCAAAGAAATTTTCGGACGAGCTGCATCACATTCAGTAAATCCGGATGAAGCCGTCGCTGTGGGTGCTGCCGTACAAGGAGGCGTATTAGCCGGTGATGTGACCGATGTATTGTTATTGGATGTCACCCCGTTGTCTCTCGGTATTGAAACTCTCGGAGGTGTATTCACTCGATTAATATCACGCAACACAACTATTCCAACCAAAAAGAGCCAAGTTTTCTCTACGGGTATTTAAAAATGTGTTTAAAAATGTGCATTTATTATATTCGAAATTATTACAGTATGATATAAAATATATATATTTTTAGCTGCTGATGGACAAACACAGGTAGAAATCAAAGTACATCAAGGCGAACGAGAAATGGCTTCAGATAACAAACAATTAGGCGCTTTCTCCTTGGTTGGAATTCCACCGGCCCCGAGAGGAGTACCACAAATTGAAGTTACATTCGACATTGATGCTAACGGTATTGTCCATGTATCGGCCAGAGATAAGGGCACCGGCAAAGAACAACAAATTATTATTCAGTCATCCGGTGGATTAAGCAAGGACGAAATTGAAAACATGGTTAAGAATGCCGAACAATACGCACAAGCTGACAAAGTCAGGCGAGAACGCGTCGAAGCTACCAATCAAGCCGAAGCCATTGTACACGATACTGAATCCAAAATGGAAGAATTTAAAGACCAATTGCCTAAAGAAGAGGTACTTTACATTCTTTTAAATGTAGTTAACGTGAAAAATATTTTAATTCAGGAAATCTAACGTATGCTTTTATTATAGTGTGATAAAATGAAGGAAGAAATCACGAAAGTGCGAGAACTGCTAGCTGCTAAAGATACCGCCGATCCCGAAGCACTCCGCACTGCCACCACAACACTTCAACAAGCTTCACTCAAACTCTTCGAACAAGCATACAAAAAAGTAAATATCACAACGCCCACGTCAAGGCTATAAGTTTTCACAATATTTAACGAATTTTTATCTATTTAGATGGCGGCTGACCGTGAATCGAGTTCATCTTCGTCGACGTCCGATGATCAACAAAAATCTTCCTCGGAGGAAGGACAGAAGAAAGAAGGTCAAAATTAAAATTTTAAATTTAACGATGATCGGATAAATGTATATACCAAAATGGCGATGTAAGATATCTTTAGGTAATTAGTGTAAATCATCAGTCACGAATTCTTAAGCAGTACTATATATCCATAGCTTATTTACAACTGACGTTCACAAATTTCATTTAGTCAGAACCGACATGTTATTGATGCTACAATATTAAGTTTTAAATGATTACGTAATGTGTATTCATGAATGACCCTTAGAGCTTCGTCTTGAACCACGCAAGAGAGATATCTGATTATATCAACTAGATAAGATTCAAAGACTACGTGATAAATGTACGTCTTTATTTAATGTAAACATTTATTACTTAATTATGTGATTAAATATACCTAGTTTTGCACTTGGAAGATATTTTTAATAGTTATGTTGGGGATATATATGTGCTTAAAAATTTTTGCTTTGATCTTGTCATCCGATAAATAATCGCTATTTAAAATATTTTAAATCTAAATCGCACTCGTATATAAAATAAATCTTTTTGTTTGTAGATGTTTATAGATTATAGAATAAATTTTAAATCTAACAATCTTCATGATATTTCAAAATCGTCTCGATGCGTTCTTGCGATGATTTTTTGCTTTTATTTTGAGAATTGTTAGATTGTATAAATGAGCATATTTTCCAGGATTGAGTTCCGTTATATTTATAGTTTGTGTGGAGGCATTTACATCTAATATATATATATATGGCATTGATTCAATAGTAAATCTCTATTTTGGATCTTGATGGATTTTAATGAAAGTTATAGATGCGCGCGTTTGTGTGTTTGGAATGGAAATTTACTTTTAATTATAACAAATCGAGTGTGTCCGTCGATAAATATTACTCTCAATGATTATCGAATCTAAATCTTGATTGTCCACGAATCGAGATCAAATAGAAAGACGGTATATGTATTTATAGGTTTAATATTTTTATATTGTGTACACTCAGTAAAGCTCGAATTTGATTTAATGTGTGTCATTCCAATTGCAATGTTTATCGATGAATACACTTGGTTTGTTTAATGCTGCGGCTACATAACGATCACAATATGTATGTTATTGAAAGTTATACTCTAGTGTAATTTTATTGAAGCTTATGTAAAAATGCAATGTTAAGTTTTGTTTGTATTCAAATAAGGTAGTAATAAATATTTTATAAAATACATTTTTTTTAATCTTAAAATAAACAATACGTTATGATATTCTTTGAAAATTTTACAAACATAAAAAGCGGATGATATATACATTTAACAACCATAGCGGCACTCCTTTATGAGCCAATGCCGATGCTGTGTTCCTTATCTCAAAATATAACTCGTTTTACAGTTCTAAACAATTATTTGTTATGTTACATTATATTTGATTAGAACAAGAAATATGTTTTTCATGAACCCTTTTAGTACATATTTTAATTCTGGTTGCTATATTCTAAAATTAGATTTGATAAAGACGTCTCAGGATATGTCCATTTATGATAGGTCAATTTGGTATACATTCAGATTTATATGCAAGAGATTCAAATATGCATTTATCAAGAGCGCCAGGACTGTCACTCAGCCCGCCAAGAAACAAACACATATCTCATATTTCACTTCTAATGTGATACATTTGACTGCATTCTTTAGATGAAAACCATGGTTTTCAATAATAAATTAATATTTCATATGTTGTATTTAATTAATTGTGCTAGCAAAATGACTATTGCATACAAGGTCAACGTGTATTCCAATTAGTGTAATATGATTGGCTTGTTATTTCTAACGTCAATTAAAATAATATTGAAACTATTACAGATCGCTAACACAAATAGACTCCTTTTTTTAGCCAAAATAAATTTATACTAATTTAATGATGAAAATAATGTATTTTTATATACAAAATTGTAGTGAATTATTCAATTAATCATTCCTTGACTATGATGATGATGACTACAACTTAGTCTGATAATATTATATAGTAAGTTGCAATAATTCCTATTATATAATAGGAATTATTACAACATTAATCTTGGCGTGCTTGTCACTCGCTATCTCTTACATAGTTGGTACTATCCAATAATATTTTAGCGTGATGAACCTTACCGGTTCGGAGCCAAGAAGCATTAGGAACAGAAGAAGGACAAGAAGAACATCAAGCAGATGGCCTTGAGAAGAGACAAATGAAGAATTTCACTTTGAAATGATAACAGCATTGTCTTCCGTTGCCTTCTTTTATTTTTATTTTTTTCCGAAGGGGTGAAATCTTCAAAAGACACCACTATTTCGTGGAAGTGTGGGTTTTCTACCGACTAAATCCTACCTAAAGATGTGTCTCTTGTAGACTGTTCAGCTATTCAACCTGTGGATCAATCCGTCTGCTCAGTGGGGGCCCTTCAGAAACTCTTCTTCGCGTTTGGCGCTTTCCTTCTGCTGCATAACCCACTTTGTATATCTGCACCACGCATTACATGTCTTAACATTCTTAAGCATTGAAAGGATCATTTTGTTTGCTCTCAGCTCCTCACATAGGTTATCCCTTTCAATGCTCCACGCTGGGCTGAATGCTGTGTGTGCAGCATCATCATTGCCAGCTCCGCAGTGATGGCATTTCAGGCTTGTCTCTTTTCCTATTCTCTTGAGGTAGCTACCAAAGCAGCTATGCCCGGTGAGAATCCAGGTCAGGTGGTAATACATTTGGCCATGTTGCCTGGCCATCCACAATTCCAGGTTTGGTATTAATTTATGTGTTCATCGACCTTTTGTGGAGCTGTCCCATCGAGACTGCCACACCGCTATAATAGTTTCTCTGGCTGCCTTCTTTGTTTCTACTGCAGTGAATCTGAGATGCATTTTAAGCGTCACGTATGTCTTTGTCCTAGCTCGGCAACGCCCTAGCAAGGAAAGGAGGAACTGGATTTTTTGCATTCTGGAAAGTCATTTCCGGTAAAATCAAAAAGGTCATCTAGAGTAGTTTTTCAATGTCTCACAAGGAAAACTACTCGGTCTTTAAAAACCTCCGCTGGGTGAGCATTCTAAATGAAACTCAGAAGGTTTTGCTATCTTCAATATCGAGCTAATGAGGAGGTGAATGTATGATACAGACGAGACAGATGTAACCCCTTCCTGTGAATGGATATTGAAGAGGCTCATAGTTCTGCAATGAACTGTTTGTGGCTGCACTATGATGATGATAATATATATACTATCGATATGAAATATAGATACGGGACTCAGAATTTCATACTGTGTACCAAATACATATCATAGTAAAGGAAAGGTTAAAATTGTAACACTATAAAATAATATCATAATTCACCCAACTTCTATCAGCTACGGCATAGATAGGCACTTGTCTTCTCCATTCCATCTTAACGAACTTAAATCGGACACGGTACAATGATTTGAAGGTGTTTGATACTTTGCTGTATAGTACGGGAGGCAATGACTTGTAATTATTTTTGTAATTATTTCTACAAAACTGATTCTTTTTCATTTTGTTGTTTTGTTATTGCAAGTAAACAAAGCGGCAGCCTACCGCAGTGATGTTATTGACGACATTTATAACAATTTTTGAGACCTGTAATTAAATATTATATGTACTTAATATTGCAATACTTCAATCGAATTCCCGCGCTACAACTTTAGCCATGTTTATCGAAGCCTTAACCACTTTGTATCGAAAATAGATGACACTTATTTAACAATAATTAAAATAAATTACTTATAGACAAAAAAACAGCTTTGTAAATTTTAATTTAATGCTGGTGTATACAATTATTCAGGCTTCGAAAATTGTTATGATTTGGCTTATTTTTATAACAATAATGAATAGGATTGATTCCCGTTTGGAAAATGAGTATAAAAAGGTAGAAAAAATCTTTGTTAACAAAATTATTTTATTAAAAGCATATTTTTACTGTGTAACAATTTGTTAAATAGGAATTTATGTTACCAGCCAAGCTTCCATAAATCAGAGAAATTCCTCTTTCGAATGCTGTATTTAAAATCGTAATAATTTCAATTTATAGAAGTTGAGCTGTGTACAAGAGGCATCAAACTTATTTCTTAAATCGTCTAGTAAATACTTTCTATATAAAACAATACCCTCGTCCAATTTTGGATCGGATTTGAGAAACGTCTCATCGAGTTGATCTAAATGCGGCTCACGACGATTCAGGCTCACAGAACTCTATCGACTTTAATTAAAATTTACATAAAATCAATTGGATATGTTTGAATTTGGGAATTACAGTAATATCAAAAAACATGCTTATTATATTAACTGCGTTAAATCTCCATCGTTTGATTTGTATTTAGAGAATAGAAAACGTATATTACCACAATTAAATACATTTATCAAAGAAACGTGCTTTTAAATGCCGTATTATTAACCCTGATACACAAATGTACATCCGTTTATATCAATAGTGAATTGGAAACCGCGACTATTGCATTTATTCCGATAATTTTTTAATATCGACTGTATTTTTGGCGTAGGTACTGAATTCTAAGAGCCGCGATAAATGCATAAAAGTCTTCAAATATTAAAGAAGCAATCACTCGACATTATTATATCGTTCCGCCACATTTATCACATTGCTTTATCGTTTCAGACCTTAATTATCGACGCAATAACTATGTTTATATGCTACATCCACTTATAAACGGACTTATGTCCGTATAAGAACACTAAATTTGTCAGAATTGTTGGGTTTTATTTGCCGTAGCTTTGTTTTGCTCTCTGATACGTAACAATTTGAAAAATCCAACATCTTTGACAAATTCACATAATACATTTATTAATGAAAATTGTGATGTACAATATAAAATTGCAAGCATTAAACGTTTTAACGGAAAATTTATGATAATACTATGTGTGATCATGAAAATGTTCGATCTATATGAAATATATATTAATGAAAACATGTTTTGTTATGGTTTTAAACAGTGATTGGAAAAAAAATTAATGCCCACTCGTTTATTAATTGAAATACTATTTTAACGTGTAATTTGTACTTTCCACAATCGAAGATATTTGGCAGCACCTTGTAAATTTCTTATGTTCCTATTTTTTTCCGTAATAATTGTCAACGGCGCCTAGTCTTTTTAATTTGGTTATACTTATCAGGTACTAGGCTGCGTGTATTTAACTTACAAATCGTATTGGATCATCCGAATATGACGCTTGGACGTCGGCACCGTATAATGTCTATACGTGGCGTCTTTTCAAATGATATAAGCCATTCAAACGAGTAAAATGTATCTGGATTGATGAAAATCCTCGAGCTTTTCACAGCGAATCGGGCCACATTTGGATGATCCTATATTTTTATATCACTGGTGAGAAATATCACCGTTTGAAAACTGTCGGCACTAGATTAAATGTATTAATCTAATATTAAAAAAGTATTTTGGAATTTTTAAAAGTCTATAAATGCTTGAGAGAGTGAAAAAACTATCTATTTTATTGTCTTCTCGTATGGCAACTAAACTTAATACGAGTATGCTTCAAAGGAAAATGACGTCATTTTCTAATAAAAGCAAGGGTTTATTTTCAATTTAGATACTATCAATTTTAATCAATCAAAATTTGCAATGATAAATTGAGCACAAATAGAATTTTAAATATATTAATCTATACATTTCATTCATTTACTATTTGATTTTATCTTGAGCACATTTATTATATGCTTAATTCCCTACGATAAATCATTTTAAGATTTATCCTAATCGGCAAGTTTTTGCGATCAAATTCTAAGCTTTGAAATATTCGCTCGATTCATTTACCGAACAAAAATATCAATACTTTAGAATAGACAAATTTGAGTGCTTTTATTTGAATTTTGTTGAAAAGAGGCGAGGGTTTTCTATTTTCCAGTATAAGATTTATCTATAATTTATGCTCAGACTCAATATTGGACAACTGGAAATTTTAAATAGGTGTATGAAGACAAATCTTCAATAGCTTTATATTTTCTTAATAGAGAACTCTTCGTTAGACCTACTTTATCCTTATACATTTATATAAGGTTTAAAAGCATTACGCTATAAGATAATCTTAATATAAATTTCAATAACACGTTGATGTTTTAAAGATGATAAAGCATAATTATACAAATAAGATTTGACTGAATTAAATACTTTCTGAAACATTTTATCGCGTTATTTTTAAGTTAAAAATATTAGATTGAACGATAAACATCGCATAAGAATATGTTTTTTTCATCTGAAGCAAACTCGCAATTAGAATGATAATTTTAAATCAGTTCATCCCATTAATAATTGCTATCTATCGGCCAATTACTTTAGGTTCGTATATAAAAACGGGACTTTGTAATTTACATTCTGTATGCATATTTTTCTAATGTTTGTTTAAAATGCATTGTTATTTTTATAAATAGCAAAACAAGATCGTACATAAAATGTACGTCATCTCGTTGCATTCAATACAATTTCCATGAACTCGAGGGTATTTAATTTATCTATCTAAAAATACAGTCAAAGCATATGTTTATGCTTTTCAAGTGAGCATTAATGTGAAAAAATATTTGCATTAAAACATATATATATATATATATATTAAATGAAATATTATAGCGTTTGAACAAATGTAATTTTAGGCCTCGACGTTTTAAAAATGTTTCCATTTTAAAATTGTGTATAAATTAATATGGTTTTTCAGACACAAAGCACAACTATTTAATTTAATCCAATTGAAAATTAATTGACGGGCTCACAGGGAGCGCCTTCTTCAAGCGTGTGCAACCAATCAAAAATCATCATATTTCTTTCATATTTTGTTAGCGGTCTGCTCCGTTCGCGTTCCATGTCTCTCAGCGTCAGTTCGCGAGGACCCGGCCAGCAGCCAAAACCTCTAGCCATCTAAACAAACACGTCTTATTATATAAATCAAATATGCACGTTAATCATTTAACTGCGATTGATACTCACATCAAGTTGATCTAAATTGAATTCGCTGTGGGACATTCTTTCCAACGCCCGATAAGTAGTCATAAGTCTTCTTCTAATGTAAACCTGGCGCGTCTGCATGGAAACAAATTATCAAAATTACACAATGTTCTTATGAACGTTACGGGATTTAAATAAATTTCATGAATATTTTATTGCTACTTTATTATTGAGAGCTTGCAATAGGTCAGCCGGAGGAGGGGGTGCCGGAGCTGCTGGGCGATGTGGAGACGGCAATCGAGAATCTCCCACGGCCACCCAAGTGCTACAAGATCGAGAAGCGGCACCCAACCATCCGCCTCCGGCCCAGCTGAGCCTCGCTTCCGAGCCGGCACTACTGCCAAACGATTTCAATACATCCAATCAAAATCTCTTCTATTAATTAATTTATAATATTTTAATAAATTTGAATTTATAACATCTTACCACCTCGGCCCTGGTGGGGGAGAAAAAGCATGCGGGACATCCCCCGTGCTGAGAGACCTCCTCAAGCCCAATGCCGAGCACAAAAGAGCGCATCCCCTCAATATTTCAGCACCTTCTTCCGCCAACGGAACATCTCCCGGCCTCCTAATTCAAATGAGCAACTAATTTAATCCATTAATTATAAACTATTATACATTTGTATATATATTTATCTTACTTGTGTATTTTTACTTCCGGATTTGGGCTCGGACCCCTGTGTATAAGTTCCGTTGGAGTCTACAAACAAGAATATGTTTAACCATTGAATGCATTTGAATCGATCCACGTACTTGTACATACCTTGCACGTTAAATGTCTTCCTCTCGTATCGACTGATAGCGACGATACTGATAACAATGACAAATCCGTCGTCATGGATTCGTGCGATGGAGAACGGGGCATACGCGTCTTTTCGCTCGACCCCATCTTGAATTTATGTTATATTATTCTGGAAAAATAGAATTATATTAGATAGTTATAGTTCACAATGGAAAGAGGATTATATTTTTCAACACTTGTATACAGATCCGCTGCCACTAATATAAAACTCATGCTGATTGACAATAATGGGAGCACACCTACGGATGATCTCATTGTCGTTAACTCTTATTGTCAACTTTAAACGCATTCCTATGCTATTCCATTGATTAAATAAAATTATCTAAATACAAGTGTTCAGCCAAACATCCATGCTCCCAAACGCCATGGAATTAATAATTAATTGTAATAATTTATCTTTATTTATTACTCATACAGGTCTTTCAATAAAAACGCTCATTTTTTAAATGTAAATAAAACAAGTTACGTATAAGATGTCCACTCAATTCTTTTTCTATTTAAAATAATATTTTATGGCATTAAATATGGAATACAACGTCGTTCAAATGTACGCCGCGGCTTTGCTTGGTGGCGCGTATTCAGGAGGTTCGAATTTCGTTGAACTTGTCGCATAAATCTGGTTGAATTTGCTGGATGGCGTTCGTTATGTTGACTTTGATGGCATCAATTGTTTGCCATTTACATGCATAGACCTGCGATTTGCTTATTAAATGACAAGAATTTGCTTATCCGTTGATAGCAATATAATTGGCAATGCCAAAATCTGCACACAATAGTGGCTTTTTTTTAGTATTTGATAGTATTATTTGTTTTAAACGTATATATTTATACAGAATACTAAAAGAAGATCATTTAAAAAACAAATCGTCCCAACTTTACATTGGCTTGCCATCCCATATCCTAATTTGCCTTTATAATTAAGCTGACCTACACATAGTGATACATTTTAAATTGCTTAGACTAAAAATATACGTTGATTTTTTAATAAAATGAATTAAATTAAGATCATTTAAGGCTTAGATCACTGCCCTGGAGGGTTACACGAATATCATCAACAGCATTTCTTTATATTATGAATGTTATTACGAAACTGCATTAGTGATTGTTGTTTAGCAAGTTGCTAAAATTAGCTATATAAAGATAATCATCAAATCTAAGTTAAATGTTTCATAAGATAATATGTACGCAGCAACAAGAAGCAATCTGCTACGAAACAAGGATTTGTTCGAGATTTTAGCAGATCGAAATATTAGCTGGTAATTTGAGAAATCGATGGGTGATGTTGTGAAAAGATAGGCGATGTTATAAAAGCTTAAGAAAAAAAAACGAAACATTGTGGGCCGTAAATCGAAAAAGTGGCACAATAAAAAAGGCCGTATAGCGAGGTATATGTCCCAAATGTGGTCCGAACCATACAGATCAACTATATAACGTTACATACATTTAGTGTCGACTGAAAGAAGTTCTAGAGTTGTTCATGAATAGGGAATCCAATCCCGAGCCAAAATTTCGATCCCGGGATTTCATTAGACAATCCCGGGACCAGTCCCGGGATCCCGGGATTGGGATTTTCAATATTTTAAGAAATTACCTTGATGAATTTGATCAAAAATTACTAATAAGTCCATTTGTTCAATATAAAAAATCACTTGAAGGCCAAATAATTTTATTTATTTAAGAAAAGATAAAAATACAATTCAAAAATAGATAAATAAAACACTAAAAAATTCAAATATTATTTTGAAAATATGCCCGAAGTAACATTAACATTAAACATTAGTGTTGCATCATTTAGTCTGGATCTGATTTTGGAAGTCAGACAACTTGCTGCTGAAAGGGCACGCTCAGCTTCCACACTCGTTGGAGGTATCGTCATCAGATATTTAAATGCTAGTTCGAGTTGATGACCGCGTGAGCCTTCATTTTCGTATAACACCATTAATGTGACTAATAAAATTCTTTTCTGCTGAGACACGGACTAAAACTCGCAAAATTCCCGATTTCCCGACAAATTATTTATTTACGTCGCTGCAGATGAATACTTATATACTATAATACTTTGATGTGATTTGTAATTATATTACGGAAGAATACAAAAATTCTGAACCCCGCATCTATTATATTTCATATCGATATTTCCATTATTAGAGTCGAGGTGTAGTAAATACATCACCGGCGGGAAGGTAAATATAACAATTTGAAAAACATACATGTACGTTATATATGTATACATAGATTAGACAGTCACTGCCCTGGCGTCGCCTAAGTTCGCCAATTAGTAATTACGCCACTGTTTCCAAGCGTCCAGATTTCGTCGGGAATGTCTCGATTTAGTAGCCTTCATGGTGTTGGTGAGGGGTACGATTTCTGTTAGATAAAAATTTCAATCCCGGGATTTTCGGGATTACGTTTTCTAATCCCGGGATTCTTAATTACCTAAAACTGTCCGGGATCCCGGGATCCCGGGATTGGATTCCCTATTCATGAACCTCTAAAGTCGTTAATGTTGAAGATGGTTATTCTGAATGTGTGTAAAACTGTCGAATATATGCATATCCTTTAACACTCTCGTCGCCCAACCTGAATCAGTGTCGTTCATTAAGCTTAACTCTGTCATTAGCCAAATTAACAAAAACAAAGTGAAGATAAGCAAATACAAACAAGGGTAGGAATGCGAGTTTCGAGGTCGATCTCGAAAAATAGACAGTTGTCGTCTGGAAGACATTATAGAAAGACGTTCATAATGTTAACATTTGTAAGTCGTTATAGAAATACGTAACAGTGAGACGCTGGATTCGCTTTTCGGAAACTGTTCGGAAGATTTCACTGTACTTACCCCAGAACCTTCGTTCGGTTGAAAAAGCATACTTTTTTAGCAAACATGTCAGTATTTTTTATACTCAAATCAGAAAATTCCGGAAACTTCTATTAAGTGAATGGTTTTGCTCGGAAAATGCTAGGCCCGACAGTGAAAAGAAGAAAGCGCAAAAAGCATTTCATGGTTTAGAAATTCATAAAACATCTATAAGACAAATTTATTAGAAGGAATTGTACTCTTTATTATCTTTATATGTCTTCATTAACTGTTTTTAACGTGAAACATGTAGCTACTTCGCTGCAACTGCTTTCTGAGTAATTTATTGGGATAAATTCGTTTAATATTTCGACTTCGTTTAACCTTCTCCACCAGTATCACATTTTTATTGTTTTTTTTCAAGAATTTAAAGTGGATTGTTGTAATTCTTTAACGGATATCTAATGGACGCGGCGACGAACGAGTTTACAGAATATTACATTAACGAAATATGTACATACTATCGCTCTATATATTAGAGGCTAGACAATAACAAACCTGGATGTGTAAATAAATTACTATATGTCTAGTTTATGTAGACCAGGCGTGTCCAAAGTGGGTACATGTACCCCAAGGGGTACCATAATATAAGTGATATATATGAAGACTTGCGAGACATCTTTTCAATAGTAAATCATTTTTATTAATTTTATGAAAACAATAACCTTAAATAGTAGAATATTTTCGGTAATATGCAAACAAAATTGGTAGTAATTCTCCTGTACCATATACAAGTTTGTTGATTATTTCTAAGTGCTAAGAAGAATTGTTGAATTGAAAGATAAATTACACTTTTTTTATAAATATAAGAGTTCAAAGTTTACAGCGATGATAATTGACTGTTGATGGCATGTTACTTAGCTGATGTTCTTGAAAAAGTTGCTTTGCTTCGAATACTAGAGACTGTGTAACTAATTTACGGATCTTCCTAATAACAAAACAGAGTTTCAATGGGTTATTAATCAATTTGCTGAAAATTTAAAAATAGATCATCTTTCGATTACAGCTCAAGAAATCAATTGACATGAGATAAAGAACAAGAATAGTATGGGAGGCAGCGATCGAAAGTTTGTACCCAAAGCTGATTTTTGTTTCAATCAATGGTTATACAATGTAAATCAGGAACTTTGCAGTCTTTCAACGTTACGGACATTAATAAATAATAATCCAAATATTTCAGATATATCACTTGCTTCATTCTCTTCAGAGTGCATTAAATATGTTTCCATGCCAGGAAGAATTTTTCTCGATGATCGAACAAGTGTTTCCAGCTTTACTTTTGAGCAAGATTGTTTGTTTCCATGTATAGAATCAAATATTGTTTTTTTTTTCCAAAAATTGATCAAGTTGTTATCTTCCTCAGCAAGAGTTTTCAGAAGACTTTGACTTTGATACGAATGTTTTTTAGCATGGATAAAATATCATCCCCATGCAATGGCGCTGTTAATATGTGTAGATTTAATTCGCCAGATTAACGACAAAATCTTCCGTCTCTTTTCATGTGCAATGTGCCTATTTAACAGCGCCATTTTCTGTGGTGCTGTGGACACATTGCGTCTGCAATAATGACAGGGATCGCTTCTTACGCGTGCACCGTTGTCGATTCGGTGGTGACGCGCAGGAGGCAGGAGTTGTGAGAGTCATCGGATAGCCTTGGCTGCGGAAAGACGTCCTTCCCGTGGCCAGATCGAGTTAATAAGTTAATAATCGAGTCTTGTAGGTATAAGATATTTATTTACAGGTGAGTGCCAAATCAGATTTTTCCGATGTAACTAAACAAACACAATCACATTAATTAAATTTAGTTTTATTTCTAAATGTAATTTTTAATTTAATTCAAATGTATATATTATAGGGAAAAAATACAGGAAAAACGCAAATGGTTTTGCGAAAATAGACAGGATTGCCGTGCATTTCTGTAAAAAATATTCATGGGTGGTGCAAATTGATCCCTTGAGAGGTATTAGGTCGCGACCGAAAAAGGTTAAGAGTCCCTGCATTAATGTAATATTTAAAAAAAATGTGGAAAACCAATATTCCGTGACCTCGCATTTTTCCATTCCACTTCCAATCGATGATCGACGGAATTAACGTCGCCACGTATTTTCAGTACCTGCGAGACGAATTAATTTTTCAGACACATTTCCGCAGTCCATGGTCGTCTTTACGGATTGTTTATCAGGGTCGAAACGACGAGGGTTGATCGATCATCCCACCGCACCTTTATTTCATTCGAAAAACAACCCCGTGCTCGACTTATTATGCTTTAAAGTGTATCACGTGGCAATGCGGTAATCAATTTTCAACCCAAACGATGTTATCAACTTCTTTATGCTCACACAATTCATAATTGTATTAAGGCCGGCCTTTTCGATATAAATTTTATGTTCAAATTGCATTTGGCATTAGATCGTGTTTCCTTATCGAACCACGCTCTATAAAAAATATACTGATTTTATGAGGGCTTTGAACCGTTATTTTTTCATTTCAATTACGTTCTTAGCATTTATATCGGTTCGGTAACGATTTAACCGCTTTTCGGTATTATTCCGGTTCGAACCCCTGGGTTTTTAATTGTCATTTTCTCCCTAAAATAAATTAATGTACTTAAAAACGTATATAAAATTCTTTAAAATTTTAACATGCATTTGCAATAATTAAACACCCCACCCTTCTCTGAATAACTGCGGCTTCAGGGTGCGCGTTTTAAATAAGGTAGTTTCCCTGCTGCATCCAGTATAATAAATAATGGTGATTCTTAAATAAAAAAAAAGACTTCATCATATGAGTCCTTAGAACATATTGCCATATTTTTTATATTTAAAAAAATTGATCGAACTAGCTTTCAGTTCAGCTATTTTTGCCTATTAATGTGTTGTGAAAATGAAAGGACAGGGTTACCGTGCAAGCCTGCTAGTTTACTTCTGAAGGAGTAGATTTTGCAAAAGAGTGATGATACTCGGCTAATGACGCCACTCCAGAATAGTCAAAGGGGAAAAACAAAATTGCTCAATGATAAGAATGACGCAAGTATCTTAATTATCAAAACAAACTCCTGTTCGCAAGACAACACGAACAATCGAGCTTCCACTTGAAGACACTCATTCTGTTCTTAATAGCTTATCCGACGATAGCGATTTCAGTTGATTATACCTTAATTTTTATGATAGGTAAAAGATTCTTTAGAATACGATTTTTTATTGAATAGTAAATATGCATATTTGCGAATTTCTATAAAAAAAAAATATATTAAAATATATCGAGAATGTTTAGACGTGTAGGGGTACCTTTACGGCACGACTTTGACATCGATGCACGAGTGTACGATGAGATGCAAGACACCTGTTTCTGTCTCATGATTTCATAAATTAACACATTCCAGGCCGCTATATTTAAAATAAAGTGTCGCCTGGAATAAGCGCGCGTTTTTTGCAAAATAACGATTCCATTGCAAAAATCGGCGTAATTCTCAAACCAGCGATTTGTTTGAAATAAAATTTTCTGAGTGCTTTCATAGAGATCTACTACATATATATGCATAAATATTATGGTGGTTTTTAACCTGTGATGCGCGTACCGACGTGATAAAATACGAAAGTGATAAAACCAGCGTTATAAAAGCAGAAATAATATGTATAAGCACTTGATATCCTTGAACTTGATACTTGTGTGCATCATAAAATAGATGTTTCGGGGTCAGTCATAAAAAATCGGAGCTAAATATAAGCACAGGAAGAAAATGATACTCAAATGTGTTGTATGGGGTGGAAAGCTGAATAAATTATTATTGTTTAATAGCATTTATATACAATAATATTTTTGTGCGTCATAAGATCAAATTAAATACAATAAACGCGTTTTCGCGTAATCGGATCTGCTAAAGGGGCGCGCGAAACACGTGTTTTCAAGTGAACGGAAATCTATGAAAATAGGCACGCAAAATCCACGTGACGCTTAAATATTTAACACACCCAAAACGTGACGTGATTGTGCTAAATTTTCAGACTGAAATTGTGTCATGCTTCTTATTTTTAAATACCATATGAAAAATAAATGGAACGTAAATGTAATTCGGCTTATGTTATATCACATATTCGGCAATGCACCATGGCCAATTAAAGCTAATCCGTTATCAATATACATATTTTCCGTATGGTATAAATGAATGATTTTATAAGAATGTGTTAAGTTCAGTATGATTATCGGCATGGTGATAGAATTTGGATTAATTTGATATGTTTAAGAGCACGAGGATCTGATGCATGTCGTAATCAACACGCGAAATAAACGAATTCAAAACGCCAGTGCTATTTTAGTCCTTTCTAGGGGTTGTAGAAAAAATAACAAACCACGTAAACACGCTGATATCGAACAGGAAAATCGATGGGCAGATGTGACAAACGACGAAAATGAAGAACAAGCATGGCGAGGTGTTATGGCAGCTGGCGAAAAGAGTGGCCATTGGAAGTACGAAAATTAGGAAGGCTGTACCTTGAACCTCGGGTGACACGCGGAAAAGCAAGTCGGCATGGTGTGACGCTTACCGATTCGGTCGCGGCCCGGACGATATCCCGCTCTTGACCGGCCTCCCATCTGGAAGGACCTCCAGAGGCCTGCGTCCTGAAAATCCAGCTCCGATGTGATGTTTTCGTTATAAACAAACAGACCGAAATGGCCGAACGCACGGAAACTGAAAAAGAATGGCGCGGTCGAGAGGGGGTGGAAAAACAGGGTGCCATAACGGGAGGGGTAGATTGAGACAGGGTTGCCACAACCACCACTTACTGCCGCTCGACTTGGATCGCTTACATAACAATACTTTTACTTGTATATCATTCAACTATATATTCTTATACTTATTTTTAGTGACGAGGCCCATTTTTTATTGATGATTGTTGGATTTGGGACGATACGAATCCATACAAGATACACCCGCACCAAATGCATTTCGAAAAAGTCACTGTTTGGTACAGATTTTGGTCTGGCGAAATCGTCGATCCGTACTTTTTCCCAAACGAAACTACAGCGCTATAGATCGATGATAAGCAACTTCTTGTGGCACAAACTGGATGATATGGATACCGATGACACGTAGTTCCATCAGGACGGCGCTACGTGCCACACAACGCATGCCACGATGGACATTCTGCTTTAGCGATTTGAGGGCATGATTATATGGCGCGGCGGTGACGTGAATTGGCCACCGAAACCGTGATATTTAACGCCTTTAGACTACTTTCTTAAATCGTAGATCTATGCGCAAATAATCGATGCCCACAAAAATCAAAAAAGATCGTGGTGTCCTTCTGAAGAAGATGTATCGTCAAATCGGTCATAAATTGAAGATCTACTATGGTTTGCGGTTTGTCTGGAATTATGGAATTTATCGAAAAAAAAACGCAAATATTCGCAATGGAAATTTGTTCGTTAGTAGTCGTATAAAATTTGTGACTTTTTTTTATTTTTCGTCTAAGGAATTGGCATCGTCAAAGGCCAAGGCAGAAAATCGATGGCCAAAGTTTTATCGTCGAAATCGAACAGAATTTGTTCACCAAACGTCATGCCGTCGAGTGCTCCCTCCGCAGTGGATCTTCGGTGGACTATGCCGGGAGACGCGCGAATGCTTTTCACGTACCCGATCGTAGTGCAAAGACATTGATGGCGGTAATTTTAGAAAATATTGACACCGCTATATTCGAACAGTTAGTGCGGATACAAGAATAAACCATTGCAAGAGTCGAAAAAATGTGAGAATCTCAAGTCACTCACGTCTCACGTCTCAAGTTTGAAATTTGCTCAAGAGGGGGTCCACGGACTATATAAGTTTAAGAACCGCTCCATTATATCATTCACATATAATTATTAGTCGATGCATTTGGGTTGACGATCTATACAATCGTACGATGTGCGCAAGATACGAGAGATCCGTCTCTGTTTCTTTCCAAATGTGTCTCAACGTGCAAGCCACTTTCTGTCTCTGTCTGTCTCCAAGCTCAATGTGTAAGAACGCTCTTTCTGAATTACTGGAATTCGGACACAACACTGTGTCTTACCTCTTTCAAGGGTTAAGCGTCACGTATGTCATCACTCTAGCTTGCGCAAGCAAACTGGACTTACTTGAACTTGAATTTAAAGAACCGCCCACGCTCCTTATCGAGATTGCATCATTTGATAAGATCGCGCAATTGACCTGCTGGATAAGCGCTCAAAAATAAATCTTGAAGGTTTATGCAGCTTTCTATATCATGCGCATGAAGAGGTGAATGTATGATATGGACGCGAAAGATGTTCTTTCCTATAAATGAATATTGAAGAGGCAGTGAGGGATTTATCTGTAGGCACAGAAGGCTATAGAGGCAAAATTTAATGGGACCACATAAAAAGTTTTAAAAAAGGGGGATATATCTATCAACACTTTAAGATTTTAGAGTATTATGACATCATAAAATTGAATGCATGCTGAAAAATTTTTGATCCCTCAATTCAAAGCGAAAATCTAGTCGCACTATCTGAAGGGGGAAAAGTAGAGAGTCTATAGAAGCTGATGAAACAAATTGAGTTGAAATAGTATCTGAGATAAATCAAAATTTAAAGCAATTTTATTTCTTGGATTGGGACTAAAAATGTGTACACAATCGGAACCTCCGGAATATTAGTGTTCTAAACGAAAAGATGTTCATCATCTATCTTTTTTGTCGTTTGATTAGAAAAATAATCCGATAAGACTCGAGCTGTCATATAGCAAAACATAATATTTTTTATAATACAAATGAATAATGAAGATTCTGTGACATTTTTAAAATGGCTTTAAATAGAGTGGGCAGCCCTAGTGGGTCGCTCAATAGCTCACATATTTGCCGGGTTGTGCGCATAGGAAGTGAGGAGTTCGTAGGACTGAATAAGGAAAGATTGGAAAAGTGCCTTCCACTCATGCGCTCTTTTTAAAACCCATTCATCCCGGACGATAGCCATTTTATAGTAAAATTTTACGATTATTCTTCCGAGCGAAACAATATTAATATAAAAAAAATATTAAAATGCATCATTTATCTATTTAAATGTTGTTGAATTGCGGATTTATATTAAAATGTATTTTTAATTTTTTGCAAAAAAATAATCTAAAAATGGGTATTGTTGAATTTAAATGTAAATAATGAATTTAGCAAAGTTTTGAACCACAAAAACGTCATTATGATTTTTGCTTCAATACATAGATGTCGCCGTTTAAAATAATAAATTAAGCATGTGTTCACCACAAGGGCGGACATACGAGAAATCTAATTTGAGATAAACATTTGATTAAATATTGTGCACTACGTATCAGGGCTTCCCAACCGAAACATATATATTTTTTTAATACTTTTATGAATTATCGATTAGTTACATGTTTATAGCATGCACATGTACACAAGCGCATATCTAATTACGAAAACATTAATATTATATTATTTCAACTTTATAAATACTGCTTTTGGGTTGATTATGTTATTGAAATGTTGTGAAACTGCTTCTTAATCTATGATGATATAATGCATATTTCTTTCAAAGTCGTGTCATGATTTAAATATTCCATTTACTTATTGTTGAGAAATTTTCAGGTAAAATTAGAGATATAGAAAATTGTGAAATATAATAGATTTTGAGAACCTTTAGAAAATAATGTTTTGTAAATAGATGCCTTACAGTTTGTACGAGGGTGTATATATAATGTATATATATACGCACACTTATACGATTCAGATGGCCAGAGGCTTTCAATTTATATTCATAGAAATATTTATTAATAAAACTTATATTTTTATAATTTTAACTAATATGATATCATGAGACTAATTAACATTACTATTTACCGAAAAAAAACAAGGCTAAAAATATTCAAATATGAAAGTGAATTGAAAAAATTGTTACGATTCCTACCGTGAATACAAATAAGATTTTACATAATGTGTAAGCAATTGTGTAATTAATTTGTTTATCTAAAATCATTAAACTCTTTTATTCTATGCATATTCAGCCAAGCAGAACTTAACAAAGAATTTGAAATTAACAAATCACTACGACGACACTTGAGTTTGTAGATACAAATTATGACTCAACGATATCAATTCAATATTCTATTTTCTTCTAAATCGTTTAAAATTCATCAAACTTGAAAAGTGAATTTGGAAAAAGAGAAGCCTTTTCATTCTCAAATTGCAAGAGTAACATAAAAGGCAAAGTTGAGCGTGGTGAAGCCTTCATCCTGCATCGTCCTTGCAAAATTAAAAGCTCCTGAACTTCAGAAAAGTCTTTTGTTTTAATATAATGTATATTCCAGGAAAATCTGCTCAGACTCTATAATCACCCATTTCCTCATGAAGAAGGCATCATTCGATACGATTACTTAGCCAATGTTTTGACTGAGCATTTATTTAAAAACGCGAATGACGTGAACATCTTTAATATGAGGTGAACATGTTATGTGAGACAAGAGATATGAATATGGCCTATTCCTAAGAATGGACATTGAAGTGCCTCTAATTCTGCGATATAAATATTATTTAATATTTACACAATCAAGATAACTTTCAAGCAACGCGATTCATAGAAATGATAATTTAAAAAGCTTGGAACCTATTGTTAAAGATCACTTCATCAACTGTTTTCATTACGATAAACAATACATTTAAATATTGCGTTTTTAGATTATTAATTTTGTTTAACATGTTCATGGATTTCCCCACTCCGCGTAATAGTCGTTATTACAAACACGATTATGTAATGTTTAACATTTCGTTGATTAGTATTGTAGATAGTAGAGGTCCAATGATCGTTGTTGTAAAATCAGTAGTGTGTTTATTTCATAGAAGGTATAAAAAAAAAAACATAAAAGATCCGACTACCAAACTGCTTGAGATATCATGTCAACTGTGTCGAAAAAAGCAGTTTCGAGAAAACGCATTTAAATATTTCATTCTGATATGACCGACTTAGTTGCCACGTCAATAAAATAGCTATAACTCCGTAAATAATTGGAATTTTAGAAATTTCTTTGGAACATATATATTCTTAACAGTCTAAACTTTGAAAATATACAAAAAACATCAATGATTTTTTCTGAATTCTAGAGAAGAATTAAAGTCTATTTCAATATATAAAAATATTTCAATAGGAATATTTATTGAAACGGCGTAATCATTAAACAGTTGAGATTTTTTTTAGGATATTATAATTACGGTTGTAATTTGAATACATATTACTTGTAATTTCACTAATGAGTATGCTGGCGAAGAAATGTCACAATTTGTCAATGTCATGACCCACTTTAGATTTCGCAAAATTGATAACTAGCATATAAAAGATATAAATTTTCTGAATTTGGATTTAATAAAAATAATAAAATAATTTTGGAAAATATACTAAAAAATGAAATTTACGCATTGATACTTGTATTAGAAAGTGAGAGTTGTGACTGCATTGTTTTTATTATGAATTATGTTATTTGTAAACAACTTCGAGGTCAAATATTAAAAAAAACTCTATTGTCTAAGTGTGAGACTATCGAATTGTAGCTTGTAAACAAACATAAGTGAATATAACAACAGCTTTCTTTTTGACACATTATTAACAGAGGCACTTCTTCTTGTATGATCAAATTAACCATATCGCGCTTCGAAAGGGACCATACTATTGACGAAAGCAACTTATGCTAACAGAAAGGCAAGGAAAATGAAAAAAAAAATTAAATGGTTTTATCTAGATGACGTATCCGCATGCGCAAAGTTTATCCTTCTTCATATTACAAACATTCCGCTCAAATTTAACATTACAACATATTCTAACTTTCTAGCTCGTCAGTGATGTCGTTCACACCATTTTCAATTTCACAAAAATTGTTTTTGACGTAAATCTCTTATAAGCATGGTAAGGCAAATTGTCTTCAACGTCACCG
The DNA here is from genome assembly GCA_008973525.1 of Stenopsyche tienmushanensis. NCBI lineage: Eukaryota > Metazoa > Arthropoda > Insecta > Trichoptera > Stenopsychidae > Stenopsyche > Stenopsyche tienmushanensis. The sequence continues at coordinate 1,623,789 of WACJ01000403.1, forward strand.
AAAGTGAAACTCCAAGCAGCGGTTGGTCAGAAAGAAGGGCTGTTCGAGTTTGTCGCATACAACACATAAACGCTTCGTTGTATGTATGTAATATGATTTTTTGTTGAATAGTAAGTATAAACGTTTACGAGTTTCTATTAAAATAATAATAATATATTGATACGTGTAGGGGTGTACCTTTACGGCACGATTTTGCCATCGACGCACGATGACGAGACGCAAGACACCCGTTTCTGTCTCACCAGACCAGAAGCAGGCCTATTTTATTATATAATACACAACATACGACCATATAAAAATTGTCATTTTAAATAAACTTTTCAAATGAGCTACGAAGAACTCTTGCGCATTTTCTTAGCTGAATAAAAATAAAATTGCGCAATAGGCCCTCGATATGCGCAGTTTTCTATTACGATTTCACTATTGCGCGGCATCGAGGACGAGCACGGTCTAGTTTTTCAATTTGAGGTTTGTATTTCGATTACAACGATTTCTATATGCTACGTAAAAGTGAAATCGTATATTCTAAAGGACGAGTAAATTCTTGAATCTCCTGAAGCACGAGGCGTAAGCCTCGTTTGATCTGTCATTGAAATAGAGGGTAGATTGACAAAACTACGCTAGCTTTTTATTATAGACGGTTATAAATGAACAATGAATATTTTCGAGCGATAAAAAATAAATATATTTCAACAAGAGCAGTGGAGAGTCTCTGGCTCGCGTGCTGCGTCTCGCTCCGACGCGCGCTCACCTCGACCGGTCGAGGAAAGATACGACACAAAATTAGAATTCGACTTACTGTGCATTTTAATATTATTAAGAAATCGTTATCATTTTTTTGTTCGCATCTCTAATTCGTCGCCGTCGACGCATCTCGCGACTGCATTCGGATTGCGGAGAGCGCATTTACATTTGTGATAAGTCTGAAAATACGACGCAAGTCGTTAAATATGTGTGTCGCTCGATTATTTATCGGCGTTTGACGTTTTCGCCGAAACCGCTGCAAGTGCAATCGCCCTCGTGTCAATTCGAAACGAAATCGAATCGCACGCAACGTCCGTCTTCCGTTCCGTTCCGTTCCGGGCCGCATTCCGAAGCGGGACAGAGAGAGACGACGGACCGATCGCCTCGTTCGAGATCGCTCGGGCCGATCGATGTCGATCGCGCGCGATCGAGTTCGAATCCGCAGAGCGGGCCGTCGCAATAACAGGGAGGGAGTGGGAGGTCGCGAGTAGTGTGGCAACCCCGAGCTCTCACATGTCGCGCGGCCGCCGCGAGTCGCGCACGTCTCCACGCGCGCTCGGCGACACGTGCCCTCTCCGCTTATCGCTCTCACACTTGTTAGTAAATACCGTCCTACCCTCCGCTCCTCCGGGCTGTCGATCCTTCAGTGTTTATTATATTTCGACCTTCAGATCGAACGTGACAGTGCTCGTAAATTAACAAAAAAAAAAACAAAATGGAGGACTCCAGTTCGACTGTGACGAAGAGATGTGAAGTTTTAATCAAAATGAAAAGGTCAAAACGCAAGATTTAATAACCCGCACATAATGGATGTTGCGATGTTGACGTCGATCTGAGTCGATTCCGATCGGATCACCGCTCCGGACGCGGAGGACGGCCGTCATGGAGGACTCGTACAAGGTGAGGGCGAAGGCGAAGGCGAGAGCGAGACGATCGCCCGTCGGGGCGACCGAGCGCCCCCGAGCGATCCGACCGCTTCGCCGTCGCGTCTTCCGTAAAAAAATAAAAAAAAAACAACGCGGACGACCACTGGTCGGCGAGTCGATCGTTATTTTTTAAATCGCTTCAAATGCATCCGTTCGTTTCGCGCCGAATCGGATCTGTTAGTTTTCGTCGTCAAACTTGGAGCGATTTTCGCACGCGAAAGCTCTCGACTGCAGACCGCAAGCGCCGTCGGAATAAAATCCGGCGATTCCGACTAGCGACCGAGTCTCGATTTTTAATTTCCATATTTAATTTTCTTTTGTTTCATTGTATTTTTTCGATTTGTTTTTTTTTTTGTTTTGTTTTGTTTTCGTCACGTGTTTGGACTTGCATAATTTATTCAAAGTCGACGATATGGGTCGAGCGATCTCCGCGACGCGCGGGGGGGGGGTCGTCAGCTGTTCCTGCGGGGGCGCTCGGGACGCTCGGGCGAGATCGCGCGCGACCCGTCCGGTCGACTTCGGACCTCTCCGACGTCGTTCCCGATCGCTTTCGACTCGTCGCCGCCGCGATCGTCTCCTCGTCGATCGTTTGACGTTTCGTTCGCCGAAATCTCTCTCGTCGGCGAACTGTACGAGAGCCAAAGTGCGTCGGGCATTAATATTAGTTACAATCCATTATGCGCGTGCTAAATACACGACACTGCCGCCGTTGCTCCGAAACGCCCTTCGGATTCGGCCTTTGTGTGTCTCGTTTTAAATTTTATTTTCAAATTTAATTCGATTGCGTTTCGATAACCTTTTTTTATAATTTTTGCAACTGATTTTTTCGAGTTAATAAAAAAAATATTTTTAATTATTTTTTTTGAAAAATTTGCGTCGCGGCGCCAATCGTCGGTCGCCGTCGAGGAGCGCATCGAACTGGGAGTGCGTTTCGTTCGATTTGAAAAAAATATGAAATTTGAAAAAAATATAGTAAAATTTGAAAAAAACGTCACAACGTTTTTCGCGATCTCCGGACGCTTCGAGGCGGGAAGCTTCGCAGGGTCGCGGGAGAGCCTCGGGAGGCCGAAGAGAGTCTCGGAAGCGACGGATCTCGGAGCGACGTCGCATCGTCGGGCGGAAGAGCGAGCGACGCGCATTCCGCAAGTCGAGCGCGCGCCGCGTCGTCACCGCTTCGGCTAGATACGCGAGGGTACACCGGAGGAAACCGACATGTTGTTTCTCGGCGCCCGCTAATAAAGTTCGTTTCGAATTTGGTCGGATCGCCCGAAATTTAGGCCCAATTCATACTACAGTGCCGTTCGCAGTTCGATCTCGCTCCGGTCTCGGGTTCCATCCCGGTCCGATCAAATATTCTCACAAGAAACGATCGGAGCATTCACACTATCATCGGATCGCTCCAGTTCCGATCCGAATAAAATCAAACGGAGGGCCCGTCCCGCGTCCACCGTTTAATTTTACGTCGTCTTATTGCGAAATAGAATTAGTTTTTTATCCGTCTCGGGCGCAAGGGCGGGACGAGGGAGGGGTCGCGAGACTCGGGCTCCCGCTCCGACCCGAGCGGATTCCCGCGAGTCGGCGGTCAGTCGCCGCTCCGTCGTCGATTTTTCGAATTCGGCCATCCCGTCGTACATTTCTCACCCCTTTTATGATTCATTGCGGTTCCGCGTGGAATGTATTCTCTATCTCGTTTTTTTTCTCTGCTTTTGCGCTTTTTTCCGGACGATTTTTCTCGACGCTCCTATTTTGGAATGTATGTGCATTTTTTGAAGAATCTTTCGTTGCAATTTTATCCCACACCTTTTGTTTGCATTTTTCAACGCGCGCGCGAAGTAGGTCGTCGAGAGATTCGCGTTAGATTTTTCAATTTTCGATCGAGCGACTCTCGGCGCGTCGCAGTCTCCCTTCGTCGATCTCGTCTCGCGAGCGCGGCCGTTTCGGGACTCCCCCGCGAAGCCGTCGCGCCGTCGAAACGAAAACGGGCAAAATTTAGCATCTGCGGCAAGAAATTTTTTGAATCCAACGTCACAGAGACGCCCGTCGCCGGCCAGACATTCGATCGATCAGCGCGTTCGATCTCAGCGTCGAAAGCGATCACGACGTCGAAAGCGATCTTCCCGTTCTCGCCGATCGGGCGACGAGTCGCAGAATAGCGATCCGGCCTCACGCGAGACGGAATCGAGGCGATCGGGGGCGACTCGAGACGCTCGCCCGTCGAGAATCGCCGAACGGCAATCGGCATTGTGTAAATAATAAATAGACACAATATTGTAATGGACATGGAGTTAATTTCTGCCAGTGTACGCCCTGCCGCCTAGCTTCGACGTATACCGGCAGAAAATAATTTCCACAATTGTTCTAATTTTGATACTCATTACATATTTACAGCGCAGATGTGCGATCGTCCGGAGAGCTCGAGATCGGTCGGTCTCTCCGACGACGCGATCTCCCGCGCGACGCGGGGAGATCGTCGAATATTTTTTTCGCGGACGTCCGACTCGGAACGCGGACCTCCCCCACCCGCCCGGCCTCGCCGGGCGGGGGGGAGGTCCGGGCCCTCCGCGTCGTTCCGGGTCCGCCGCGAACGCTCTCCGCGACGCGACTGACCCGAGTCGTTCTTCCCCAGCTGATCGGATCCGCCGTCGGCCAGCACGGCGCCTACGCCTTCTACAAGGCCCTCAGGATGACGAGGAACGGCGGGGAGCGGATCGTGGCCATCGGAGACTTCTTCTTCGTGCGGCTGTGGCAGGACTCGGAGCTGATGGCCATAGGTGAGTTGGGGTGCGGGCCGCGGGCCGACGCGCGTCCCGTCGCGCCCTCCGACACTCCAGACACGTGTGCGTTACGCTTGCAGGTGAGCTGCAGCTCCTGTGGACGGACAGAGGCGCAGGGAGGACGCTGGCGAGCCTCCGTCTCTACTTCCTCCCCGAAAACACCCCCGCGGGAAGGTCGCACCACGGAGAGGTATTTCGCTTTCAGATCTTACTTTCGCGCGATCTCTCGTCGCCCGGTCCTCGCTCGACGACGGCCGAGTTGATAAAGCGAATATATGTTAAACCTCTCGGTAATGTTACATCGGACACTAGAACACATATTCCTGTATCAAACTGTGCACCGGCGGAAACTGATATTTGCGTATTTCGCTCTCTTTTTTTAAAATTAATTTTACGAATCGATCCGTCGCCGCGGTCCTCCGGGCGACGGCGGAGCGTCGATCGCTTCGAAAATTTAAAAGATCGTCTTCGATTCGAACGGTCCGCGCGCGTCTCGGCCCCTCTCTCGCTCGAGCGACGTCCGTCGGGCGACTCGACAAGTTCAAAATTTATAATCTTGAAGAAAAAAAACCCCTGATAATTATGACGAAGAAAAAACTAAAAAACGGGAGAGGCGGGAGAAGCTCCGACCGGGGCGCTCGGAGTCGACGCGGAGTCGTCTGCGATCCTCGGTTCGAATCGCTCCGGTCGGGGCGGTTCGATTCGATCGATCCGAAGTTTTGTTTGAAAAATTTTCAATTTTAACAATTTAAATACAATTTTAGCTCGCGCTTTGTTCGCATCGACGCAGGGGAGATTCGATCCTATTCGCCTCGTGCATAAGGTCCGACTTGGAGCGCTCGCCGAACTCTGCGCCCGTTCGACGAGCGCGACGTATAAATTTCGCACTTATCGCAGTCGGCGATTCGGTCGAGATTCCTCCGAACTGCTCTCTTAAAATTCCGACTTGCGCCCGTATGTGTGTGTTTGTGTGTGTATGTGTGCGCGGCTTCACTTCGCTCTCTGCATAATTCAAATTACTCGCGCGGCGCGCCCAACCGTCGGTTTCGATCGAGATCGAGATCGGTCGTTCGTTCGAAACGAAAACGAAATCGTTCTCGAACCCTCGGATCGCGCCGACCGCGAGCGCGACGAGAGGGCGACTCGGACCTCGTCGGGTTCGATCTCCGACGTCCGACGGCGGACCGCCGAGTCGGCTCGGGTCCGTCGCGATCGATCTGCTATTCTCGCGGAATCTGCGTAGAATAATTATTTTGTCGTCGAACGCGTAATTAAAAAATGAGCCCTAAAAGGTTGCGCGTCGCCGTTCATATTTATTTTGACTGTACGTCTCTACTTATGTGTGTATTGCCACACAGTAGATAAGCTAACCTTAGCGGAACGTCATATGGTAATATTTATTTGTATTTATAATCTTTCTCAGTATCCACGACTATTACTCGACGGCGTAACCTTGTCGACGCGTCGATTCTTAATTAATTCCTTGAATTTTTTGAGCGCTTATTTTTAAACGTTCGTTCTTTTCCTCGTCGGATGCGACTCGGATCTTCGGCTCCGTGCGAATCCCGTCGTTCGAAAGGATGCACGGCGCTCGAGTCGAAAGATGAAATTAAAAATATATTTATTTCGGAGAATGAGTAAGTAAGTGCCACACGCGCAGTATCGGCATGTGCGCCACCCGCCGCCCGCCGCTTCTCAAACCTCTCGTTACGCACTATTTAAATATCATCCATGTCGGCCCGTACGGAGACCCCCGGTTTCGTGAAAAACGGGTCAAGGTCGACGATGTTTCTGATTTATGACTATAAGATCGTTTGCCCTTTGTATTATTTCAAAACGGTTAAATTAATTGAAAACGTATTCAATACGGCGCCGAGTCGTCCCGATTCCGAGAGACGAACGCCGAAACGCTCGCGTCCCGTTCGACGTTCTGGATTACTCGACGAAACGCATATTTTAAATGCTATCAATCCAAATGCTAAACGTCGCCCCTGCATTTTTTTTCTTCCGTTGAAAACTTATTCGCTTTCCATTTCGACGAGCTCTATTCGAAAATCGTAAAAAAAATGTCGCTCTAACGCGTCAGATGTGCAACCTACTTTCGCAACTTGTCACTTTACAGAGCATATTCATATATCGCCCGGGCTTACAGATCGGGGATGCAATTTTTTAAATTTTAATTAGATAACGTGTTTTGCGACGTTCAGAAGCGACCGGGGATCGGTCCGTTCGACTCGATGCCGTTTTAACCCTTCGCTCCGTACGACGATGCTCATTATTTTCATAGTGATAAACGGAGCAGGGCTGAACAGGGCCCGAACGCGCGTCGTACGATGTTGCACGGTTCGCTAAAAAAATTGAACCTCGGCGTTATTCCGGCGTCGTTTCGTAAATAGTTAGCGAGTCGGACGATTGTCACTTTCGTTAATCGAGAGTTGCGCCGCGTCGGCTTTTATCTCGAACGGTGATGCATATCGCCATCTCAGATTAGGACGGCATTACGCGATAAGATAATTCATCTTATCGGTGTCGAATTAAATACTAACGTTTCTTCGTTACCGTGCCTCACTATCCGTCATCTTCGGGCGTTTCCACCAAAAATTACTTCAAATTTAATATATATATATATATATTAAATCGACTGACCGACTCTTATCGACTTTTTTTTACCGGACATACGGATACTTCGATTTTTACTGAGGCGACGTGCGCCACTCGGCTGATTTTTTGAATCGATTGCTTAGTTAAATTCGATCAGTTTCATGAATTTATCCGATTACAACTGTCAATTTGCATATCGCTATCTGATCGACGTCGCTCGTCGCTGGCTTCATTTTTTAGTAAAATGTTACTTATTTGAAGTAAACGAGCGGTCGAGATTTTTCATCTTATTATTTACTATTTGAACTCATATTTTTTGATCTCTCGAGTGGCGTTTGGTGAGATTTGTTCATATTATTCGAGAATAATTGTGATTAGTCGTGCGCTCGGACAGACTGCGCGCCGTCTTCGAACGTCGAGATGAGATTAAATTTTAGATGCGAAGATATCGAGCGATCGTCCCCTCGCCGTTCGCGATCGACGTTCGAATCCGACCCGAACGGAAAGAAAATTCTCTCCGAACGTCCTTCCGAAATCGATCTCTCGATCGTCGTCTCCGAACTCGATTCGCACGATATTGTTCGTTATCGACGTGAGTTACTCGAAAAGCGAACCATAAATGGAGAAGGCGAGAAGAACCTGCACGGCGTTGCCACAGTCGACATTAAAATGTGCAATAAAAATGCATACGCGCATTCGAGTGCTGCGATTCTCAAAGTCTTTTTCGATCTCTCCCTCTCGGACGTCGTTCTTTCGAAACCAGCTTATCTATCCGACGAGAGTTTCGTACGTCTCGCGGAGTTATTTCGAGACAGAGTTTTCGCGAGACGCGAACAGCGAGGAGCCGTCGCATGCGAAACGATATATTGGCATTCGGCACTGCGAAGGTTAAAAATCGAACGCAATTTTGGAATCTCGGAAACGCCACACAAAATTTGTCCTCCGATTGCTCCGAGATCGGTCGAGATCTCGCACGAACGATTGAAATTTAATCGAATCTCCAGAAAACGTTTCACGGATCGATTCGATTCCGTGAAAGTACACAAAGCCTAGTAAAAAAAATATATAAATAAACTGAACGTCGAAATGACGTAAAATGTGTTATTCGAGATACGCGGAAAGATAAATTGAAATTTAGTGGGTATTGTTTAATTTGGGCAGTGTGCAAAATGACCGATTCCAAATAATAACGAGATGCGAACTCGCTCTCGAAGGTTACGCGCGCCTCTCCGACTTTCCCATTCAGTTTGTCATTTTTATATCCATATAATATTCTTCCGATACGTTTGCCGAAAAATCGATCGATCGGACGACGGTTAGAATTCAGAGCGAGTCTGTTCGCGGGCGAAATTAAAAGAATAATTTTGAATTTCGGTCCAATTATATAAATGTTCGTTTGTAAACAGCCATTTTGTCTTAAAACATGTTTTTTATACAATATGTATTTTTTTTTATATCGTCCTATGTTATTGCACTGTACGTCGGCTGTACACCGGCGGAAACGTTTCCCCTTATTGATATTTGTGCGGCTCGCCGTGCTCGTTAGCAGGAATATTTATATAATTAATTATCGAATTATCATTTTTTCTATTTCGATTTCGGATTTTTCGACTTCGAGAAGCGAACTCTGATCATTTTTTTCGTCCGCTCGAATTTACGGCCGGCGACCTTTCGCGCTGCCGTTCGATCGTCGCGTAAATTCGAAGGTGCGCGTGTCGCCGTCGGTTGACAAATTTTTCTAAACCGCCAAAGGCCGTTTCGGAACTCGTCGTCCGGGTTCGAATCGAACGCGACGAAAGCGCGGCCTGACTTTCTATCTTTTTTATATATATATTTTTTTAATATAACTTAATTTGAAGCATTTCAACTAGAAAATATTCACATCGGGAGAGAACGTCCGCGGGTCGGCGCGCGACGCGGGAAGGATCGTCTTCCATTTTAATCGTCGAGCTCGGGAGAGAACGGACAAATCGCGCAAGAATCGAAGTGCGTTCGAATCGAAGTCGCGCAGACGGAGGGCTCGCGATTCGAGTCGTTCCGCGAGATGCGCATGTTTTGGTTTTTGCACCTCCTCGTCTCCATGGCGACGCTCTCCTCTGCCCCTCGCCCTCGCCCCCGTCCCCGTTCCCGACCCCGTCCTCGCCCCCGAACCTTTGCCCCCTTCGCCCCCTCCCTCATATATATCTTTACTATTTTGTAATTAATTCGCTCAATCGTCCGACTCTCGTACTTGCGCACACATTCATTACGCACTAAACTTCCATCTCTCGATACACGATGATTTCGTATACTCCGACGCGTACGTCGTCATGTCACCCGGACGCGGGTGACGGCTCCGTTTGAATATAATTCAAATTAAGTATAACATTATAGTACGCACTCGCTAGAATAGTTCGCTCGTCTCGGACAATATGTTGTCTTTGTATGTTTTTTTCTTGTTTTCTAATGTTCGAAAATTTGTCTCTTTTGACAACATATAATGATTTTTATCAACTTCTAGACAGTCAGATACCTCTTTCGATATGATGATTTTCTATGGTTTCTCCTGTAAGTAAAGGTAAAGACAACCACTATATGATTTCCGCTGGTAGTTTCTGCGACCGGAAGGCTCATTACTTACCCTATATAATGAAAGAACTTCACCCTGGGTAATATTTGAATGTAATTTTACCGGAAGCCCACATTTTCCCCAGTTAAAGTAAATCAAAGGTGTCAAACTCGCGGCCCGCGGGCCGCATGCGGCTCGCGACGAATATTTTTGCGACCCAGTCAACAATACATACACAGGAATGCTCGATTGAAGCTGCAGAAATTGTTTATCCAGTAAATGTGTTATCATATAAATAAGTTATTAATTTCAAAAGTCTCGAGTCTTTAACATTTCCCTTGCGATGATACGTATTTAGTACGCCATATGAATTCCCATTATTACAACTTTACTACAAATCGGCCCAGTGTAGTAATTACACCATAGTAAAGGAAAGGTTAATTGGCACAATTTTCCGCTTTCTTATGTGAATTAGAATGCGAATATTCTTTTTGTTTTGCTATGCCGAAGTACGTCGGTTGTCCCGCTCCGAGATTCTTAAGAAATTCTGGAGTTTAAAAGAAGAAATATTTCAAATTTTGATTACTTGAAATCTAGATACGAACTGATCCAACGCGGTTGCGAGATATATATTTCACGGTCTATATAAAATAACACTTGTGCGATTGAAATCTAACGCTGCAAGAAAAATATCATATCACTTGTGGCAAAGTTGAATAATTTATATTTGGCTAGTTTTTTTATGCGGTATACCTAAACTTTTTATATTATTGCCCGCGTTAACCCTCGAGTTTGGTGCCCCTGATTTAAACGATTGTTCGTAGTTCTTCTGGATGTTGTCCAATGAACCACCGGCACTGGTCAATTCCTTCTCTTCGACAGCCAGTTCTTCTGACATCTTCTCGTTTCTTTTTTCGTTTGCATATGCATTCTCGTTATCCAAGCTTGAAGTTGATATATCTATTTATATCCCTAGTTTCAATTGTATTTTTACAGCGTTCAACAAACACGAAGATAAAAAATCAGCAACATGCTTGTCAGAAAACGTATACTTCTCGACCGAACGAAGGTTCCGGGATAGGTGTAGTGAAATCTCACATTCCTCATGCCAGAAAGCTGAGCGTCCCGTTGTTATATCTTTCTATAACGACTCAAATCTCAACTTCACTGACGCCTTTCGCGGAAGACTGCAACTTCTAGAGTGTCAACTGCGACCTCGAAATTTGCAATTCTAGCCAATGTGTGTTCGTACGACCCTTTTTTCATAGCGTGGCTGGCATCTGGCTTATCTTCCTTTTGTTTTTGTTAGCTCTGTCAATGACGGAGCGATCGGTCGAGCCTTATCGATTTAAAATAAACAACAACTCGAAGAAAATATGTCACAAGTCGCTCGGAGTCCGCGTTTGACCGGCAGGTTGGAGCGTCGCCGTGCGAATGTCGGATTCGGACCCAGCGACGAACGTGTTAATTCAGTCGGAGAATAGAGTGACCGGGCGTCCTCTGCGAATCGCACTTTCGGACGGAACGAAGCATATTTCGATTGGCGATTGTTTCCACTCAATGTGCGAGTAATCGCAAAACTCTACTACGAAAGTATTCAACCAGCATATGAATGTAATAATCGAGGCAATCGACGCCCGTTATTGAAAAACATATAATTTAATTAGCGAACATATGTTATGTTGCTTCCGCCCAATTGCGGTGATGCTCTTCGAAAGTATTTTTTTTTCACTTTAGATAAGTCAAAGCGGCGAGGCGACGCGCGATGCGATGAGTCCCTGTTTATCTTTCGTAGAAAACATTATTATTAATACCTAAAAATTATTATGCTCAGGGACACATATTGATCAATTCAAAAATGTCTTCATATTTTAATGAATCTCGGTGTTTCAATTTTATCTTTAAATAAATTCAACAGAGGTCATCAGGGCTGCCCATTGAATGATCTCTGCTACGTAAGTGAATCTACTTTGGGATGTGTCGGTCAGAATTCCTTGTAAAAAAATGGTCGCATTAGTAATTGTGTTGTGAAGATTCTGAACAAGTAATGCTTAAAAATTGTAAACGATCCCGCATATGTTAGGATGCACAAGGCGCTTTTAATATATTTAAAATCTCTGGCGATTAAAAGGCTATAAATTGAAATTAAAAAGTTCTGTTAAAAATGTTCTGTTGTAAATTGAAATCGTACGGGAACAACGGTCGGAAGCTCTACAATGGTCGATTTCATAATTCAAATGAATAACAAATTGTCAAAATAAATTAAAATGGTAAACTCTTCGATTATAAATGTGCGTTTTTCCAAATGTCGCCAATGACCTACTTAGCGCGCGATCGAGCGCTCTTCGTTTTATATATTTTACTCGAGCCTCTTTGATAGTTGACGCGTTAGCGTGTGACTTTGCAAAGTAAAAAAAATGTTGTGAATCTGACAAAGTTGAGAAAATTAGGATATCGCGGACGGTGCGTCGATGATACGGGGAAGTCATCGAGAGTCATTTTTTCAGTGCGGGTTATAATACCAATTTAATTAGTAAAGTCCCGGAGATAGGGCTCCGTTACCCGCGGACGCGCGGACGACGCGCATTCGCATCTTTTGCTTCGGCCGACTTTGAAGTCTATAAATTTGAAAATCACGAGCAAAATTACAAAAATCCCTCCTAAAATATCCATTCGTAGTAATTTTTGCTGATTATTATTTACGAAATGCCATAAATATGTATCCAAATGTGTGTCCCTCTCGACTTTGTAATTTAAAAGTTACGTATGATGGTATAGCTATCTCTGTCGATACCGCTCAATTTGACGGCTCGACTAATTTTGTACTTAAACTTAACAAACCGGTTTTATTCATGAAAATATTTCTCCGGTAACGAATGTAAAACTAATCAAAACTCAAATGATTAACAAAAATGATTCCATGGAGATCTCCTTTCCAATGTGTCCGACCGAATATCAATACACACCGCCGCTGCGACTTCCGAACGCAACCAAATCGAAATGGCTCAGAGCGAGGATGAAATTGAGATTCCCGAATCTTCATATAATGAAAATGAATATTTCCGAAATGTATATCGTGTCACAAAAATGTAAAAATAAATTTGCCTCAATATCAGAAACGCGGAGGAAATTTACAGACAATAGCTGAGCGTATCGTATGAAAATATTTCAATTGATAATAATTTCATTCCTTCAAAATTTCGATGTCGATTTACACAACACGTGCCTAATAAGCCACATAAATTTGGGTATAAATTTTGGCTAGGAGCCGATGTTAGAATTAAATATGTTAACAAAATTTCGAAATTGTATGCGGACAGTGCAGGGGTGGGGCGGACTTCGGGTCAGGGGATGACGACACATCTGAAAGGCTTTATTCCTATACTCTGTATAAGCTTTTGCGAATGCATTTGATTTTCCACTTGCCAGAATGAAGACGATAACCAGTTTACATCTCCGCACAGAGACTTTACGTTTGGTTAAAATCGATTTTTTTTTAAATATGCTTCCAACATATTTTGTGTGTTAAATGATTTAACTGACGCAAGCAAATTTATTTTAAATTGGATTGTATTTAGTTTTAAAATTACGTTTTTTTATCGGTAGAATATGTAGAGAATCTAGTGTTATTAGCTAGCTCTTTTCGGTCCTTTGTCTCGCCCGTTTGAAAAATCGATTTTTCTGATGGATTCTAATGTATGTTGAATGCGAATTGATATGTTTATATTTAGCATAGATTTTAACCAAAAATGCGACGCGAATAATTGACAAACAAAAAATTGATTGACAGATTTAATATATTTTTTATTGAATCATATCTTCCGACGGCCAATAGTAGTCCACTATGAGAAGATGTTAACGATAATGATGATTATACTCCAAATATATATTTATATGTTGGCTGAAAATCAGTAGGAGGTCAAATTCCACGATCGTGTACTATACACCATTACGATTTTTTAAATCATTTTTTACCGAAGAATTGACCAAAAAACTTAAAACCGATAAAAATATCTATGCAGCTACAATAATAATTGTAGAATTTATAATATTTTTCTTTAAAATACTGCAAACATTTAGGAATATGCCGTAATTTTAATGAATTATCGGTAGTGCCAATCAAAAGCAAGATCAGGGGAATGAGGTGAATGCTGTGAATGAATAGTAATTCTCATTTAAAGTTCTTAATTTTTATGGTGATGCAATATGACGTTGTGCCTATTGATGAGTTCTGGACGAGTTTGATCGTCGATATACAGTTTTGAGCGAGTTGATCCGAGTCTCAGCTAATCCTTCAATGGAAAGTTTTGGATTTGTCTCCATCAAATTCCGTAGAACGTCGTTATCCAGTGTTTAAGGCCTCCCACGACTCGATTCATCCAGCAACAAAAAATTGCCCGATCGAAATCTGGCAAACCACTTTCTGTATGTTCGTTTGGCAACACGATCATCTCCGTACACATTGCAAATGATTTTACGAGCACTAGAGGCAGATTCGTCTTTTTTGAAGAAAAAAGAGAGTCAATTTTGATTTGTTTTTATTTTGAGATTTTTTCCTCTGAAAATCCGGTTTTTAATATAACAATTAAATTTTAATTAAAAATAAGATCATCATTAAAAAAAACAGATCAGAATTTCCACGTGTCCTAATACATCAAAATTAATACTTTCTTCAATAAAAACTACATTTTTCTTATGATTATTGATTGTTCTGATAATTTTAAATTTGGCTTAAAAACGTTTGATTGCATGTGCCAATGATGTATTTTTTATCTTTGTGATTATTATGTTATGTGTAATAATGTTTAAATGTAAATTGACATTGTCGACAACGTCGTGCAACGCCTTTGACATTGAACAAAATGCGATTTATTTTAATATATTCGATATTTTAATTCTATACTTCTTAAAACCGAAAACCGGTGGAAACCGGTTTTGTTCGAAAACTGAAAACCGGCTTTAAAGAATATCGGTTTTTATATAATAGCCAGTCAGAATAAACTGAACAATGATCGTTTCAAAGCGTATGGCTACAAAATGTAAAAACAGAGGCGTAAAAACGGCACGTGTTTTTGGCGCTACATAAACAGATCGATGAAAAGTATTTCGAAACTCAATTCTAGTCAATTGTGACCAAATTTCGTAATAGAGAATAATAGCGGTGATAAAAAATGTATACGTGAATTTAGAGAAATATAATTTGTGGTATGAATTAATTTAATAGGAGAGAAGTTTGAGAAGCGCGAGTCGAATGTGACGTGGAGGTCTGCCGTATCGCCTTCTGTTCTCCCCAAACTTTACGTGCCCGATAATTATTATTCCACATTTGCCGTCTATCGAATTCGTACATTTAACGGCCATTCCGTAAAACATATGTTTTGGATTTTCAATCATATTTTGAGCATCTAGCTATCGATCGTGCCATATTCCGCGAGATACTCTCGTTTGGCCCCTAATTTAATTAAATTAAAGGGCTAATTTGTTGCTAAAATGTGGGTGTTTTTGAAATTGGGTCCTGCGAGACGTTGGCAGTGCGCGTTGAATATTTGAATTGATTAAATGCACATATACGTGCATACGTATATTTAACTTTATATTATTACCATTTATTTTGGTTTCCGCCAGTGTACGCGGCAGGATTGTATGAAACAAATGTCGCAGTGTGTGAACAGCGGCTTCACAATAACCTTTGTTTTTTTATTTTATTATTTTTTTTTAAATATTAAATCCGTCCTCTGCGATGATAAGGCACACGACGCAATGGAAATGCATCTCGCACTATCGCTCGACGAATTTGTTTATTGTCGATGTTTTGTCGATCGGTAAGGAGGTTGCTCATTAAAATATATCTGAAATGCTAACAAGTCGATGGATAGATAAAATTCAACGTCGACCGGCGCATACTTAACTTCTATCAGTATCTATTTCGGCTTATTTGCTAGGCGTGCAATCATAAGATAAAATTAAATGGAATGATTCATTGTTTTTAAATCTGTAGTTTTCCTCCCGACCTCGGGTCGCGGCGATGGTAATTTTTTTTTCGTGCGCCATTATAAAATTTCAATTTCTATAACTCGCATGTAACGAGAGTAACGTAATGTAACAAGTCAGATTAATAACAGCGTTTTGAAATCTATCAGCAATCGGATTGAGATTATCAAATTTTTGTCTAATCTTTAATATGTTTAAATATGTTGATTTAATATAATTACGTATTTGATGATGGAGGGGGAAATATATATTTTTAGTATCCTTTGTACGTATCAGATGTACAGCTCAGAGCCATCTATTTGTATGCGATGTGAATGATTTTTGTTACGGTTCGTTTCTTAGATAAATTATTATTTTTTTCCTCCGCCCGCAGCAAAGATACGAACCAATAAATAGAACTGAAGCTTATAAATATAGAATTGATTTTACTTCTATTTCTTAGATTTCTATATTATGATCCTCGATGCTAAAATTTTATCTACTTGCATGTCGTCGATATTAGGCATGCTGTGATTTCTGATTCTAAATTTTTATTTCTATCATAACTAGGGGTCCCAAATAATTGGTAAAATATTTGAATATTTTATATATATATCCATATATACTAGGTACCTATTATATTTTATTTACATGGACTAATATAGTTATATATATATGCTTACTTTCAGGAATAAAATTTTAGACATCTGTTTACTATGTTAAATAAAATAAAATGTATATTGTATGCAATTAAACAAATATTTTTTACAAGATAGTATTCTAATACAGCATTTTAATTACGGGGCTATCTAGATTGCCATAATGGATTACAAAAGAATAATAACAGCATAAAGAAAACACAAACAAATTATATTTAAAAAATATAATAAAAATCAAAAATATTAGAATTTTATTTACTTTCTAAAAATACATATTTTAAAAATAAAAGTGCATCGAACGCTTGTACTTTTAAATTTGATCGTAATTTCGATTTTATTGAGCTTGCTGTTGAAAAAACCCTCTCAGTTGTCATTGACGTTGATTTTATCGATTATCAAAACTTCATGATCGACAAATTCACTTTGACAGTTACTAAACGCAGAATGCAAAATAATTCAAATACAAAACGAAAATGTTCTCCATAATTGTACTTAACGAAAGGCGGAAGCTGGACTGGCTCTTCATTTCTTGAAAATTGAAAAATCAGTAAATGCATTATTTTGCTGACAGAATCATACTCACAGTTTAGATTATCATATATATTTGG
Organism: Stenopsyche tienmushanensis; assembly: GCA_008973525.1. Taxonomy (NCBI): domain Eukaryota; kingdom Metazoa; phylum Arthropoda; class Insecta; order Trichoptera; family Stenopsychidae; genus Stenopsyche; species Stenopsyche tienmushanensis. The sequence goes on from WACJ01000403.1 coordinate 1,640,619, forward strand.
AAAGTTTTTAGAAGCTCATAAATTACATGATTGAGTATTTACTTATTTTTGAGTTAGTCAAGGACATTGTAACGAGTGCATTTGTATTTGTACAAATTGGAAGAAGCATTTGTATTTGTACAATTTGGTCTTCAGTGAAACTAGAAAAGAAAGTCTAAACAAAGAGACCAGCTGGCAAATTTATGATGCTTTTAAAATTTGTCAATGGATAATAAAATGCTTGATACAAAAACTACAACAAATAATACCCATCCTATTGTTCATATGGGAGGTATATACATACATAAAAAGAGGATCCCATAATCAAAGAAATGCCGTCCTATAGAAAAGAAAAGAAACCCTGCTGCGTCCATAAACTACATTTGAATTATTGAAGGCATATCGACGGCTATACATAAGATTTGAAATAAGTTATATTTACTTGAATTTATTACCAATGAACTTTTTAAATTACTTAATTAAAAAACGAATAATATTCGAATAATTCTAATTAATATTTGAGTTTCCGAATATTGGAAAAAGGGCAAATTTATTTGAATATTCGATTGGGACCTCTAATCGCAACACAGTGTAGCTGATGGTAGTCTGGCGATAATTGTTATTATAAATTAGTTTCAACCAGTAACAGAGATTATAAAATGAATGTGCTTTATAAATAAGAAATAAAGTTACATTTTTGTGCTCATTAACAATTAAATTTTACGTTTTTAGGATGAAGTTGTCGGAATTTCAGAACGAGTCGTAGTGAGAGCCGAAGAGCTTCTGTCGTGGGTGTGCGACGGTCGAGGATGGAGATGGGGACTGCGCGCTCCCTGGGCGGGGGACTGCGCTCCCCCTCCTCCGGCTGTGTCGCCTTCGCCTGCTGCGCCGCCTCCGTTACCGACGTCGTCCAAACTCGATTTCTCTGATATCGACAAGGAAAAGGCTCTAATATGTGAGAAATACTCATTTTGTATCGACTATGTTTTGGACATGAAGAATATAAATTGTCGTATAATAATAAAATGTATGTTTTCAGTGGATCCTTCGGCACCGGGTGTAGTGGTATTTTCTTATCCACGCTATTGTCGGTATCGGGCGATGGTTAAAAGACTGGACGGTATAGCACAGCATTGGTTACATGATCCTCTAGTTGCTGCGTTGGGCGGATATTCAGCACCTACAAAAAATACCCGAATTCTGTATTGCAGGGTAATGATTCTTATTTTCTGAATGATATTTGGTTATTTGAGGATTTTAATAACAATATGAGTATGTAATTGTTGCAAAATGGAATGTTATGTGGTTATATAATTCAGCAAATAACAAAGAAGGCATTGTTATTTATTAAACAAAGGTTTCAAATAGCTTTTAATTTAAGTAAGTAAAGTATTTGAAAATTAGTGTCAATCCTTTGAGATTTATTCAATTAATTTAGAATAAATCTAATTGTACTATATTTATTAAATTTGACAATTCAGTAGGTTAATGAATTAGAAAATAAATGTTTCTATTTTTTATTGAAAAGCTAAACTTGTTTCCAAATAACCTAATATATAATTTTAAAATGATTGTAAGAATGATTCAAATAAAACCGATTAATTTATTTTTCTATATTCGAAGGAAACGTTTGAATATCCGGAATTAGAAGGACACGTGTTTGTTTGTAATCATATGGCTCCTAGATTAAGAGGACGCGCTGCCAGAGGTAGGCGGCGTCGAGCCAGATCTGCCTCGCGGTCATCGGCGAGTGATTCATCAACTAGCCACAACAGGGCTTCAACTGTAAGCATTTTATATTTATATATTTTGTGTACAAAAGATGTCATATTTTATGATTGTTATTTTTTTTTTCATAAGCCCCAGGGAATAAAAATTGGACTCCGTAGTTCGGCGCCTTCACCGGCACCTTTACAACCATCTGCGGCGACCGCTTCTATTACCTCTAGAGCTGAAGAACGTGCTTTTATGCAACGACTACGACTTTTTCATAAATCAAATAATACTCCTATGGCAAAAGTAACGACGCTTAGTAACAAAGAGTGTAAGTAATATTTTAATTTTGTAAACATACAATGTCTATTTTGTATATTGGTTTGCTTTGAAAATAATATAGCTTGATTTGTTTTATTAAAAACTCACAAATATATATTTTTTGCAGTAAATTTACAGCAATTATATGGAGCCGTTGTCAAAGATGGTGGCTATGATGAAGTGACTCGATTACGCGGTTGGAAAAAGATTTTAACAAGTTTAGGAGTATCTAGTAGTCATTCCACTTCTGCACGAAGACAGTATGAAAGGTGTGAACTTGCACATGTTGTATAATTTGATTTTATTTAAAGATTGTGTATATTTATGAAAAATTTTATATTTCAGATTATTATTATGTTATGAAAAATCTGAGAAACAATCACCCAATACATCAATTCTAAGTTCTGCATCTAATGGGACTTCTAGCAATTCTAGCACTCCAATAAAGGGAGAAAGAAAGAAACATATCTCCAATATTAATAACTCAATTCCTATAGCAACAATAGATATTTCGGATTCTCCTGTAAGAGAAATTTCAAATACGACAGTTGAAAAATCTTCAGTTCCTAGATTAAGAACCCCTCCTCCGGGGAAAAGAAAAACTCACGATTCAAAGAAAGAACATTCTTTAACATTAAATGGGGAAAAAAGTAGTATAGACTTCGGAAAGAAGAAAATCCATGATTTGTCTTTAGAAAAACAAAATTCATCCGATAAAATTAAACACAAAATGAAATCGGAAATTTCTATGTACGATATTAGAATTAATAACGGAAAGAAAGAAGAAAGCGACGATGATGATACGCAGCCTGAAAATGATTATGATCCCTCAAATATTTTAAAACTAAATTTAGGAATTGAGGATATTGATAAGGAAGACGACTCTAAAGATTATATAAAAGTAACAAAATCTGCTGTCGATTTAAATCAAGAATTTTTAGATTCTCTTCCAAAAACTGAGTACATGAAAGCTGAGGAGACTAAACCGGAACAGCAACAACCGATCAGAAAAATAACCGTGGTTCCACCGGAAAAGCTGATGAGTAAAGAGCAAGCGTTACAAGGATTGTTGGGGTTGGCAAACCTGAACGGAGCTACATCATTACCAGGGCTCGATAAGGTATTGTGCATTTAATTTCGCTTTCGATTATGTTGAATTGCATTTCAAATATGAATATTGTACTTTTTTTTAAGCAGCCGGCTCGTTCACGTCCTTCAAGTTTGCGCAGCGTCCGCGTGAAGCAAGACAGAAGGCAAGGGGCGTCCGGAACATCACCGCCGGCTTTATCCACTACTTTACTTCCGTCGCTACCTCCAGCCTTACCTTCTACAGGCCCACCTTCAGACGATGATCTCATAGAAGTTCCTTATAAACCGAAAAGTCCTGAAATAATAGATTTAGATTTATATGAATCACCGGAAAGTCCACAATCAGCAAAGAGAAAAAAGCTCGATATATTAAAAAAAGGAGGCTTAGAAGTTACTACCGTTCGCGGGGCTAATTGGCCAGTCCTCGATCCTGCGTTCCAACAACAGATCATGAATAGAGCCCAACTTTTGCATATGTATGGAGCGTTTAATCCAGGACAGGAGGGTTTATCTCCGCCGAAAGTTACCCAAGGAAAATCAATTTATGGATCTTCGAGTCCTGAAAAAATTGTGTATGGAAATCCCAAAGATCCTTTTATGCCTCCGCCTCATGTTTTACAAGGGGTCGCTCCGAGAAAAGTGACCTGCACGCAGCGATCCTCCGGGATAGATGTGCTCGATTTAACGATCAAACCTGCGGTAGAAATAATGCGCGTTCCGGGTATTATTGATCAGCCTCAAAATTTAACAGCGAAGAAACCTACGTGTCCATCCAACAACGAGCCCAGACAAATAAATCCCGCATTAGAAATCACGTTAGTAGCAAAAAATAAACCTCCAAGAACGCCGCAGAAAAGGTCTTCATCTGGAAAATTTATGTCGAATAAAGGCCATTCGTCTTTTATTAATCCGTTAATTCAAAATATTCCTGCCTTGTTACCTCGAAATCAAAGCTCGTCAGTTCCGAAGAATCATTTGAATCATCATAATTCGGGAGCGAATTTAGTAATACCCAATTATCAAGTTTCAAGTACATCAAATATTGGTAGTGTTTCACCCGTTTCGCCGAGTACTCCTCTCGGTACCAATATTACGTCGAGTTTTCTTCAAGGTGCCGGCGGGACGTTACTCCAAATGGCATCGTCGACGGCTAAATCGTCCAGTTTAGGCACGTTACCGCTGGCGCCTCTCTTAGACAACTCGTTGTATATGAGCGCGTTGTACAGTAGTATAACTCAACAACTAACGCCGGGACTATCGGATCAACACAAAATAGCACACATGTACAATGAACTCGTTTCCGGTTCCCTTCTAAACAGATATCCCGGTATGTCAACGCCGCCGGGAGTTATTGCAACTCCCACCTCCAAGAGTTGAATCGGATATTGATTAAGACTGTATAAAAGAATAAATAGTGATAAATGTGAACTTGGCTATGTTTTATTAGCCATATTACTTGTGAGTTACCTCTTTATAAATTGTATTAGTTGTATTATTTTTTTATCCACGTGTTCGAAAGTCATCACTGTATGATATTCATATTGAAATTGACTGTAAAAAATCTCCCCGTTTAACACTTAAATTATTTAAATGTAGGTTTCTCTTGCATTCTCCTCGATGCAGATTTTCATTATTCATTTTAGTCAAATTGAGTGTTGAATTGTGATGTGCACAAATTTACTGCCTATTTAAGTTTGAGACGTTGACGATGATCATCCCGTTTGTGCGAAAATATCAAACGCCATCATAGGGACCATTACAATTCATGTAAAAATTGTACTGTAAATTAATCATTGGTTGAATTATGATTTGTATGATTAGAGAATTCTAACGCAACAATATCGAAGCTTTCTCTAGTAGGAACACACTGTTTGTAAAAATGCACATTTTACACAACAATCGATAACAGTTTGGCAGTGACTTAACGTATTTGCATTCCTCTTTTATGTCAATGTGTATTTTGTGTTTGGAAATTAGCTATTAATCGAATGGTCGAATTTTATGTGAAATTTTTTTCATTGATTTGCGAATCTATTACTGATCAAACCTGAGGAACATTGTGTAATGAATCGGTTGATTCTTGTGGTCCATTATATCTAATCTCGTATCAATATGAGGTTCGTTCTATAGGAATATGTAACATTTATGGACTTTGCCAGTAATTTTTTTTTTATAAACACATATTGTAAAGATTGTATGAATAATGGGAATTCGTCTATTTTTTTTTTCTCTTAATTTTGTAGTTAGTAATGATACAAATGTGATTCAGTTAAGCATCGCAATAATAATTTTTACAATCCAAAATGTAAGACTGGTGTTGCTATAATTTTTTTTTTTGTAAGGTTATATAAGTACTGTATTCCTTTATATGTTATTACAATGTATACATGTATTTGATTTGGAGATTATGTGCCATTGATCCAATTATTGGTATGTAATTCTTGATTTTATATCAACCATTTTAAGAGAGATATATTATCTCAGCTCTTTATGTGCCATGAGCGATTACACACATATTTACTTGTATGTCTTGAGATTCTTGTACGTAAACGTAATTTAAAGAGTTACTTCTTTGAATGAACTCACGGGGGAGCTGCATAGTAACTATGAATGTGGCACATAAAGAATATTTATATTTTTAATTATGTTACAGGCATTGCATTAAAAAATATAAAGTGTTAAAAGATTTTAAATTTATTCTTTTAATATACAATTAAGCTGTGTGATACATGTTTAATTTTTTATTGTCATATTTTTTTTGTTAATTTTGAGTTCTATGTTATTTTGAATTTTTATTAATTTATTTGCTGTAAGTGCTATTGATTTTATTTCACAAAATTGGAGTTTGAATGATTTCTAAGAACTCGTATGACATTTTATGCATAGTTTTTTTTATTAAATTATGTTAATTGAGGTGATGTAAATTATTAGGTAAACCCAATATTAATATCGGATTTTGTTAATGAAAACTGATCTCGTATTATTAAATTTTGTTTTTTGTGTCATGTCCCTCTGATGAAAGGTCGCTGGTACTCCTGATCATACATATATAATGAGTAGGATGAGTTCCTCTGTGACAATCTTGTATGTGGTCTGTTATCACCAGCGTTCCGTTGGAGATCACAAGATGCATTGGAACACCTATATCTTAACCTTATTGGACTGCAAATCGTGAGACAGAGATGGGAATGTCTTGGGTCTCATCATATAGCCGTGCCGTAAAGGTTTCTACACGTCTAAACATTCTCAATATATATTTTTATAGAAACTCGTAAATGTTCATACATACTATTCAACAAAAAAAAAATCGTATTCTAAAGAATCTTTTAATTGTCATAAAATTTAGATATAATTAACTAAAATTGCTAAAACGACTTTCGTTCGTGTTGTCTTGAGAGCAGGCGTTTGTTCTGATAATTAAGATACTCATATCATTTTTATCGTCGACCAATTTTGTTATTCCGCCTTGACTGTTCTGGAGTTGCGTTATTAGCTGAGTATCACCACTCCTTTGCAAAATCTACTCCAGAAATAAACTGGCAGGCTTGCACGGTAACCCTGTTATTTTATTTTTGCATTTAACGCAGTCTAATACTTTTTTGTAATTGAATATTGTTATACAAAGTAATTTCAATTATTATCTAACCATCTATTAATTAAATTTAAAGTCCTATTTTTTTCAATATAAAATTTGCGTGATTTTGAATTGAAAAACTTGGAAAGGGTCAATTCTATCTTGTTCGATATTTTATTTTCTTTCTCTTAATAAATTGTTCCACTGACCTTGTAATCTGAAGGTTCTTATTTTTTTTTGTGTCTAATCAGCCACATGAGGTTGGGCGTTGTCACGTTACAGGATTATGTTACGGTTTTCCATCAAATCATAATGCTTCATTCAAAAACGATTTAGTTGTTCATAATATGACTGTGTTGGGATCATTTCGATTTTTTTCAATAATTCAAAATAAATTATTTCCTTTGCATCCCACTACGTACAAAACATTTTTTTTTAATGTAGTCTGGTTTTCGGGATTGGAACTGCTTCTCCAGGGGTTAGTAATTTGAGTATTTTGGACCACTTCATCCACTTGATGTCTCTTCCTCTGGCTGTCCTCTTCCAAGTCGATGTTTTCAGATTTTTTTTTCCACCAACGTTGATATTTCCTGATATCCAATGTCACCATAAATAGAAAAAAAAAAAATAATCTTGTGGTTTGCTGATGTTTTTTCATATGGCGTCAGCATGTTACTCTACAAATATTGTCTTGATGGACTCAGCTCTTCCATTATCCCTGAACTCATTAAAACGGATATTTTTTTAACTCAAAACAATCTTCGAATAGTAGACTACTTATAAAAAATATCAACATACGTCGAAAATGCGACATTAATACTGGGTTTACCTAATCAATTTTAGATCTCTATTGAAAAATTCATCTGCCGGGTCCTTAAACTATTTGAAAACATCACTGCCATCTTGACAATCCTTAATACAATTCATAATTAACAAATTTAATTGCTATTTCAACTATATTATTTAAGCATTTGAGCCAATAGTTGAAAAATTATTTAAATAAAACATTCAAAATAATTTATAAACAACAAATATTGTCTGAATCTTGTGTCCTATAAATTTAAAACATTTTATGTTTATGACCTATATATAATATTGTAAAGCACCATGATAGACTTGTAATTTTGATCAGTCGAGGGTCGAGAAAGAGTGCTTAAAAATCAAAGATTGCAATACTATTTACTATACTTTATTTTCGCTTGCTCGTTTGATTTCCAGAATTGTAGAATGCTTCATTGTGGTATGTTTTCTGGGGAAGATCCCGATATTTCCCCTTTGGTATATCCGGTAAGTCTATCTCGACTGATCACAAAGGGTTATGTCTAAGTTTTTTAAACACTTATTGAAATACTTAAAGATAGCATTGGTGCCGCCTATTTATTAATCATTTCGGTGGTAATTTTCAGTTATTTATATGATTCGCTACCATTGCTTTTGATGCTGGTTTTATGTCTAAGAATCATTACGCTGAAAAAAAGGCATTTTTAATGAGCCATATATTTAAATCGAATGGAATTATTGTTGTAAAATGGATTTATTTTTAGAAAATCTCAACGTACGCGTTCGATTATTGATCTCAAGAGTAACATAAATTTGTATTTAAATCTAAAAAGGGCACAACTTCACACTATAGACAAATAATTTTTTTAAAAAACTTAAAATAACCGATTGTTTCATATCTATACTTTCGTACTTTTAGTAAAGTTTAGTGTTATATTAATGTTTTGACATTTCAACAAGTTTAAATTGTAGGGTAAATCATGCTTAAAGAACACACATTCATATGTGCTTATTGTATGAATACGAAGCATTAAATTTAAATCGATGTTAAAAAAAAACCCTCATATTAAAAAAGAAATTTAAGGCCTAATTGATGTGAAAAATGCATTTACCGAATAATTACGTGAGGTGGCACTCTATCGTTATACGTTTATTTTGAAATTAAATTGATTTCTATGAATATTTCATTGTTTTTAATAATAAAAACTCACTTCGAATGTAAACACTTATTGAAATGTCGAATATAAAATCAATACGTCACTTTGTTAATTATTTTAGTCATGTATGCGCTTGTGATTTTTTCTGAAATATTTCAGTTTTGAGAATAAGTTGAATTTTTTTTTTAAACGAATGAATATACTATTAGTGATTGTTGTGTTTGCATTGCATTGTCAAGTCGATGATTAAAATTTCGTTAAACATAAAGAATGTTGTATGTACAACCGCCGAGTCCTAAACGTCGGTTTCTAATATTTGAGGACGATTCGTATATATTGGCGAACAATATTACTACTACAGGCATTTATGATTAAATGCAGTGTACGCGCTTTCAATTTTTCTTGTGAGATAAATGTGTTTGTAAGGACTGAAAAATTATTAATATATGAACATTAAAAAATAATGAAACTACAAATAACTGTAAAAAAAATGATTGTGATTTGTAAGTTTTTGACTTGTTTTTAGTCTTAAGTAGCACATTTTGATTGTTAATTGTAAATACTTTATAGCTCTTGCAAATTATTAAAGAGTTTATGTAAACTACTCTTTTCATGTATTTGTGGAAAAATATTTATTCCGTTCACCTTCTTCCTATCAACAGCAGAAACGGCTGTCCTGATTTGAGTCGAGCTTGTTTCGAAATATTTAAGAAAAAATGGTGAGTATAAATAATATGTATATATATTTTTTGATATTTGCTTTTTATCATTATTAGATTGTCCCATTAAATGAAAGAGTTAAATTCAAACAAAAAAATATTAAATCATTTCATCAATACAATGTATTCTCTTTCAGTAGATGCAACCTTTTCCCATCTATTTAATAGTTTTGCATCGATATAAATAAATGATAGTCGGAAAGAGGCAAGATCAGGAGAATAAGGTGGACGTAGATTTGTTTGCCAACCGAGTTCCTTTAATTTAGTTTCGGTCATCTTTGATTTATGGGGTTGCGGTTGACTACATCTGGCCTCTTCGTACTTAATGCCACTTTTAAACTTTCTAATTTTGAACAATAAATCTCTCTCGTTATGGTTTGACCATATGGAAGGACTTAATGGTAGATCCCTTTGGAGTCCCATTATACATTTAAGAGTTTTTACTGATGGACCTAGTCGAGGGCTTAGTTTCTTTACCTGCCCCTTTGAAAACCATTATCTTTTGCGTTTTTGATTTAAGTACAACACCCAATTTTCATCTTCAGTCACAAGATAGTGTAAAAACGATTGTTTCTTCTCTTTATCGATTAAATCATGACACATACTTGCATGCACTGCCTTGATCTCATCAGTAATGTCATGCCGTATCCACACTCAATTTTATGGTTTTTCCTATTTTTTTCATGTGTATTTGAATACTTTTACGGAAGTGTCTGAGCTTATCTGTTAATTATCGTATAGTCTACGTTGGATTTGATTCAATTTCAGCACACAGGATATCGTCATCCACTTAACCTTTCTCTCACTTCGGACCTTATTTTCTAAACTAAAATTTTCACTTTTAAATTGTTTAAACCATTTCTGGCATTGACAAACAGTTAAAGATTCTTCGAGTATAACAAAAATATTTTTAGTTGAAGTTGTTGCATTAATTTTTTGAAGATATTCATACAGTATGCAATTTCACATAAATTGTTTGTTTGGCACAAAAGCCACCTTCTTAAAATGCAGTTTGAAAATATATTTTTTTGTATAAAATAACATTCACCAGATGTTATTCGACTAACAAAATATATAATACGATTTATCAAAGGGATGGCTGAGACAACAGATGATCAAAAAGTAAGTATGTAAAGAACGACATTCCTAACCGGACAATCTATTATTATAGAAAGCTACTTTAGGTCTAAGTGGTATCGATCTGGAACTGCGACGAGGCATAAATCGTTGGGGATCTGCTTTATCTGTTGCCATTGAAACAATATGAACACAGATCAATGTTGCATTAAATTGTATATCGAAAAATACAAAAGCTGAAATTAAATTTGTAAGATTTACCCAAATATGAAACAATGAAATGTAAACAGAAGATATAAATAGTAGTATCAAGAGTAATTTAGTTTTTCTTCCGTTATCATTTTCTGATTGGTAATAAAATGCTTTATATAATTTCCGTTTAAAAATTGTAGATAACCATTGATCTTTTGAATTGTGTCAAATTTTGATTCATTGTCCAAATATCTTTTATTATCTATATAAATTCCATCATTGAAAATACATTGTTTAAATTAGTTTTTCATCAACATCGGAGATACAGAAATACATAAACAGACGGAAATAGTATCTTGCGAAAATTTATCGACTAATAATATAATGAATCAATTTCAAGTGTATTGTTTGTTTACTTGAAGAAATTACCGAATATTATGTGCTATCAATGTTTATTTATATGCAAGGTTCATGCACGCTACAGCGGTCCTGACAGATAGGTGGCGGACAAACGAATATAGCATTTAAGTTGATGGTGATTTTAAATTAGCTCACTACTCAAAGGGTCAAGTCCGGATTGATTATAAAAAAGATTATTTTGTGCATACGGTGGGATAAGCAGGGAATAATGAAACTGCACAAGTTTATTGTCGACAATTAGAAGTTTTACCGGATCTCTACCTCTTCAGGTTCATGGAGCGATGGGAATATGTATTGAATAACGAAGGAAAACTTTCAAAATCAAATTAGACATAATATATATAACAGTAATTCCGTGAGCCTGAGCACATCTTATCGCTGGAAATATTGGAACATGATCAGAATATTGGAGTTCAAATAATTTGACGAAAAATAAATAAACAATTGTGGAATAAAACAAATTTATTTTGCACATAATGGTTAAAAGTCGACATTGTTTTGTTACAGAAACTTCAATTTTCTCAAAAACATTTCATTAAATAAACAGTCGTTTTAGAATAATACAGATATTGGCTAGTGATTTAAATTCAGAAAGAATTAGTTTTTTAAATGTAAATTTAATCTAACGTTGAAAAAACAATTGAAAATAATTTAAAACCATATTAATGTTGTACTTAAATTAAAAGTGAGAGTATTGCCGCATTACTAAAATAGGTTTTTAATTCTAAATTCAGTCTATGTTTATTTGGGCAACACAAAAAAACAATAGAAAGATTTTCGAAATCATATTTTTGAAAAGTGAATTTGTCGTTTTATAGAAAGAGACGAAATTTATTACATGAATTCGAAACATTGACACAATGGTTTTGGTTTACACATAAAGTTAAAATTATGAATATCCCTTGTGTTTATTTACCACATTTACGCGTACGTTCATTAAGCATTATGCGTATAAATGGTAACGATACAAAAGGGATACGAACAGGCCTTTGAAAGTAAAAATAGTAATTCATCAGTACAGGCATTTCGTATTTGGCGTGCAAATTTAATACAATCCCGATTTATAAATTAAGTTCTTATAAATAAATGACGCGTATTAGTCCCTTGTTGGCTACGAAGTAAAGCGGTATTAAATGAATAAAAAAATACAGGACGAAGTGTCAAATATAAGCAACGATATAATTTCGATGTCAAGAAATAAGGGATCATCGAATTTCGAATCGCGGTACTGTGAATCGACGCAAATTAAATAATTATTATACTTAATTAGTTTGTGGTATTTACACATGGTATGAATCTCCTTATAACGTCGTAAGATACGACGTTAAAATGGAAGGATTTTTCATTTAGTTGTTGTTTAAGAAATTATTCAAATACATCATTCGTGTGTGTATATATATGTTTGCAGACAATGATATATCGTGGAAAAAATTGTTCATCCATTGTTCACTTTCAACAAACAATGGGTCGAGTCTTTTATTTTTTTCGGAGTTATCGTATAGCTATGGTTATTAATTACAAGTGTGGTGGATTAAAACAGTTTAAGGTATAAAATATAAACTATGTGTTATTTTTTTTATATGTAATTGAAAAATATTTCCTGAGTGAAATTAAGCTTATTGTTGACGTAATGAATAGCCCAGTATTTAGGTTTGGTGAAATTATAACAAAAAACATAATTCATTTTTGGAGCCTTGGTATTTTAAAATAAAATTAAAATATTAGACGTTTCCATAAGTAATGTCGTTTTTTACGATGCACCGCCTTCAAAATAGTCTCCTTCAGTCTGTTGAGTAGTAAGGATGTATTTCGAAAATCGGCCCCCTTATCTCTCTAACAACAATGGGAGAGACTTATCTGTTGGAAAAACATCTACAGAGCAATTGGATGAATTAAATCTGATGATTTAAGTATGGAAGACAAGCCTTGAAGTCTACAATCGAGGACAATCCGATGTGTTCAAACGTACAAAAGGCTAATTCTTATTTAAACGGTTAGTGTATTCAAAAAAAGTTCTTTTGTGTATACGGTGGGATTTTAAGGGATAATTTGCACAAGGTGAGAAAATGTCAGAATAGGCATACTGTCAATAATTCCAGCATAACGCGTGAAAAACTCAGGGATTTTGGATGGATTGTCGTCTTGTTGCATCCATTTAAGAGATCAAAATTTTAGTTCTATAGAAGGGTTGAAAATCGCCCTTTCAGACTATATTCAGTCGAAACTCGCTGAATTTAACGAGAAGGGCATGCGTGAATTAAATGAAAGGTGGTAGATAATGTAGGAATTGATTTTGTATAAGAAAAACTATTTTGAATCGCTTAGAAAATAAAAAACGACGTAACTTACAGGAAAATCTAATAATTGAAAATTTTCAGTTTGCACTGAAAATATTATTTCGTTAGTACGAATGCAAAATTTTTAATAAAACAGAATCATTTGAATAAAATACGTTAGGGCTATTATTAAGATTGTCCACACAATTTCGTTGAAAATAAAAAACGCCTTCTTTTTCATTTTCAACATAACATATCGGAATAATTTAACAATGGTATTAATAAGTAACAGAAAAAAGCTGCATATATTATTATCATCTATTGTATACGTTTTAACATTTGAGGTAATCAGTTGTATAATTACTATTTGCAAATATTGCATATAAAAATGTCAGTTTTCAGATATTAGCACGGATCTTGCATATATACTATGAGATATTTCGATATCAACATTCATTACATATATACTGTATATAAAAAGAACCTGTGTATAATAATTGATCTAGATATATTTGAAGAAACTATGATATAAATATTTATAAATAAATCCTGATTCATATATGAGGTGAGAATGGTTTGACAAACTGCGCACGATAAGCATAAACGCGTTGGCGCGGAAACATTTTGACCAATGCCGTCTATGAAATCGTGCACAGTTTCTTAGTTGTATAAAAATTATCTGGGTACCGCACGGGCAAAAAAGCGCATGCGGCGACTGTAATAACGGGCTTAAAACTAATCTTAACGCTACTTTGTATATCTATACAGCGGAGTACATCAGTTTTGTAGTTGAAGTGATTGAAATTATTAATTTACGCCAAAAACCCGAAAAAATTGTATTAGAGGCATCCACAGAAAATATGTTTCTAGCGTGAATTTTAAATTTTTGATAAAAACTTTATTTTTTGCTTATGGAAACCAAATATATTATATACCGGATATTCGTTAAAACTACATTGTTTATGGATACCCCCAATGCGATGTCTTTGTGTTTAATATTTAATGGGCACTTAAATATTTGGAGAGAACAAATTTCTTACTGTTGAAAGAGCCAACACAAATTTAATCGATTAACAACCGAATAAACGAAAGTACTTTTTTTAATAACGCATTAAAAAATGGTTCCTTAATCTATTTAATGCCAAGAGGGTATGTGCGGTTTGGCATTAAAGTCGAGATTAATATCGTCTCTACGTCGTTGACATTGAAAAGGTTGAATAAATTACATTTACCCTGTTTAAATTTCAAGTTTAAAAATCAAGAAATCGAACTATAAGTGATTTAAATTATAATCCAATTGGGCCCATCTTGAAGTCGGACTTTAAAATTTTAAATATGACGTTAATTGAAAATTCAAATTGAAACTGTGCCAAAAAATATTCATGGATATTACGATTAATAACAGAAAAATTGCTTATAACATAGATAAGAATATACATTTAACAGTAAATAAACATGAAACTAAAATAACAAAACGGCCGTATGTATTGTGTCATCGCAACAACCAACAAGAAATCTATTAAATCGCATTGTAAGTGGTTTTTTCGATGCAATTTCATGTCAAGGTGTCATATATCGTATAACAACAACGAGATTTAAACACTAAAAGTTACGCAACAAAGTCTAATGGCCTATTGAATCCGCCCTTTCTATTCATGTACTGTCTATATTTTCTTTTTAATACGACTTGGACTTCACCCGCATCGTTGTTCTCTACGTGTTTACCTTTGGTGGAATGAAATCCGCCGAATCCCATTATTCTAATCATTTCTTGTTCTTCCGGCGATTTGCCCTCCAGGTCCGCCTGCGTGATTGCTGGTCTTTCGTGCACGGACGCTTTTGGAGGCTTGTTGGATGACCCCGACGGCCGTTCCGTCGATGTGGATCGCGATCTTGTACGTCGTCTGCGCTCGCCCGAACGTCTCCTTCTCTCTCTGGATCTTGATCGGTCCCGTTCGCGACTTCTATGTCGTCTTCGTTCGCGTTCTCTTTCGCGATCGCGATCCCTATCCCGGTCTCTTTTTGAGTCCTCTCTTCTTCTGACGGGACTAGGAGACCTTCCCATTATATTTAAGTTTAACTATTTACAAATATACCTATAATCGTTAAAGGACACGTAGTTAAATATACTGGAGTCATAAAATAAAATTATATACAGGTCTTTAATAGGGACGCTCGAAATTTATTAGGAATTATTCATTACGAGTGATTACCCGGCATGCGTTGCATTGCCACGTCTCGCATAACAAACAATATTTTTACTATACCTATGTTATTCCCGCAAGTGTAAACAATACGTTGACAAAGTTTTATCGTAATCGGATGGACGGTATGGCAGCGCATTAAATGCAGACAAACAAACATTGATTTTTTATATATTAGACTATGCCTGTGTTACTCGCGGAGGAACTTCTTGGAGAATACCAGTGTGGCTTCAGAAAAAATAAACCCACCCCCTTGAAGCTATGGATTCCAAGGGGGTCTGTATAGAAAAAAGGGTGGGGATTTTAGTGGGTAGGAATTCCACACTACCATGGTTTTTAACTGATAAAAAAAATGTGTACTGGCCACCAAGATTGTGTGTTTTAACACTTTTAGACTTCT
Organism: Stenopsyche tienmushanensis; assembly: GCA_008973525.1. Classification (NCBI taxonomy): domain Eukaryota; kingdom Metazoa; phylum Arthropoda; class Insecta; order Trichoptera; family Stenopsychidae; genus Stenopsyche; species Stenopsyche tienmushanensis. The sequence goes on from WACJ01000403.1 coordinate 1,656,520, forward strand.
TCCTTTGGGGCTATCTTAAATCGCAGCTCTATGCGTATAAACCGCAAACAATTGATGCCCTCAAAGTCAACATAACGAACACCACACAGCAAATTCAGTCAGATTTATGCGACAAACTCATTGAAAATTGAACGCCCTGAATACATGCCACAAAGCAAATCTGCGGCAACTAGTTTTATTTACATTTAAAAATCGAGCATCCATATTATAAGACCCTATATATCATAAATACATATAATATGTAAGTTGTCATTTTAATTTTGAAGTTATAATATATAGACTAGATCCAAATAGAAAAATAAGATTTGATGACCAATCACTAAATACCTACTAATTTAGTTTGGTTTTAAGTATAATGAAAAGAGTATTGCACATATATTTGTATTTATGCATGTCAAAATTCAAACGCTTATTGCTGCTACTTATACATAGAGTACAAATAAAATGATTAGGTTAATATAGGCTATTCAAATTAAACGATATACCACACAGTATTACAAATGTTAAGGTAACATTTAGGTAATTTTATGCAACAAAACACACAATATACATTGGAAGAACATCAGATATGTTTGGATATCCCAAATATGAAATAAACGTCATTTGACATGTCCGTTATTTCAATGCTGCATTGATGGATATATCGCATACATATCAAAACGTTGAAAGAGCGGAAACCGCATAATTTGAATAGCCTGTATGATCAATAGTACAAGAATATAAGTATAATATTACATTTAATCCGGTGATAGACGCGCGTAGAAAAGCGATAAACGCTCCTCAGCCGGAACTACGGTTAAAACAAAAGATTCACCGACCATAGCCTTGTACGAAATTCACAAATTTAAGGTGGGTAAATTGGTCACGTTTATTAGCGTAAATAAAGTTTGATATATATTATTGATATAAAAATAATAAATTATAAATGCTATTTATAACCATATGTGATAAAATCACTAATAAAAATAATTAAACCGCAATTATCTCAATTTATTCTAACAGTATTCATATATTTTTAGCTTACATTAGATTTAAACATGATTAAAAATGTATATATTTAATTGAAATTGGAGCTATTTTTATTTTAAAAGACAAATTATTTCCGTGATATATTTATGAAAAAATGCGATAAAATATTGTTCGTAAATTATCATCGAAGGTTTCATTTAAATATGAAATTTATTTTATTTGGATATACAACTACTTTAGAATCAATTTAGATGCCATTGTTTTAAAACGGGTCGAAAAAAAGCTATGCAAGGCAAAGACGCATTTTTACGCCTTATGCTCATTTTGTAAAAAAAAACATCATAAGCGATGACAGTTGTTCAAAAACATTTATTAAAGCCAAGAAAAATCATAATTTAATCAGGTTCCATATTTTGATAAAAGGGTCAAATGGATAAAAACAAGTTATTAATTATTTAAAATTAATTTATTGATATAAATATATTGATTTAAAATATACACATGCGGATTGTTTTACTAATAATGCTATTTTCTATTAAGGCTGTACGTTTCATAGAAAATGGTTAAATATAAAATGATTAATTTTTCATCCGGTGTATCAGTATCTACATCTGAAACAAATTTTATTACCAAATTTAATTTGAATACATTTTTGTTCATATAAATAGATTGATCGTGTTTTCATCTGTACCTTTAACATGAAGAAGCCTAGGTATATTTAATTCTAAATTGGCGATATTAAAAGCGTGTATGAGGTTTTCTTCGGGCGACTTAGAGTACAAATCTTTAAAATAAAAGAGCTCCGGATGATGTGCGTGAATGATTGCATTAAAACCCAGTCCGGACCTCCAGCAGCTGGTGAAATTGATGATATTTAATCCTTTATAGTCTTTGGTGACATTCTGACACCATGTTAATAAAATCTCTTCCGCCGGTATAATTGTAGGAGGTTGATTTATACTATTTATTATCTAAAATTCGAAATAAAATTGTAGTATATTTACTAAGAAGTTACATTTAATGTAATGTGATTTGATATTAAATCTTACTCTTTTTTCATTTTTTATTATATCAGAAATTTCTTTTTTGCTTAATGATTTAGTTGCATCATTTTCTGTTGTGCCGTTAGTCTCTGCTGTTGAAGATTGTGATATGTATACCAGTAAACTGGTTCTTAAGGACATGGAATATTCGGCCGTCGACTTAGTTAGATCATCTGGAATTAGATGATATAAATGAGAATATTTTCATGATAATATTCATTAATCTCTATTGTTGTATAAATTGAATAGAGAAAAAAATGCTTACTATATGAAGCTTTAAATTTTTCATATAGAGGCGCTATACTTTCTTCAGGTGAAGTGACCACAGGTTCATGCCGTTGTAGTGGTATTGTGTTGGCTCGGTGTATTGAACTTGCATTGGATTGTATTTGGTCAGGTGTTAAAGATGCCATACTTCTGAAATTGCAAATTTCTGCCTATGCAAAAAAAGTAAAAAGAAAGCTTTTTTAGAATTGGAAAATATTAGTATTGAAATATAAAGCATATATTATCATAGTGCAGCCACAAACAGTTCACTGCAGAAATAGAGCCTCTTCAATATCCATTCATAGGAAGGGGGCTACTTCCAGCTCGTTTGTATCATACATTCACCTCCTCATTTGTTCGATATTGAAGGTAGCATTACCACCGAGTTTCATTTCGAACGCTCACCCAGCGTGTATCTTGAATGAATATATTGATGAACGCCTTCGCGACCATCTTGATAGGGAATGTGGGAGGTTTGTAAAGACTGAGTAGTTTTCTTCGGGAGACAGTGAAAAACTACTCTAGATGACCTTTTTGATTCTATTGGAAAGGGTTTTCTAGAGTGTAAAGAGTCCAGTCCCTCGTTTCCCTCGTAAAGACGTCATCTCGAATTTGATCCTACACCAACTGAGGGTGTCTCCCCATCCACGTGTAACTTTATATAATTGATAACAAGAAGGCTTCTTCAATATCTTTTCATGGTAAAGGGGTCACATTCGTATCGTCTTTATCACACCTTTCACTTCTTCACACGCTCGATATTAAATACAATTTTAGAGATTCATTTCAGAGAACTTCAACCAAAGATTATGAATACATAAAGATATAAGATTCAATTCAAAACACAGATAATACCTCGTGAGTATATAATTCAGACGTTTGAAGATCATTAATTGGCTCGTATGCGTTGATTTCGGGGAAAATATCATCAAGCCATTTTTGTTCCGGATCGATTATAATATCACTCTGATGTGGTGCTATTGCTAACTGCAGATTTAATTAAAATATTATTATCATAACAAGGAAGAAAAGCCGAGAAAACATTTTCAATCATAGCTACCTCTAATAGACGTGAACGCTTAGAATATATGCGTTCACTTAAAATTTCAAGACTTCTTATTAGCGGTTTAAGGGTTTTTAATTCTTTATCAAACTCTTCATACTTGTCCAGAATTGCTAGACTTGCCGGTTGATCATCAGAACTTAATAAAAATAGTCGTGTTTTTCCATGGGACAGTTTTACTTCTAAATCGTCAGCGCTGAAAAAAAACTGTAGACATGAAAGCGAGCGGATGAATATGAAAAAAATATTAATAAGAACATGTATCAAGAGCATTTCAATGCAAAATATTAAGTTATACCTGATTTTCTTCAACTGCGTCTCTAATATATATTTCTCTAATATTAGCAAGATTATCGAGTATTTCTACTTGGCGTTCCAGGTATTTTATTTTATTTTTTATAATATCGCTTTTTGGGTGTCCCTTCTTTACTAGGCTTAATCAAAATTAAATTAAATACTAATAAAAAGATATATATTTATGATCTCACCATATATATATGTTATTATGTAAATTATTGTAAATACCTTTTTCCTTTAACGCTAACGTCCAATATATTTTCCTTCCTTTTGAGGAATTCCTGTTGGAAAATTGTATGTTTCTGCTGCAACTTCAAAATTTCATTCATATTTTCAAATGCCAATTTGTAACAGCATAGCTGTTGATGCTCTCTTAGCCAACCTTATGAGAATTTAAGAATGATATTAATAAAAATATAGATGATACAATAAAACAATGATGTGTGTATAAATACAAACTTTTTTCTTGGATGAAATATTTTGTGAAATCATGAAAATCTCTTGCAATTAAGGCTTTATTTTCTTTTGCAATTTCTATTAGTCTGAAAATATAACAATAAATATATGAAATATTAGTAACAAAATGTATTTTTATATCTATTTTATATAAACATATCCAACTTATTATAATTAGATTTCAATTCTAGCAAAAATGATGGTAATTCTTCAGCTTTAACACTTTCAGGAGATGTAGACAATATAATTATGTCTTTATCGCTGGAATTATCATTGAAAGAATTTGTTCTGGGGGGATCTTTTTCGGCTAATGCTTTCATCGCTTCCTCCTAAAAATTAAATAAGCAATACAGTTTTTATACGAGATATAATTTAAGACGTCTGTACAAAAATTTATACCTTTAAAAGTGAAATTGAATTTAGTGGAGAAGTTGGCTCCGTTATCGGAACAAATTCTAATAGGGTAGCTAAACCTTCTCGATGCACTTCCGAGAGTTTTATCATCTCGTGCCAATATTTTGTAACGGATTTCTCCAGACATTTTATATGATCGCTGCTATGATGGTTTTTGTTCAATAGCTCGTCCGCTAACGAAGTAAGTTCATCCAAATCTGTAGTCCTATGTGATGAAACGATTAACGAATATGAAGTTCTCTCGTTATTATTATTTGGATTGCTTTCATTATACAAAAATTAATAACCTGGATAGAATTTTGTTGGAGAGGGTTTCATGCGTTTTAAAAGCTGAATTCATGTTAGAAAAACTGGAATCACACAATGGCGCCGATGAATCTTGTATCATTTTTTCAAAATCCTCGCAAAATTGGTTCGCCTGGAATAAAATTATGATTTATTAAAGAGGTATTTATGTTATTTGAAGATACTTTCAAATAAAATGATGAAATGTATACTTTAGATACAAATGTGGTATATTGTTCGTCCAGTTGTTGTTGCTGTAAAATTTCATTATTTAGATCCATTTCGTATTGGTTCTCAAAATTCTTTAGCACCTGCCAAGACTTTTCCATATTCTCAAACTGCTCTATTTGAGCTTGAGAAAAGCCTTCCACATTCAAGGCTTTTGCTTTGTTTTGAGTATTAATGAAAGCTTCTTCGATTTCGACAATTTTGGAAAGTCTAATAAATTCACAAAAAATATCAGTGTTTATATAAAATAACTTGTCTATGGAAAAAGTATTGGGCACATCAACTTTTCTGTTAATAAGATGGTCTGGCCAGACCATTTTGCTTTTGCGATGAGTTTTTTTAATAGTAGCTATGTATAGATCTTACCCACAGTTCTTGACTTTGTTCATTGAAGGGTTTTACAGAATTTAGAGCTAAAAAAAGTTCGGGATCCTTGTATTTTGAGAAAAAAGGATATTTCTATTATACCTCTAGAGTCAATGAAAATAGTCTGGCCAGACCCAGATTTTTATTCATAGAATTTGTATGAAAAATCACGTTTTTCTTCATGTTTCGTAAGGAAATTTGTTTGGAAAAACCCATATTTAGTATGATATTTTTATTTAACCTGTGCCGCAGAGAATTTTTTTACACCAAATGTCTGTAAAAACCAGATGATGAGTCTGTGATTCAAGAAATTGATATCTTTGTAAAGGTATCATGCATACTGGAAAAGAAGGAGGCCAGAGAGCAGTCAACTTGGATAAAAAAGTGCTACTGGAATTAACTAACAAGTATGAAGGAAGTGGGAAGACGGTCATTGCTGACAACTATTTCATAACTTTCGATGACGTGGACAAATTACAGCAGGCAGGGCTTGCTTTTATTGATATTATTTATCGAATTAAAAAATATTCTGAAAGAAATATTGCCAGAATGTTTTCGTCTATATATTCATCTGCATTCGGATTTACAATGTTGCAGCTGTTTCATACGTTCTGAAAAAATCAAAAGCTGCCATCCTATTGTCAACTGTCCATTATGATACCAAACTTGTTGGAGAAGCCCAAAAGCCACAGGTAATGTTATTTTACAAGAAGCACAAGGGAAGTATTCACATTATAGACCAGATGTTTGGAGAGTATATACAAATGGCAGACTAATGCCCGATGAACACAAGGCTGGTTTTAAAGCTAGTAGAGCAAGCAAGTGATGGTAAGCTAGGAGGGTGGTATATCTAGAGGGTGGTATACCAGAGTTCTCCCACCCAAGTATGCCAAAAATGTTTATAAATACTAACAAATCAGCTGGTGACACCAAATGTAAAAAAAAAATATGAACATAGAAATTAATATCTTAAGAATGGTCATGCAGAATTGGCCGGATGAACGACTGGTTTTAAAGAAAACTCATTCATTGACAGAAGGGCTAACAGCGGTGCTGTTATAGCAAAAAAATCACCCTAGACTTATTATTTCAATTTGAAATTTTTATACAAATTTTTAACAGTTTTCAGTATTTTCTTTTTCAAAAAGATGATTCATACCATAAATTTCTTATTTGAAAAAAAGAGGGCAATATGATTGTTAGAATGACCTGCGACAATAAGAACTAAACTCTGAAATTAAACATTTAGAAATTGCTAAACGTGCCGATCTGACCAAGTGAAGGGTCATTCAAATATAACGCTTGGATAACAGCACTGTATAATATTTACATATGACATATTTTTAAATGACAAAGGCCATTTTGTCTTAGTATAATGTAATACAATTTCAACCATGGATAAGTATATTGCAACAATTGTTATTAAACAACAAACAATAGATCTATTGTTTTCAAGCAAAAATTTTTTTTATTGATGAAGCTCAATTCACAATGGGTGAATTCGTCAATAAGCAAAATTATCGTATTTGGGGCTATGAAAATCTTTGCGTTAATCAGGAAAGATGTCTGCGCCCAAAAAAAAGTTATTGTTTAGTGTGCATTTTGGAAAAATAGAATAATTGGGTCACATTTGCATAAAAATGTGAATGTTGAGCGATACCAATCAATGTTGAGCGATTTTTTATTGTTGGATTTTGGTTCAGTTTTAGTTTTCTTTTATAAAAAGCGTAGATGAATAACATTGTTTTGAGAAAATGAACAAACAATCAAACCAAATACTTTTTAAGGATATTTTCAGTTCAGTTCCGGCTCGAAGCCCAGAATATGTATGTACCTAATACTTATTTCCATTATTGTATTTAAAAAAAAAATACTTTTTATAACTTACTCTTTAGATTTCTCAGTGGATTTATAATTTTTGAATGCATCCAAGAGTTTTTCTAGTTCTTCTAAGACGTCTGGTAATGGACGGCTTTCAAATATTTTGATTTTCTGTCGCAACCAAAAGTATTGAGTATTTATCCTGCTATACAGGTCTCTTTTCAATAGTTCCACACATTGTTCTTTTTTCTACAAAATTATTATTAAAATGTATTGTATTCAATATAAATGTCTTATACCTACAAGATTGAAACTATGTCGAAGCTGCTCATAATAAATATTATATGTATTTAATATTAAAATACTTCGAAAGCTGCAATTCTTAAATCAAGATTCCGCGCTACAATTTTAGCCACGTCTATCGAAGTCCTAGTCATCTTTTATTGAAAGTAGACGACGTTTATTTAACAATAATTAAAGCAAACTATTTGTAGATGAAAAAATAGCTTTGTAGATTTTAATTTAATGCCGTTATATACAATTATTATTGATGTGCGCAACGTTGAAAGCTTGATAGACTTGATAGATTAAATTCTTTTTATGCTTTAAAATAATGCATTTTTTGCATACAAATTAAGATTTTGATGATAAAATGGAATAGAGCCCAATTAATATAATGTAGATTAATATAAAATAAGCAATTTGACTAACCTTTGCTGATCTCGAGAGCTTCTTCTGACTGTTCTTCGTTACAATTGAAGTATGAGCATTAGAAGGCATTATAGTTGTGATTAATATCTGTAATTATATTTTAATTTAATTCACAATTAACGTTGCGACAAAATATACAAAGTAGGTATGCTTATTTACCTGTCTGTATTGAGAGTGGATTTGTAGATTGAATGCTTTGAAAAGACAGAAATTCTAAAATTAAATGTATTTGAATTATTTCATATGCGAATCGTTTCAAATTAATTTAGAAAGAACTTGGAAGACAAATAATTAAAGGCTTTAACACTTAAGAGTCCGGGTCCGCATTAACGCGTGATGAGAATGACGTAACTTCAGCATGAAAAAAATGTCGTACGAACTTGATATAGATTTAAATTTCTTTCTAGGAATGACAGTACACACATGTGTGAATATTTAAATAGTATAAAATATACATAAATATCATCCGTCAGCAAAATATAGCAAATTGTATTTAAACAAATACAAACATGTCATAGATTTTTTTTTGCAAATACGTCATAGAATACGTTCAAATACACAATTCAAATATAATTTCATATAGAACGATGAACTGACTGAATGTTTTCATCATGTTTTGTTCGTATGTTTATGTGCAAATCAATAAATGCCTGACCAAACAATTCAAGTCAAAACATATCACTTTTTACATTTCATCGTGCTGATACGCGCACCACATATTGAAAATCACTGTTATGTTTATGTATATCGATGGAGTAAACTCTTTTCTAGGCACCACTGAAATTTAGTTTTGATATATTAGCTGGTTTAAGAGTTATATCAATTTTGTGAATTTCTTGCGAAAATGGCCCGGATTCTATAAAGTGTTTCTTATCACTTTTCTGTCACAAAAAACGTCATAAAGTCGTCATTGAAAATAAATCTTTCGCCAAGGGAAATAATCAAAATTCAGACATTAGTACGCTTAAATTGAATATATTTTATAATGCGTTTATGAAATGATTTAATAAAAAATCCTCACAACTGTCAAACGAATGCAAGCACTCGACTCTTGGAAAGATTACTACTATGAACATTGTTATATTGTTAGTTGAACAAAATTCATGTTTGAGTTATCTCGAGATAAGAAATTGATAATTGACAATAGCACAAAAAATTATATCAATCAACACTTTTGAGGTCATGAAAATAAGCGAAACATTTAATCCTTTTTTTACATTTATATCCACTGATTATATAAGACAATGAAAAAGAAGCGGTTTTTATAGAATATGTGAAAAATGTTTAAAAATTGTATGCAAAAATATTGGGTTGATGCAAAAGTTTTTGCGTATTTTTGTTTTGAAGAGAATTTTTCGAATTGATGAATGGCAACTGTTCCAAATGGAAATGTCTATGAAAATTTTTGTCAAATTTTCATAGAAACATGTATTTTGAGCCATCCTGGACACATTCGGCCTTGGATAGGATCCTTGGACTTCCAAAAGCATATGCACACTCGCTCTCGTCTCGAAGACCGATTTAACCATCGTATTGCGCGTGCATTATTTCTCTCCCCGACAGTCCCAACTTCGTTTCACCAGACCAATATGCACTAACATGGCGCTTCCATACAATATTTTTACTATGCTTATTTTATTGCCGCAAGTGTAAACAATACCCTGACAAAGTTTTATTGCAATCGGATGAACAGTATGGAAACGCATTAAATACGGACAAACAAACATTGATTTTTATATATTAGACTACACGTATGCTAATTGCGCAATTCTTAAAAATAAGTGGACGAAATTTTATCGCAATCTGATGAACGGTATGGCAGCGCATTACATACGAACAAAATCTAAAAAACTAAAATTTAAATCATTTTGAAATGGTTTCCAAGCGATTTTGTCTATTTTAAAAATGTGGTTGTCAACTAAAATATAGATTTGATCTTAATATGTGAGCCAATAGAAAATCTATAATCCTACCTACAAGTAGTAAATATTAATATGTAAAACATAATAATTATTGACTTCAAATATACCATTATAATGGGCTTGATATTGTCATTTTAGGCATAATAAATTATTTCAAGCGATTGTGATTGACATTTCAGACCATTAATGTTATATAATCACTTTGAATTTAAATAATTTACATTGCTAAATTTAATAATTATCATCAAGTTCATTGTTTTATCAGCATTCTGTTTCCTGTTGGAAGTATATATCCTGGAATGGTAATGTATATATATGGAATGTGTGCAACTCTCAAAAGAAAATTAAAAATAAATTGTTTAAACATAAATAAGAATATTTTGAGAGATAAATTTATAATTTATATTTATTCATGTTCGCGGGTAAATATATTTACTAAATATAATTTATAACATATGTATTTATTTAAGGGGTTAAAACGAAATTTTGAATAAAACAATATTTTATGACACATAATAAATTTTAATATAATTTAATCACTAATTCGTCGACGATATATTTAGCATCTTTTTATATAGTTAATTATAATTAAATGTTTAAAATATTTTTAGTTCCATATGTACAAAAACTATGGTCGAATTTATAGGTGTTATTATCGCCGTCAGTTATTGACTTGTGAAAATCAATGTTGAAACTTTAGGTTACAAGAAGTGGACATTGTTATCATGTCTTCGGTTATAAGAAATAAGCATTTCGTGCTCACAGGACGACCAGGTAAATTGCGGGAATCATACAACCGAGACAGAATGCTTTTCAATGCGAATTCATACATATCTTTGTCGTTGTTGTATATGGATTCAATCATTATACATTTTAAAAAAATGCATGAATGGGAAACAAAAATAGACATTTTTATACTTAACGTCTGTTAAAAATGCAAAATTGTATTTTACAGGAATCGGTAAAACGACCATAATACAAGTAGTGTCTGATCTATTGAAGCAAGCAAATTTGCCAGTACTCGGATTTTATACCGAGGAAATAAGAAAGTATCGTGAAAGGGTGGGCTTTGATATTGTCAATGTTGACGGGAGAAGAGAACCACTCGCAAGGCTTACTGAACCCGGCGAAAGCACTTCCGATTATACCATTGGAAAATATTCAGTTTTCTTAAATGAATTCGAATCCATAGCAATACCGATGTTCTATCAGGTGTGCTTTCATGTAATTTAAACACAGAGCGGTTCCATTTTATGCCAGAGGATGTTCTTTCTGAATTAAAAAGTAAATCTGTTAGGAAGAAGGGATACATTAATTAGTGTCTATATATTTTCTTATTTTATGGGCAGGCCGAAAGAAAATGTTATTGAATTTTATAAACTTAACGCCATATTTCAACGGAAACATAGACTTGTTAACGTGTACCGGTCTCATTAGGCGTACTCTATAAAAAATAATTATACCTCTACGATTGCAAAAATCTCTTTAAATCCAATTTAATAAAGAGCAAAATATAATAGACGTGTAATTTTGAAATGAATTTGCATCCATATTTAGCTATAACAACAAAAGAAATTAAATCACAAATCAATCATTGGATCATTTATCATATCATGTGTTGTATTTTTAAAATAATGCCAATTTTTTTTTAAATAGCATTTCTTATTTCTAGCATTACTTTGAGTGAGATTTTCTTTAGGAGAGTTTTAAATTTGTTTGATAAATACATACTCAAAGAATATGACTTATGGCAAGGTCTTTTAATTATTGTAAGTCATTTCTCGGTGCTGAATTTCTGACAGGGGCTCGAAACCAGTATTTTGTATATATTATGACTGAAAATACATATATCTCTCACTGTTCTCTTCTTTTTTCGTCAGTTTAAATTGATGTTTAAATAGGATAAACCTGCAAGCAATAAATAGCTTTAACCATCCATTTAACAAGATAAAGACCAGTAAGTCTCCTAAACGAAACTCTTTTTTCAGAAATTCATCCCAAGTAAATGATGGAAAGATTCAGCAGCTTTTTATAGTAATTTCGAGGTTGATATATTTGAAGTTGTTTTAAAGTAAAATAAATCTTGTCTGCAGCAATTTTTTTAATAATTTTTGAGGATGTGGTATCACAAATTAATGTTTAATAATCACTTTGATCAATTTTGTCTTAGTTCTTCTTAAACCTTTTAAACAATTGGATATCAGCATTGGACTGAGCAATTGACACACTATAGCTTCTAAAATAATTTCTATTGTATGATGGCGAGAAGTTAGACAAAGCATATATCTTTCCATTTTCTGCTTCAGAAGAACACAAGTTCCATTTCTCAAGCCGGTATTTACAGCTGTACTGTCAAAACATGAACGTAATACTTCATCAATATAAGGCAATTTTGACTGATGCAGATTTGGCGTTGATTAGCCGATAAGTCAAATATTGGTTTTATTTCTAGTTAATAAACTTCTGCCACTGTTTGTGGACGCCATGATAAGTTGAAACAAGTACGTATAATTGGAGAAACAAGAAGCTCTCGCTAATGACTGAATTTGAAGTGAGGTGTAGGGCAGGGCTTATACATGTTTTCAGTAATTTTCCCACAGTTCAGTCTAAAATATAAGATACAGTGTTCTAACGTTTCTTCTTAAGTATATATTCAAAATGATTTCCTTGCATCGACAGTTGTATTTTAGTATTGTAGATGTAGTGCTGCTGCTTTTCTGGATCGTCTGCATCATGGAATATTATTCATCATTCCATGCGCCTCGTAGTATTTCATGGTTTTTATCACTATCTTTTTAGAAATGGGACTATTCATATTGTGCTGTTATATATAGAGCCGTTTCAGTTAACCAGGACAATAGAAGATTGCCGGAATTATTTCAAAAGACAGTCTAATTTAAAATGCAGATCAACAAGTCAAACTAGAATGGTTTCTATTTCACATCAATGTAAATAAAAGCCGATAAAGCATGTGGTTTAGATACTTAAAAAAAGGCTGAACTTAAAATAAGTATTAAAAAACAAAACGCGTCAATTAAGAAACGAGATATTGCTTTACATATTCATTATATCTTAGCATTTACGGACTTTTTATAAATAATTTTTCATATTAGTTTAAATTCGCACAAAATTGTCTTTGGCTTTGGATAAGATGAAACCGCACTGTGTAAATATTCAATTAATGCAATATTATAAGATTTAATTCAATGATGCATATTATCAATCATACAGGCGAGGCGATCACCTGAGAGTATCGTTGTGATCGATGAGATTGGAAAGATGGAATTGTTCAGTAAACCGTTTGTCCGAGAAGTCGAAGCCATCTTTAAGAACAACAATCAGATCATTTTAGCGAGCATTCCGTGCGCTATAGGAAGACCTATTCCAGTTTTGGAGAGTATTCGTGAAGATCCCAATAATGAGATAATCGATGTAAGTGTTTAGAATATTCATATTTTATCCTATATATTAATTAAATTGCTTCAATTACTCGTAGTGTATATGTTTAGTACTCGATACTCCTTGTACAATTGTTGTTAAATGCGTCGAAGAGTTGTTAACACATCAGAATTGTCTGCATATTAATACATCATGTTTTTATTGAAGCGAAGCTCCAAGCGTGTAGCATAAAGCAACCAGAATATGCTTGCCTATTATATTATATAATACACAAACAGCTTCTTTTAGTTTAATTGAAACGTAACGAAACAATAAAACAGATCGTAAACGCAATGTTTGACGTCATAATCCACTTGACGTGTAGTGCTTTTATTAAAATTTTAGAATTAGCGTATATATATTAGGTTGGGAAATAAGTTCATAGCGTTTTTATATTTTTTGGTTTTATATTTTTTTGCTTTTTGAAAAAGTGTATAATATTCATTCGATAGAGCTCATTCTGTTCTACAAATCTGTATTAATTCTCTTTTTGAATAATTTAATTTTTTATTACCTTTGAGTCTTAAAAAAGGAATATCCAGGAGGTAAAAAGCAACATTTTTGACACCTACTCTTCTTTGTTTTTCATCGAGATCAAAAAGCTGCTGAAGCAGCCCAGGAAATTTGCAACATATACGAAGAAGGTGTGGTAGTACAGAAATGGTTTGCAAAGTTCAAAAAGAGCGATTTTGATGTTGACGATATGCCCCGTAGCGGAAGACATTCTGAATTCGACGAAGAGCGTCTTAAAGCACACAAAGAAAATCGCCTTCAAAACGTTTCTCAACATCTCGCCCGCTATCGAGCAACACGCGGTCATAAACAGCGCTTTTTGTACCGAGTTGTCACGGGAGATGAGAAATGGTGCCTATACATAAACACGAAGCAAAGAAAGGAATGGGTGGCTCCAGGAGATACACCAAAGCTGAGAGTCAAGCCTGACTTCCATCCAAAGGCCATGATCTGCGTTTGGTGGGACTGGGAGAGCACGGTGCATTGGGAAATGCTCGAAAGGAATGCTACGGTCAACAAGGAGCTTTACAAAGCTTAGTTACAATGCGTGAAAGAGGCTATTCGACTGAAAAGATCCCATCGACCTCTTTCGCAAAAACGTCAGGCCCCATGTTGCATAAGTCGTTAAAGCCGCACTCCAAGAGCTCGAATGGGAGGTCCTTCAGCATCCGCCGTATTATCCAGATCTTGCACCGATGGATTACCATCTTTTCTGCTCCCAGTCAAACCATATGAGAGGTGTTACCTTCAACAATGAAGACGACCTTAAAAACTGGCTCGACAAATTCTTCGATACCAGAGCGATTTTTGGCAGAACGACATCGACAAATTGGTCGAGAGGTGAGAGGAGGTAGTAAACAGCAACGGCGAATACATAATTAATTTATTATTGTTAAAAATATTAATTTTGTTTGAATAAAAGTTTTTGATAAAAACGCTACGAACTTTTTACCCAACCTAATATTTTGTATTTTTAATAAGGCAACTAATTTGTTTTTAATGCAATATATTACTTTCAGGTAACATTGGCAAATCGGATTGATATGCCAGATATTCTATTTGAAAGGATAATGAACACAGTTAAACAATGCAGTATTTAATCGTTTATGGAATTCATTTATCTAGGAGGCTGTTTATCATATCAACGATGATGCTGGACTCTATATAATAAAACATATTAACCGCAGTCATTTGAATAAATGACTTGCGTATTATATAAATGTGTAGGTGTGACATCTAATGTTTTTATTCAAGAAATATAATCTGATCGAATTAATATGTATTTTAATTATTATCGGAATACCAGAAACGACTATTAGGGTATTAGGTTCTTCGGAAATATGCCCATTCGTCAATGTGAGTAAGCATTGAAATTTAAAATATGACGTTGAATTCCGAATAACCTATTACTTACAAAACATTCAATTACATTGGTTTGCGTCAGGAAATAATAGGAATTTAAATAGAATTTAAACAGGTGGTGGATTTTTTTTTTCCAATTTTACTTTTATGCGGCATCGCGGTTGAAATAACGAATGGCGACCCGCTTATGTGCTATATCCGTCACTGTGAATATTTAAAGTCTAATTTCATATTATTTGAATCACATGCGATCGGGCATGTACATTTTTTTAAATCAAAGCCTTAACATTAACAAGTATTAAGTCTCAAGTCTATCTTATAACTATTGATGATAAAGTTCTCTCGTAGCAACTTAAAAATATTTACAATATAGGTCCACTAGACTAAATGTTACCGAATATTACTCTGGATGATGGGGTTGGGTCTGTTTACGAATGTGGCTTTCTCGAGTATTCATTTTGAAGACTCGCCTGTACCCCAAATTATTAACTAAGTAGGTCTTTACTTTCTTATTGCCTCAAATTGTGGTCCAAGAGTGAATTTATTAAGCAATTAACGGATTCAGATGTTTGTGTTCGGTATTACTTAGTCTGGTGAAGTCTATTACTCACAAAAATGTTAATCAATTGAAAGATTTCATAACTAATTTATACACTTGAGGTAGCTGCAAAATGTCTCAACATTAGTTGTATTGAAATTTATTTTTTTAAACAAAGGATATTTTTACGCATATTAAAAAAATACTGATAAGTAATTACAATTTTTTTGATAATATTTGACTCGATGATTATTTAAGTATTAGCGTACGTATAGTCAACCCTTATATAGCGTCTCACTATAGAAAATTAGGCACCCATTCAAAATTTGCACGTAAAAGACGCTGCAAACGAAGTGGACGCTATAGGAGGGTCGATTGTTCCATAGAATATTAATGATTTTATTCAATACAATATTGGTTTCAGACGTTCTTCATTGATGGAATGATGAAAATAACAGAGATTTTGAAATCATACGCAGAGATGAATTAGTTTATGTCCGGTTACCGTCTTATCTACCTATTCGTCTGACGAGGCATCGTCAAACTGTCCAGATTCAATTGTCGTATTGCGATTCGTGGAGTGTACGCGTCGTGGATGCAAATCTATTGGACAAAAATGTCCGTCGTTGATGCGTTTGTTTATAAACATGTTCAGCATGATCGAACTGCTTGGTTTCGCGTAGTTTTCGACGGGATCCCAATTTTCGTCCGTGTCCCAAAATTCTGTGTCATCTAAAATGAAATGTGATCAAAGAGAAAAGTAAGTATTATTCAAATCGTAGATTGATTGAAGCAAATTTTCTTTTAGTACAGAGTCTTTCAATAGGGACGCTCGAAATATGTCGTGAATGGTTCAGCAGTATATGGTAAATCATCATGGAAGGTTATAGCGCAGAAAAACGTGTGCAAATCTTCAAATTTTACTTTCAAAATCAGCTTACAGTCACGGTTTGGTGCGGACGTTGGTCTTGTGGATTAATCAGTCGGTACTTCTCCATAAGTAACTTCTTGTGGCCTAAACTGGATGTAATGGATACTGACAGCATGTGGTTCCGACAGGATGGCACTGTGTGCTACACCGCATGCCATGATGGACATTCTGCACAAGCGATTTGAGGGCATAGTTATCTCGCTCTCAAAATCAACAAAAAGATCACCATCCAGCAAATTTATGCGACAGTCATCGAAAATTGGACATCTCAAATATAGTCTACCAAGCAAAGCCGCGCCAGATAATTGAATGACGTTATATTTCATACTTAATGCCATTAAATATTCTTTCAAATAGGAAAAAAATTGAATGGATATCTTACATACAACTTGTTTTATTTACATTTAAAAATTGAGCGTCCTTATTGAAAGTCCTTATTAATCCGAAATAAATGACATACAAGACAGTCACAATTTCTTACTTTGAAACTATGTTGGAGAACGATTCTTTGTCATAAATCAATTAAAGTATTAATAATTATTTAAAAATTGTATTAGTTTATATTAACTCTTGCACAACGGGCTCATGTGTCGCCGAAGCTGATTGCTATGAAGCTGGAGCGAATTAAAAGACTCACACATGAATCTCTCGCCGCGAAAGAGTTAATATGAATATATAACATGCAGACAGAAGAAAAATAAATTTATGGATATAATATTAGTCCGCGTAGCATCTTGATGAGGGTTTCTATTTGTTCTTTTTTTCACAAGCTCCACAATTCCTTCTGTGAGGTTCTGAGTATTGTATAATTAGTCTTTTCTTGTGTGGGCTAAATTTTTAAAACAAATTTTGAAAGCATATTAATCGAATTATTTTTATAGCGGATCAGAATTAATTTAATAGCATATATTATTTTAATAACATTTTTGTACATTAACATAAAAATGTTAGTAAGGCAGTCTTTATTATATTAAATATAGTGATTATCTGGCGTACGTTGCAATGCCACGTCTCGCATAACAAACTGCATACACAAACAATATTTTTAATATGCCTATGTTATTCCCGCAAGTGTTAAAAATAAGTTGACAAAGTTTTATTGCAATCAGATTAACGGTATGGCAGCACATTAAATACGGACAAACAAACATTGATTTTTACATATCAGACTATGGCTATGTTACTCGTGCAATCCTTAACAATAAGTGGACGAATTTTTATCTCAATCTGATGAACAGTATGGCAGCGCATTACATACGAATAAACATTCTAATTTTTATATATTAGATTAAATACAATATTGATAGTTTTTTAGAACAAATAAATTTCAAGTCTAAGTTGATAAAAATATTTTATTAAAACGTAATTTCAAAAACAATGTTATTTTCCTATAATGAGAATTTATACATAATATATATATTTATATATATACCTGGGCTTACACATTTTGAGTTTGTAGAGCTTCTTTCAAAATAACTGTAGTTAGATTGCAATTTGCTGAAATAGAAAATGATCAGAAATTTAAATGATGCTGTAAAAGATTTTAATGAAATTGTTGTAATTTTATATATTACCATCCATCTTTTCTTGAGATATCTTTTAATTGTGATCGCAGCAATCTCTTCTTTTCACAGTAACCAATACTATCAGGTTCATCGATAAAGTTATATGCTATGTCCAAAAAATCAAATGCATCTAAATTGCACGATACGTAATCAATTTCATTATCGTAGACATCTAATTTTTCTAAATTTGACAACGCATTTAAAAAAATAGGGAGATATTCGATGAAATTACTATCTAAATGTAATGTTTTAAGTTGTTGTAGGTATATTATACAAAATGGAATCTCTCTTATTTTATTCCTCGATAGGGCACATATTTGCAATGCGCTCAATCTAGAAAATTCTTTAGGTATGTTAGTAATCGAGACATTACAGAGATCGATTTCTGTAAGATTGTTATACAGTAATAGAGATAAATAGAAATCGTAAGCCCTTGCGGAGGTTATGTACGATAAAACAGAATTTGAAATTGCTTTTAGATATTCAATATCAACATTTGCCAAAATATCCATGATGATAGAATGAGAGATGCACTATCATAAATATGTATTCTTATTTAGAATTACATACGTGTGTACAATTATGATTAGTTGTAGAGAACTAGTTTTATACATTACGATTTGCGATTAAATCTCGAATTAAATATATCGATTTAAGTACATGTTGATTAAATTCTACGTTTTAATTCCAGTTTCGATTTAATATAATGATGATATTGGTATTAAAATAAGAACGTTATAAGAAAGGAGCAAATACGAAAAACAGAAGCGCTTTAACTATGTCTAAACTCCGATCCAAACAGTCTGTATGTTGACCATTAATTAATAAGCGTCGTTATGTCAAACAGAGAATTAAATAATTTTAAATTATTATTATTTGGCAGAATATTTAGATAATTAGTTTTTTAAAATGTAATTTGAAGAAAATATAATATTTTTGTTTAGAAATACGATATTTATAAAATTATTATTTTAAAAAATAAATCGAGAATAAACTATAAAAGGTATTAAAAAAATATATATTTTTATGAAATGTTAAAAAACGTTTGGTTATAATTTTTATGGTAATTATTATATGTTTTATTATATTATATAATTAAAATTTCAGAATGGAATAATAAATGCGTCTGTTAAACCGTACAGGCATAAAACATTATTATGGCCAAATTACTGACAAAAATAAACATTGAAATATATGTATATGATTTTTTTCAAAAAAGCAAATGTAAGTAAATTAATATAATAAAAATGCTTAAAATAAAATAAAAGCGTACAAATATAACAGTATCCACGGCAATGAAAATTATTGATTATAAACAAACGACGACTTTACTTCGATTGAAGAATGTTTTACAAGCAAGGTGATATTTATTTTATTGTGTTTCAATGTTTGATTAGCGAATATTACGGTTCAAATTTCTTATTCTCATTTCAGGAGAATAAATAGAAGTAAAAATGTCAGACAAGCAAAATAATGGATCAAATAAATCAAGTGAAATAGAAATTGGTGCAAAAACTTTAGAAATAATGATCAAGGAAATGTGCAAAGATGGAAATTGTAATGGAATAATATCGCTGTTAAATTTTTTGAATATATCAGATGAAAGATATAACATATACAGACCGCAAAGAAATTTAATGGCAACGTCAGACGATGCTACCGTCAATGTAAAAAATGATGAAATTACTCCAGACAGTGAATTTCAAAGTAAGTTGATGCAAACCCAAGAACTCTTGAAGAATATAAGCAACGTTTTACCTGATGTTGATGACGTAGAATTGAATAAACCCATAGATACTGAGAAGGTCTTAAAAGAAGCGAAGGAACGAAATAAATGTGACAAAGCAAATAACGTCGAGAACAAATTGATGGAGACTTTGGACGTTTTATCCAGAATAATGAAATCACCGACGGATGAAGAATCTGACAAAGCAAATTCAAAATTAGCAGACGACAATTCAAATAAGCTTGAAGACGTATCAATTGAAAATAGCGAGACTCAAACTACAGAATCGGGCAACGCCGATGAAATGTATCACGATATGATCATGATGGATATTCGTAATAAGATTGAGTCGTTGGAGAATTTAATCGACGATGTAAAAACTACATTGGAGAAATCTAAGATTTCCACAAACAATTATGATAATTGCATTAAATTGAATAGTATATCGATGAAGGAGAAAATCAAAGCCAAAGAAAATGTTAGTAAATCTGTTGATTGTGTACAAAAGTCGACGATTGAGAAAAGCTTGTGTGATACACGTTTATCGGAATCTGTTCCAATTTTCAAAAGTATCGATGAATTGTTAAAGGAATCTGATCGTATATTGAGGCCAAAAAGACAAAATTGTAATCAAAACACAAAGGAAAAGCCGTTGGATATAAATTTGGATAAAAATGATGATATTACGAATAAAATTGAAATAAGTAAAAAGGAATTTGATAATACAATTAGTAATAAAGATATTTTGGAAACTAAATCAATTCTCAACAATGAATCTGATGGAATAATTGATGAAAATACTACAATACCAAAAGCGGTTCTCAAGCAAAATAAAGATAATTCAATTACAATTCATAAAACAACTCAAAATACTTCCGTTATTAGTCCGTTAGATAGTAATATTATCGAAGAGACAGTGGATTTTTCTTCAAATAAAGAAAACATTAAGGAGATAAACACAATAAATACTCAAAATGTAACCGTTGAAATTCATCAAGAGTCGTCTAAACCGCAAGCAAAGATCGAAGAGAATAAAAGTGTGAAAATATTCAACGCGCCAATTATGACCAAAGATTACATCATAAAGCATTGTAAAGAGCAAAAATTATACGTCACGCCGTACTTAAACGACGTACTATATTTGCACTTCAAAGTATATTTCCCATAAACAATAATCATATCAATTGATCAATTAAGAATTATATATATCGTTGTTTATTTTAAACGTTTCAGGGATTCGCCAAGATTGAAAATCTCGACGAATATACAGGTTTGAAGTGCATATTTCTTGAAAATAACGGCATCAGAAGAATAGAAGGCTTGCAATCCCAGGCCGAGTTGAGATGTTTATTTCTTCATCACAATTTGATAAAGAAAATTGAAAATCTTGAAGGATGTCCCAAACTGGACATGTTGAATCTCGATCATAATCAAATATCGAAAATTGAAAATATGCACGTTATACCGAATATATCGACACTTAGCATAAGTCATAATTATATTCATTTATTGGGTAAGATTTGTGGTTTATTAATGTTTTTATTGTATTTTTAAGATTGCTTATATGGTCAGTCAATTTTAGATGACGTTAAGGAGCTCGAGGTCTGCAAACAATTGTCGGTGCTTGATATTTCATACAATCGCTTGGAAAATCCATTCATAATGGATATATTTGCTAATCTGCCAGAATTGAAAGGTAATATGCAAGCGAATTTCCAGATATATTAGATTTAACTGTAGGATTAATCATGACTACATGTTTTGCTTTTAAGTGCTTGTTTTAACTGGAAATCCTATTATAAAGAAAATTCCTGCATATAGAAAAACAGTTACTTTGAAAATTAAAGGATTATTGAACTTGGATAATCTTCCAATATTTCCAAGAGATAGAGCATGTGCTGAAGCGTGGCAGCGGGGTATTTATAAATATATATTAGTTAATAAAATGTTTTAATCCCTGAATATTAATGATTTTGTACAAATATACATTGCAAATGTAGGAGGAATAAACGAAGAAATTGCAGAAAGAAAACGGTGGATTAAACGTGATCAAGAAAAAGTTATGGGTTCAGTTAAATTAATAACAAAGCTGCGCGATGAACAAAAAATTCAAGCTATAAACTCAGAACAAGAAGACATAAACATCGATATGGTAATACATTAAAAATAGATTTGTTCTTTTAAGCTTACTTAAATATATACGATAAATGTTTATGTAATTTTAGAATAAACATGAAAGCATTGTATCTGACATCGAAATAGATAACAATTTAGAAGACATAATACACGACGATTGCAGTACAGACGATAGCACTGACAGAGAAGACGAGGAAGATCCGGTCAATGTTGCCAACGACGGTATTTAAAACTAGCATTTATCGGTTTATTGACGTTAGAATTGAGTTTCAACGTCTTCTTATTAAAATTTCAGATATAAAATTGCCGTGGAAGACTGAGAATATAACATGGTCTAAACTGAAGCGGTCTGATAAATGCTTGGTTCAAGAGATTGACGACGATGAGATAGAAGCAGAAAAGTGGCGCTCTTATAAAGATATACAAGAGGGCGACAATAAGAATGAGATGAATTTGCTTGCCGACTTATTGTATAAAACTGATGGTATGTATTTCATAGTGTACTAGTGTGGAATAACTACCGGCGCCTTGGTGATGCAGGAGACTTCCTATATTATTTCCCATCCTAAATATTATGTTTATGCTGTGTTAATGAAGTTTTTTTGGAAACACAATATTTTTTCCATGTGGTGCGTACTGTCTGATAATAAATGATTTGGGTGTGAGCAGCCCACATGGAGCTATCCATATGAGAAGCATGCACGCATACCTTGTGTGTTACTGTGCTTTGTTGGTGCTCGCACTGGAAACTGCACACATTTCAATTCAAATAGCACATCAGTAGGAATCATTGGGACACAACATCTTCCCCTTGAAAATTTTCATTTCAAACTGTAGCTTCGATGAAATTAAATTGTAAATACAAATAATATTTTTACTATGCCTGTGTTATTTTCGCAAGTGTAAACAATAAGTTGATAAAGTTTTATCGCAATCGGATGAATGGTATGGTTGCGTATTAAATACGAACAAACAAAGATTATTTTTTATATATTAGATTTATATATGATTTTTTACTATCATCATAGTGCAGCCATAAGCAGTTCACTGCAGAACTGGGGTCTCTTCAATGTCCATTCATAGGAAGGGGTTACATCCATCTTGTCTGTATCATACATTCACCTCCTCATTTGCTTGATATTGAAGATAGCATGACCTTCGGGTTTTATTTAAAATGCTCACCCAGCAGGCCACTTTGAGGAATTTGTTAAGATTGAGCAGCTTTCCTCGGAAGACAGTGGAAAGCTATTCTAGACGACCTTATTGATTTTACTAGAGGCTTTCAGAAGTGCTTTCTGGAATACATATAGTTCAGTCTTCTCTTTCCTCACAAGGGCATTGCCGGACTGCGGTGAAGTCCTACGCGAAGTCTAAATGCATCTAGGATTCACTCCTGTATAAACTGAAGGTGTTTCTCCGTAAATGTGCAACTTAATCATGCAAATTTGAGATTGGGTGGTTTCATATTTCAGGTAATTTTCCCAGTTCAGCAATTTCAAAGCGGTATAGAAGACAATGGAAGATAATGCTATCGTCGCAGAGTGGAATTCTTCATCAGTTTTTTTTCCAGGCTGTCTGCTTTTTGTTCATCTAGTGCTTTTGTTCCTTTGTAGTCTTCCTGGCCCTGAATTGACTAGGCTCCTTACGAAGAGCTCCTTATGTAAGAGATAGTGAGTGACAAGTAAGCTGGAGAGTTTGTGATGGTAGCAACGAATATTACAGCCACTGGGCTAGTAATGTAGCATAATAACCCTGGAATGTAATATAACTAGCCTTTTATGAATGTTTTAAATCTAATAGATAATTTTATTATTTAAGAGAATCACACCAATGAAAACAAAGATCCTACTACCGCGTCAGATAAAACAGTAAAACAAAATAAGTGCAGTTATATTGATTTGAATGAAAAACCAAGTTACGCATTTGACGAGATAAAAGTAAAAAGTGAAATAGTAAAGAGGAGAGTCTTAATAGAAGAGATTGAAAATAAAGATTCATTTAAGATTTCTGAAGATGGTTTAAATGAAAATAAAAGAGATGTATCCTCAATAAATCATAATTCAAACGTTGAGAAACTGGATAAAAACCATCCAATGACAAGCGTTACAGATGAAAATAGAATAGATTACGTCAATATGAACAATGAAATAATCAATACAGGTTTGATTTGTCCTATAATTTTATGCTAATTAATTTTTGATTTTATTCACATATCTTCTTTTGTCGATAGATAACATTGAATGCGAAGAAAACACTGAATATAATAGTAATACTATAAATATTGATGCTCTTAAGCATGAAAACTATGCTAAAAATGAAGCAAATCATATGTCCATCATAAACGAGTGTGATGAAGATTCCCAGATGAAAGAATTTGTCGATATTGTACGTATGATTGTGCTTTTAAAATAATTATTCGCGATGACGATGCTTACATTTTATGTATCAAAGATTTCAGATGATCGATTGATTCAATCTCACATCATCGGCATTGAGGAAATTGACAATACTGATCAATATTCAGTGCATAACGCGCTCGATAATACTTACAATATATCCGAACCGCAATCGATCGACAGCAACGTAACAAACGTGGGTAGTTATATGGAGAGTTTGTCTGAGAGTTTTTCTGAGGACATAGACGAATTGGCCGTCGATGATGATCATCGCTCGAGAGAACAAAACGAGCAGTTGATTAGCAACAGGGACGATCATTGTAACTATAATGCCAGTATCAACGTCGTGGACGACGTCGAGTGCTTGGATTCAGAGACATTTTCAATCGAAATGAAGCTGGCGATGGATAAACATCGTCAGTGGAAAATATTAATTTTAACGGTAAAAATGTAAAATATTGGAGTATTTTTTTGGGAAATTGTATGTTTAATTTATTCTTAGATTAGATATAAATATAATACAGAATATTTAGTTAAAATTAATAAATAGTTAGTAAATATGTAGTTTTGGGTATGATAATAAATAGCTTTTTTGAAAATATTTTATATTATTTTTGTATTATTAAAAAAAGGGGGGGGGGGGTAAAAATGTGTGATTGATATATAAATAATTGAGAAGGAGGAGGTGGGGTTTATGAATATTTTTTTTTATAGCAAAAAATGTTGGTTTATGGCATGATGTGATCGTGGGTCGTGTGTCGGATTAAGAGTGGATGCCGCTTCCTTTATGACGTCAGGATCGATGATGGACGAGCTTCCAGTGGTGATCGATAGATCATAATCTGCAGCGGTCAGCCTCCTGACGGTGGATCCGTCTTACTTAACCTGCTTGACCTGACACGTCGCACAGGACTACCAGCAAAATTACCTCGAATGCGGACTCCACTACATTTTACCAAAGTATATTTATGCTGTCGTATTTATTGCATTGTTATTTTATTGCATCGACGATTCAATGCGATTCGCCGATGTTCTCTGAAGCTGCATGATTGTTTTAATGTTACATATATCGAAGTTTTCATGAGTCGAAAACAATATACATTGCCGACAATTAATTTGGAAACGCCAATGAGCGAAATGAAGGCGTTTCAATAAGAAAGATTGCTAAAAATACGAAGATTTCTATCAAGGGAGTGTATTATGGCATTAGAAGGCATTAGATGACTGGGACTTTGAAGGATAGGAAAAGACCGGACCGCCCAAAATCTATTACGGATGCCGAGGATAATTTCATGATATTATTGTTCAAGAGATATCATCGTCTTAAAGCTCATCAATTGGCCCCAAAATTGAATGAGATTGTTTAATGTGTTGATGTCTAGTGTCTATTTGGTAAATTAATTATCCTCAACATCCCTAGAACAAAAATTGAAATATCGAATTACCTGCTTGTGCCAGCATGCTTTGGATTGTTTTTTTGACCAACCAAGTTTTTCACGAAGTAATAAGCGTTTCCAAACTCGTCGGCAGTGTAGTTACATATGTATTGGTGATTAAAAAAATATTTATTTCAGCCAAGAGTTACTATGATATTCCTCTGGTCGACAAATTGAGACCACATCTTCATGTCAAAAGGTTACCTAGAGAAATTTCTTACGAGGCAAATTACTCTTTTTTTAACGCTATTTACGCATCGTAATTACCAGTCCAGAAACGGGATCACTTTGATAATTACTGTACATCTTTTGTAGTTAGAAATAGGTATTAAGAAACATTAGACGCCGAATAAAGGCACTAGTTTTATTTAAAACTAGCGAATACCCGGCATGCGTTGCAATGCCACACTTAAAAAAAGTGTATGTATTTTCAGTTAGATTTAATTAAGTCAGACGCATATAATGGATGTGGTTGCTTAGCCACAAAGGCAGTAGTAGAGCTACGCGATGTATTGCTGTGGGACTGAGAGGTTAGGATTCATGCGCATGCGTGCGCTCTCCCTCACCTCGAAAAGTCACTGTCGACCCGCGTCACCGATTCGCGGCATAGTTGATTAAAGGCTTATGCCTTACCAAACCGGGCATGCCATTATCGCCTCTCAGCATAGTTGAAAAATGCTTTGTTTACCTTAGCAAAGCGGATCGGACGCCGGACGGACATGAGACTGATTTTTATATATATAAATAGAAAAACATCTTGTTTGAAGGATCAGAAATCAGATTAATTGTTATTATACCGATGTTGATGATAAGAAATCATCGTTTAAACATCGCAAAGAACACGAGTGTTAGTCCAACCCTCGACCATTATTAACGTCCAGTTTGCATTCCAGCAGCACGATGTTCACTAATAATACCAGAAATCTTGATTTTTGTTTATAATGCTATTATTATAACTGTTATTTTTAATGCTATTTCAATGAGTTGAATTTCCACCAAGATTTTTCGCCTTAACGTTTACGGGCACGGCAATTTCGAGTTGAGAGGAACATTTGCTAGCTTTTGTATTGATGATGATGACTGAGAACTTCTCGGAATTTGAGTCGTAACCAATTGTGTTATTCTAGATGTATCTTATAATGACGAATGTCAGCCGACCAGATAAACTAAATAAACATACTGTTGTAATTTCATTTCAATAATGAAATAAACAGCATTACAAGAAAAACAAGAAAGTCTAACAAGTTTTCAACATGAAACATGAATAATTGTATATACCGACGTTTAATTCAAAATCTACAAAGCGACTTTTTTGTCTACAGGTAGTTTATGTTAATTATTGTTAAATAAACGTCGTCTACTTTCAATATATGGTGGCTAGGGCTTCGGTAGACATGGCTAAAGTTGTAGTGTGGAAACTTGATTGAAGTACTTGAAGGACTTTGTAGGAATAATTACATAAATAATGTTGCTGCCTCCTGTACTATATATAGTCCAAGTTTCCTTGCTAAAGATGTGTTAATTTCAGCAATGCATTGTTTTTTTCTTGTGTAAAATATGCGACGTGATTCACAGTTGCTTCAATTTTCCCCCCTCAGCAATTATAAGTTCTTTCAATTCGTGCATTTTAACCACACTCTTCGCCGATTATATCAGCAGCCCCAATCAAAAATTCGACGACGCCAACAACCTTCCACGGCTGATAAATCAATCGTTCGGTTATTTGACTCACGTTCATCCGATGATGTGATGGCGATGTTATTGTTATTAATAATGCTATAATAAAAGGTCAGGACCCGTGCCGGTAATCAGAGTTGTTGAGTTTGAATAATATTCACCGTTTATCTTGACCGATCGGTAACTCTAAACTGGTTACAAACAAAGATAAATCGATCGAGATGGTCGCTCGGAAATAGAATACCTGAACAGAAATGCCGACAGGTATATCGATCTGACATCTGCTTGAATACCAGTGTGCAGCTCAAACGGCAGAGCACACTTCCGCGAAAGGGGGCAACGTCGTGTCGATTCCTGGACCTTCATGCTGTTAAATTTTGTCAATGTTCATCCAATTTCAATATGCTGCATATATTCGAATGAGAAGCTACAAAGAAGTTACTCAAATTTCAAGTCGATATAAATAAAATTCGCAAAGTTATAGGCCGACGAAGAGAAGCTGGACCAGCTATGAAATTCAAAGCGGGATTTTTTGAAGAAATGGAAGGTATCCTTTATGTCCAAGGAACAGCAAATTAGGTGTAACTATTAAACTTGTAATTTTATTCGCGTATAATCTTCGGTTCAACTTTAAATGCGTTTTCCTCGAAACTACATTTTCTAAGCTCACGGAAGTGTTCTCACATGCCCTAGATAAGTCATCTTTATGAAATTTTGTAGATACGTGTATAATAAACGTCTTCATCATATAGACTACAATTATCCAAATATATTCAAAAGTTTTTATTTTATAAACAGAAAACTACAAAAAATGTTGGTAAAAACTCACACTTATTTTCGATTGCTCACTATTTTTTTTATTTTCCGATATTTATTCTTAATTATAGTCTAAGCTACAAACAATATTATACAAAGTAAAAATATGTTTATTTTTTTTACTATAAATCATTTGTTCAGGACTTAGGACTTCCGTAGTGAAAAATGTCATCGCTTGCGCACCGACATACGTGGCTCCTTCCACTCCCACTATCTACCGAGATATATAAGGATATATAAAGAGATAGAGAAATATATATTATCTACCCTAACTACCGAGAATTCTTATTTCATTATTTTCTACTAAGTTCAATGCATAAATCTATAAGCGTCGAAAAAAACGGTAAGCGTATATCTAGGGAATCCAATCCCGGAGTCCCGGATAGTTTTAGGTGCTCACGAATCCCGGTATTAGTATACGTAATCCCGAAAAATTCGGGATTGATTTTTTTTTCTAACAGAAATCGTACACCCCAGCACGATGAAGGCCACTAAATCGAGATATCTCCGCCGAAATCTGGAAGCTTGAAAATAATAGCGTAACTGCTAATTGGCGAGCTTAGGCGACGCCTAGGGACAGTAACTGTGTAATCTATGTATACATATGTATATACAGTACATATATGTTTTTCAAATTGTTATATTAATCTTTCTCTACCGGTGATGTATTTACTACACATCGACTCTAATAGTGGGAATATCGATATGAAATATAATAGATACGGGGCTCAGATTTTTTTGCGTTCCTCCGTAATATATTTACGAATCACATCAAAGTATTAAAGTATATAAGTATTCATCTGCAGCGACGGAAATAAATAATTTGTCGGGAAATCGGGAATTTTGCGAGTTTTAGTCCGTGTCTCAGAAAGGAGTTTTGAAAGATGAATATTATTAGATCCTTCTTACGCTTCTATCAGATTATTGGGGTGGTTTAGCATTGTAAATCATCTCGTGTTCTTCGTAGCAGTATTGATATCGTCCATAACTACGCCGAACAGATTGAAAGATGCATTTATATCTTGTCAGGTCTTTATTGAAATGAAACATCTATTGGTGCGGTGGGGCAAATTGGGCTGAACGAGATGAAAAGTGAAACTCCAAGCGGCAGTTGATTGGAAAAAATCGGGAAAATCGTTTGTAGTCTCTCCGTCTCTTTCCCACATACAGGTACATAGACATGCTACGTACATGCGACGCTTGACTGTGTCTATATGTAAAATAATGCAATCAGTAGCACTTTTTATATAGTACACAAACTATTTCTTCTATTTCATCGGGTCATATTTTCATATCGATTGTTTCAGAAGAAAAAAATGTTGCATGATGAATTAATCTCCGTAAAAATACTGTCCTTGGCTAGAGATGTACTTATCCCAACGTTGAATTCATGACTGGAAACATTTTTGGAAGGCTTCTTTCGGAAGGGCATTCAGCTGCTCTTTCGTTGTCATCTCATTGTCAGGAATCGTTGCCGCTTTTTGCACGTTTTCGTCTATTTTTGAGGTCGATGGAATCGACTCATTCCCGTTTTTGAATCGCTCATACTACTTGTTAACCGTCTTCAGAGTTACCACATTATCGCCATATACCGATTTTAACATTTCATGAGCTTGTTTGGCACTTTTTGCAACTTAAACCAAAACATAATGCTAACGAGTTGTTCGAAATCCATAATGCGCGACAGACGCGATAAACACGTTTTCGCTCTAACGGCTATGGAGATAGATAGATAGATAATAGATAGATACAGTCTGTCCCAGTGGATCAAGCTATCGGATATTTTACATGAAATGGATGTAGCAGCATCAGTTGCGGCTCTAATTTTTTTTTAATTTCACTGTATTTTTTAATCAGATCTTATTAACTAGTTATTTATTCCAACAGATTTTGAAATTTTTCACTAATTGAAGTTCTTTTTAATGAATAAAAAGTTCCAAAATCAAGCAGAGGTAATCCAATGTTTCAAAGAATTTATTGGTTCTAATGTGTGGAAATTTATAAAAATGGAATAAGTAATTTAGTTTCTTGTTGTCAAAAGACAGTTGAAGCTAATAGAGATTATTTTGATTGAATTTATAACGTTTTTCAAAAGTTATGGGGTTTTAATTTTCATCTACGAATTCCGAACGCTCATGCGGTACGCCCTAACATGACCAATTGTCTTTGGAAGTAATTAGAAGAAATGCTGTTATGTATGTAGTGATATTGGACCTTAAAATATTGAATATAACACATATATGAAAACGCCTGATTTCGAACGTTAATAACATCATCACCCGGCGCTCAAAAGCGATTAGATCCATTGATATGTACTCGGGAAAAATAATTAAGACATCAAATGAAAAGTACAAGTATAAACGTTCATCGAGGCTTCGACTAAAAACTCATATAAATTCGCCTTAAATATTTTTTATTTGTCCACTTCTAATTACCACTAAATCTGACGAGTCACTTGGCTTAATGGCCTGAGATGAATTCGAACACCGGCGGTGGTCTGACACAAACGGCGGTGCTTCAAGCTTTGTCCACCCCAAAGAAGACCCAGTGACTTCTTGATGAGCTTCATCTTCAAAAACAATTTGATGCGACGCCATGTCGTTACATGTGAATTGGGCAAAAAATCAACTGATCTCGTACGTAATTCGAGATTAAATTACAAATCACACCACTGATTCTACATCGACGCATCAATTTATTTTTTTGAGCGTGGCTTATAAAGTTATCAATGGATAAAAATGGACGTTAACCCTAACAAGAAGTTGTATGAATGTGCGTGCAATCAATCAAATTAAATTGGCTTTTAAAAATATATAAAAATGTAATATGTCAAAGGCTTCCAGTCGATTTCTTAAGCCAACTGTATTGTCGTTGTGGCAGCGATAGTCTTCGATTGTCGCGTTGTTCGGTTGCGGAGACTGCGTCGGGGAGTCACTCACAGCACGGAACACTCCGTATCATTATCATCATCACCTTTTTGAAGGGACTGTCGTTCTTGGTAATTGATAGCGATTCATCTCTTCGTGGTGAAAACGAGGATTCAAAAGGCGGAAAGGGGAGATAATTATAATATTGAATTATCTAGCATATTTTTTATTTACTCTTTCAATAACAGGCAACGATCATGAGCTATAAGACTTCCATATGAGGTGGAGATCAGTTTGTAATCATAATACCAATTCTCAATCTTAGATGCTATATTTGCTTGTCCGCCATTTATCATCCATATAAATCCACTTATCTGCTAAGGATCGCAGCAGCGCGTATGAAGCTTATATTTAACACTCTCGTCGTCCAACGTGAATCGGTGTTGTTTCTCACGGGGCCCAAATTCGATAGTCGGAGCGTAAACAGAAGGAATCGCGATGCGATATTATAATTTGACTTTTATCCGTCTGTCTCTCTTCGAACTCAACGTACAAGAGTGCTCTTTCTGAATCACTGGAATTCGCTCGCAAATACGCGATTATCCTGCCATACAGGCTAATGAATGAATTACTTTCGATCGCTTCTAATATAATATTAGATCAGAGGCTTCTATAAAATATTATTTTATTCGTATTTATTGCAATTTTATTAACGTTTGACTTTGAATTTAACAATTTTAAGAATTCAAGCGAGTTCGAGTTGCACTTTGAGATGCTGCATTAACTTTTCGCTGCAAAAGCAATGCGTTGGATCGTCGCCGCAAAAAATAACTTCTCGTGTATCTCACAAGTTTTACTTACTAAATTCCACTCGAGTAGTATTCTCAAGTAAATATGGAAAAGCTCGTATAATACCTCCATTGACATTTGAACACACTTTTTAATGCTTCCACAGACCGGATGGCGTCGGGGCTGACGAATGCCCAAGAGCCCAACAAACATCCCGTATGCGCATAAGAACGCTGAATAAAAGTATAAATTACAGTATTGAAGTTAGATAATGCTAAATAGTGCGGCGGCAATGAAAAAGGATTAAACGCAATCGTATATCATTTTCGCATTACAACTTATCATTTTGCAAACAGGCAGTTGTAGGCTCCGGTGAACGTATTTCTTCTTGCTGGTATGATGCACCACGCCTTGTATAACCGGTGCATTTGTCCATATATTACGTTATTTACATACGCATATTTACAAAAATCGTATTGTACTTCTATTTATTCTAGCTAGATTTTAAAATTGTTTTGAAATAATTGATAATCAATAATTTTGAAGAAACATTTATAAGTAGTGTAATGTGGAAATATTACGTGACCACTAGCAGAGCAAAGTGATTTGTCCATTTTCTGAGAGAAGAAAATGTCAAATTGTTATTTTTAACCTTTCCCTACCGATGATGTATTTACTACACCTCGACTCTAATAATGGGAATATCGATATGAAATATAATAGATACGGGGTTCAGATTTTTTGTATTCCTACGTAATATAATTACGAATCACATCAAAGTATTATAGTGTTTAAGTATTCATCTGCAGCGACGGAAATAAATAATTTGTCCGGAAATCGGGAATTTGTGAGTCCCATGTCTCAGCAGAAAGGAATTTAATCAGTCACATTGATGGTGCTATACGAAAATGGGGGCTCACGCGGTCATCAACTTGAACTGATTTAAATATCTGATGACGATATCTCCAACGAGTATGGAGGTTATTCCAACTCAACAACAACACAATGTGTAATATTAAACAAACTGCTCGCCACACAAGGCCTAATTACATAATCAAGAAGGCGTTGATCCAGGACCAGGACCTTCAATCAAAAAAATATCTAGTAGTACGATTGTTGATAAAATGTCTCAGAGAAGACAATGATACTGTCAATTTAGTTTTTTTTTCAGAATCGCAAGCTTAAAAGATCAGAAATCATGACGACATTGAATTAAGTTCAGTTATACAAAGTTATCTTCGTTATAAAAACGAGTTATAGATTCTAAAACGATATGTATAACGATCATTTTAATGTATAAACATTTTGCATCAAATTAATTAAATAAAAACTGAAGATATTGCGACACCCCTAATGATGCAATGTTCTATCTCGCTCGCTCCAATCAAACCAGATTTAATCGAGGGCCGCCATAACAAACAAATAATACACGACGTGTACGCAATTCTTGTGATGATTTCGTAAGAGCGAATAAGATTTATCCGCCTTCTTAAAGCAAATTCTGATTAACGTCAATTGATTCCAAATTTACCGAAATAATCGTTAGGACCATAAAACGTTGCAATATTAAACAATAAATAATTCAGATTTAGTAAAGGTTATTCGATTGGTCTTCATTTGAACCGTTTCATTAAATACATATGAAAAGGATAACATTTCAGCAAATCAATATGTTCAAACAGTTTGTGATATTTGGGAGTACTCTTAGATCTTGAGTTCCGTTGAAATCCTCACATATCATCATTAAGAATGTAGGAGTTGTAAAATTTATCACAAATCAGAAATTCATCATGATCAAGTGTTGGTATAGTTGTTACTATTTTGTTGTATCAACTCTTGTTATAAAAGTATTGTTTCAAATTTAAAATGCGGAAAACAACTCCACACTTCTAACAAATTTGAAAGACTGGAAGTATTGATATTTCCAATCGATCATCTTGACCAAGTTTTACACTGATTACTCTGATCGAAACAATCTATAAAGAAATAGCTTGCTCAATAACGACTTTGTATCATTACGTTGTGTAAATGTATCAAAGGATGTCTCAAACAAATAATTGACATAAAGGTATTGGATGATTGGTTTCAAAACCTTTGGAATGATACACATAATGCGTTCCATAAAAGACAAATATGTCAGAAACATGATCAGTAATTAGTTCAGACGGTCTGTGGGAAAACTAGCGAAATCAAACTTGTGTTGTTTGTTGGTTTTGTCTTTATGCTCTCGATCGATCTGATAGCTATAATGTAAAAAATAAAATTAGCTCTTGTATTTTGTAGATTAAATATTTAACATCGATATAAGCGCCATGTCTTCGGCAGCATTCAAATGTTAATGGTTCTGGGAATGAGTCGCCTCCGCTAAAACCGCGATAGTCCTTGTTAAGCTGACCCCAGGGTGCATACATTTGCAATTAAATAGCATAATTGAATCGTAATTAGCCTCTTATTTTTGCGGTTGACGTCTTTATTGAAGGCTTTCGCCGCGTATCGGAGGACATTGTGTGATTTTAAGCGTGCTCTACTTCGGACTCCGGGACATGCTTGTATTGCTTTTAAGCTGCAATAAAATAAAGCATGTCAATTGTTAGCGTCGATGTCTGGATCGTGTCGGTCTTGTTGCTGTTTTCAAATACAAACTTGTGAGGAGCAACGACAAAGTAAAGCACGTTGTCCACTTTGAAATCCACTTTGCTACGTTTATTTTAAGCAAATTGACTTAATTCCCAATCGTTGTTTATATTCTGTTGATAACGCTGTGAGATGATCCCATGAAATTGATCGATATATATTATGGATATATATTATAAAACTACAGGTTTCGACACAATAGACAATACAGTTATTGAAAATCTCCCATTTAAAATAATTATACAGTTACATTAATGATGATCAATTCGGTTTTCATAGGAATCACTCCACGACCCAACAGTTGACAAGATTGAACGAACATATTTCTATAAACTTTAAGATGAAGAGATGTACCAGTATGGTACTACTTGACATCGAAAAAGCGTTCGACACTTTCTGGCACCGCGGTCTGATCCATAAAATATTCCTTAATTTTCCAAATTACCTTGAACGATCCAATCCTACCTATGCAAAATATTATTTTGGGTAATCTTAAAAAAAGTAACGTCAAGTCCCCAGTCTGCTTCAGCGAGTATTTTAGAACCTTACATGTTTAACATATATTTAAACGATCTACCAACACCATCTTCCTGTATCCTGCTCTATCGAATGGAAACTCAAAATGAAATACTTGGGGGTGACTTTGGACAGAAGACTGAGGTGCGGAACGTAGGTGTTGGGGGTTCGAGTCCGCGGGTTAGCAGTTCCCATGGGGCGCTGCACTTCATTTTTCGTCGACGCAGTACTTTTTCGGCCTCTAATAAATTATTATACAAGACGTTGATTCGACCAACCTTCACATACACCGCTCTCATCTGGAGCAACATTTAAAATTGTACTCAACACTTTTCCTTACACCAATTTTAAATGTATACGTAATAAAATTAAGCTCCCTTTTATAAAAGAATATTTTCATACACAACAGTTTTTACACAAAAATCCCAAATCACACCAATCGAATCACATCAACACTTGGCAATTAGACCAAACAAAATTATAATTTTAGGTATACAAGATGCCAAATAATAGTAAAATAGATTTTAAGAAAGTATGCCGCAAAGGGGTTTTATGTTTTCTATTTTTCCCATATAAATTAAATTAACTTATAATATGTAAAGAATTATTAAAAACTAAAAATTATACTTATAATTAGGATAATAATAATCGCAATCCGGCAAAGGCAGCGTGTGGATTAAACCAAAGCCCATTCAACTCCACGTTACACTGGTGTCAGAAAAACGGCAAACTTGGCTGAGAGTCTAATGGAAGACGATTAAAAGAAGACGATTATCGACTAAAACAACAAACATCACAAGGTGTACTCTAGGAAAAGGATCAGAACCTTCGCTAATAATAAAAAAAACATTAATATTGAAAACGAAATATCGCCGATCATCTGCGAGATTAAAATAGAAACCATTTTTGAATCGAATCAAAACGAACGAAGAAAAGTGGGTCGTTTATATTATAATAATGTTACAAGAACATTGGTTAAGGCTTCAGTAGACGTGGTTAAAATTGTAGCGCGGGAATTTGATTGAAATATCGTAAATTTTAAAGCATTGCAATATTAATATAAGTATATATAATATTTATTATAATTATCTACAATAAAATTTCAGTCTTCTTTCAACATTAATATGATATAATATTTATTTAAAGGTATAAAAAATTGTTATAAATCGTGATAGACTGCTATTATGTTTACTTACAATATCAAAACAATAAAATGAGAAAGAATCAGCTTTGTAGGAATAATTACACAAATAGTGTTGCCGCCTCCCCGTAAAATTAGGGGGAGCATTGAAATTCTTATTAACACATTCCCGTCGGGTTGCATACAGCATTGTCTTTCGCCTGACGCGTATTTGCGATTATCACATTAGACCCCTTTTTGTAAAGCCAATGAATCACACGATTAACCCTTCTGTCAATGAAATAATTTGACCAGCTCATTTTGCTTTTACGATGAGTTTTTTTAATAGTAGCTATGTATAGATCTTACACAAACTTCCTGTATTTGTTAATTGAAGGGTTTTATAGAATTTAAAGTTAAAAAAAGTTCGGGATCCTTTTCTTTCGAGAAAAAATGATAGGAAATTTTTATCCTTTCGCTTCATAAGATATTTTATCATATTTCTCATGTTGATCAGTATTTTTATCTTTGTAGTAAGGAAACATTTCGCATCATATGTTTGGAAAAGCCCATATTTAGTATGATATTTTTCTTTTACTTGTGTTGCAGAGAATGTTTTTACACCAAATGTCTGTAAAATCCAGATGGTGAGTCTGTAATTCAGGAAATTGATATACTGAAAAAGAAGAAGGAGGCCAGAGAGCAGTCAAATTAGGTGAAAAAGTACTATTGGAATTAACTGACAAGTACAAAGGAAATGGGAAGACGGTTATTACTGACAACTATTTCATAATTTTCGATAGCGTGGATAATTTTGGGGTACTTTTAAGAAGTACAAGCATCAAAATAATTCTAATTCGCACGCAGAAACATCATATCAAAATTAGAAGTTTGCTTTGCTGCAAAAGGAAAGACGTTATGAAGCAACTCATAGCCATTGTCGCGAGCAGCTTCAGCTTCACTACATTCTTAGGTTCTAGATCATTTATTTGTTTCGAGAGATACTGCCATAGAATGCTACCTATAATGAGATCTAGCCTTAAAATAAGCTTCATTATTTAATTTTGCTCTGGGTCAGTCTGATTCGATCAGGCTATTTTGTTTTGTTATTTGTGTTAGACCATCTCGGTGCTCTTCCTCAACTCCAACCGGTAAATTCTCGTTGCAAGCCTTGGATTTATCCCTGATGATGAGATAAAGGCGAAGCAAAGCCGAGAGGCGATTAATTTAGAAATCATACACGGTGTTGTTGCGCCACCGCTATTTTTACAAGCGTGACCTGTTAATACATGTTAATAATTGTCGGGCAACCATATCGAATCGATCTAGATCCAGAGCTAGGCATGATGCTTGGGCTGGTCATCGTCTTTGAAAAAATCATCAGTCTTTCGAAACGATCTCAGATACATTATGTTAATATACACAATTTTAGAGTGTCTCAATATTGTTTACTCCCTTTCTGATCTTAATGCTTTTTGTAGCTACAAGACGACAGTTCCATGGAATAAACATCAATTCAAGCAAGTGGACAACGTGTTAACATCATCTGGGTGAGCAGAGGCGCGAGCCTCATAGATTTGTCAGAAAAGGCTATTATTATGTGAATTTGATTTGATTATAATTATCAAACTGATGGTAGATGATTCAAATTTTGATAACAGATTAAAAAGTGTATGCAAAAAATACTTGGCAAACTAATTTAATAAAAATTATGCATTTTTATTAATGAAAGTGGGAGATTGAAGCTCAACGGAAAAGATCGAACCGTCAACGGCACCATAGTGTGGATCAGGTCTTTAAAGTCACTCTTGGTGTCAAATCAATCATATAAATTCAAATTGATAAACGTAGACAGATTTGCATTTGTAAAGAATATGATTACAAAATTTAAGCTCGATTAATATATAAAAAAAATGTATAATTTGACATATTTTTGTAAAAAATA
Source organism: Stenopsyche tienmushanensis (assembly GCA_008973525.1). Classification (NCBI taxonomy): domain Eukaryota; kingdom Metazoa; phylum Arthropoda; class Insecta; order Trichoptera; family Stenopsychidae; genus Stenopsyche; species Stenopsyche tienmushanensis. Next base: position 1,694,767 of record WACJ01000403.1, read on the forward strand.
TTTATATTTTCTACAAAAATATGTCAAATTATACTTTAGTAGATAATTCATTTCGACCCTCGATTTAATGCCTGTCATTATTTGGCAATATTTTAAGTCTAAGACGAATGTGTTTTTATTGCATCATAAAAAAAAACAACTTATTTTTACATGAAACACAATGACCTAGGGTTATTCGACATTTTGAACATTTCTTGCTCATATCCAAAACGATTACCATCGAATCAACTTTTTTCGCATTACACTTGTCAAGTAAGCAGCTTAACGTCACTCAATGTGAAAGAAGTCGAGTTAATTCCGACGTCCGTGATGGCCGTACATTTTGGCTTTTCTAGGAATAGAGACCTCTTCTCGCCATATCTTCAGACGAGATGCGGCATCAAGAATTTAGATAAAGCCACAAATCGCATCGTCTTTTATCTGGGTGAAGTGGTACAAGTTCGATAAGTCACGATTTGACCGAGTCTATGGCGATTCCTTCACCTAATCAGTCTCGACTGGGACTTGACGTTTAGGTATAGCTTCGGCAATATCGAAACAATTATTGATTCCTCTGCTTGGGCTATTAATATAGATATCATCGTGTGGGGTACCGACATTCGAATTATTCTTTATCTTTAGAAACGTTCGATGTACAAACTGAAGGCAGAAAAGCTTCGATTCACCGAGAGAATGAGCTTGATAAACTACTCTATTATATGAAGTTCATTACACGTGGTTTGTTCCATAGAGTCGGCATGCAAAGCTTCCGAATCATTCAATATAGGAATAACCAACCTTTTTGGTTTTCTGGGACATGTTATTATGATTTTCATTGAAAATATATTTATTCAAATAAATGCAGTTAAAAATTAATGATTATATTGGACAAAGTTAGTTCAATTATTACATAATTAATGACGATCATTCTACAGCTTTTTGTTGATCAGACAGGTCAAATATATTTAAAAAAATAACTCATAGGGAAGTGCCGGTGTGATACTCTTCGACATCGAAAAAGCTTTCTACTCTGTCTGGCACCGCGGTCTGACAAAATTATATCTCTTAATTTTCCAACTTATCTTATTAAAATGATTCAATTTTACATGTGCAAAAGATAATTTTCAGTAAATTTAAACAGAGTTAGTCTATTTTAGCGGGATTTTCTTAGGGCAATATTTTTAGATCCCATCTGTTCAAAATATTTTTAAACGATCTACCAACACCATCTTCATCAATCATCGCACTCTACGTTGAATTTATGGCATATTTTATCAGTTCTTGGAACAATAAGTTAGATTATGGAAATCTAAAACCATCGTTGAAAGCAGCATTTAAATACTTTGATCGCTGGAAACTTATGCTAAAAAAATATTATTTTCTGTGAAACTTAAACGTCGTCTAATTGATCCATTAGTCGTCGGGTACAGCTACATCAAGTGGAAACCTTGGGAGTGATACTCGACAAAATACTGAGGGGCACTGCACTCGATTTTTCATCAACGCAGTGCTTTTTTGGTCCCCAATAAAATATTAATATATAAAACATTGATTAATCCAACATTCACATACTCCCGTCTAGAGCAACATATATAATACTAAAATTTACAAGCTCCAAGTGCTTTAAAATAATTTTGTGAAATTACCGACAAAAAAGTAAACTTTCATCATTAAAGGAATATATTTACAGGCGAATATACAATTTCTATACAAAAACAATAATAATTTTAGATACGTGCACAGTATGTATATTCTAGTGCAAAGTTATGAGTGGACAGAATATGACGTATGTTTGATTGTGTTATTTATTTTAGTTTATAAGTTAGGTCAAAGTTAATCGCTTTAAAGCTGATTTAGGTTAAAGATAGTTTAAGTTTGAAACTGTTTTGAACTGATCTCGATGAATTGATAGAGGGAACACCCCATTTTTTAGAAGAGACACGTGTCTGTCGTTCATCGCCGCTGGGATTGTTATCGAGCATAATAATACGAAGCGGTATTGCGCGAATGACCCCCGCAGTATGGTCTCCGCGACCGAATAAGGTGACAGTCGCAACAACGAAGGCAACTGAAATCTGGGCTCGAGAAGTCGGTAATATGCTAATAAATAAAAATTAAAAGGATATTAGTCTAAAACATTAATTTTTAAACTATATTTATTTTAGTGTATAAATAAAGTTTATTAATAATAATCTAACCCCTGATACGTTCACATTATGCCATTTAAGTTTGTCCTGAGTCACTTCCTTCAAGTTGCCCAAGTACAGATGATCGGTATCCTTATCAATATTGTTAACCCAGTTTAATCAAGGTCTTCTGATAGTTCTGCTGCCATTCGGGCTCGAGTCTAAGAGAGATTGAAGAATTCTATTTGTTGATCTGCTATCAGTTTTTTTCCTCACTAGCTTTATGTTAAGTTCATTAAGTCAGAAATTCGTGAAAATTAATTTGTAAAGAATGAACTTCTTACACTAGATCGATCATCATTTATAATATATACAAAATAGACGGATATTTATTGACATGTAATATGACACCCAAATAGAGATCAAGCTTTGATACGTCAGCCTGGTCAACTTTTACAGGAAGTTGCTGTCGAGAAAAAATATCTTTAGATCAATCATGCCACCATTTTGACAAGAATTCTGTACACGCACGTTTATAAACAATGGCGTTTTCTTAAAATTCAATGTATGCGTTTTTTGCTGTCGGGAATTTTGGATTGGCGTTTGGAAAGTTGGAGTGTATTTTATGTTGTGGTTATTGATTTTATACAGGATGTTTTGCACTTGGATCGACTTTTTTTTTTTTGGGCAGTTAGGAGGGTCTTTTGCTACGTTTCACACATACGCTCTATGTCTTAAGTAACAGGGTTGTCAAAATAGAAATATTTTTCAACATTTTGAAAACAATACCCAAAAAATCACCTTTAAGGGGGGCAATCCCTTTATACGCTCGTAAATGAGTCGTTTTTCATGTTTTTTTTTAATGGTGATAAAATAATCGTATCATTTTAAATTTTTGACATGATTTTACTACAACCTTAAAATGCTAATTTATTTTATTTTTTAATAACAAAAAACAAACTAGCGGAGTTATAAGGTGTTCCATTAGGCGTCTTTTCCATTTGATATTTTTTACCCCTAAAAAACATTTATTTACGTGAAAACCTTTAAACTTTAGCTTAATTGAATACATAATATTATAGTGAGAAAAATCCCAAAATTCCAGTCAGATCGATCAACAACTTTTTATGATACAACTGGCGAACATTTCGAAAACACAGTTTCGAAATAATCTCGTTTAAAGTTTTTCAATGCGATAAAACTATCAACTTTAGTAATTTACTGATCAACCAATGATTCCAGGTGCATATAATAGATCTTCAGCTTTCTCAAAAAGTTAATTATCTTCGACTAACTGTTGTTTTCGGGCTATTCGAGCTGCTTTTGTCATAGAAAGACTCTTACAGTTCCACCTCGCTATCCGCGTTTCATCGGTATTTTCAGCAAAGACTTTACAGTAGGTGCCAATAATTATATTAAATGTATTCATCATCTTCAAAATGAAGCTGTAGTCGTTATTAAATATCCCAACAGCAATGTAATGCTAATATTTAAATAATTTTTACACCAGAATGCAGGTGCTTTGGAGCCAGTCGACAAACCGTCGAGCTAAAACATTCATTAGCATTTTGGAAATGGCCACCCAAGCATCTTTGAAGTAATTAATCCCTAGACAAATATTTATAAATTGGAAGGAGATGCTGCTTTATTTCTTGGCCAAGAAATGGAGTCAGATCTTCAAGCTTTGGATATTTTTTAAAACAATGGTTTTCTGCCAATTGCACCAGTTTTTAACTCCAGTTGAGTTCCCATGATAATATCTTTTTTTTTAATTCCTCGAACCTTTCGTTTTTTTATTAAGATATTTTGACATTTTTGCTTCGAAAATTCAACCACACACTACAAACTATCGAGTTAAACATGACTTCGAGCAACTTCGAGCTGACTTCGAGCAACTTTAATTTCGCATACCTACAGTTAGAGATAAATGAGTGCAATATAACGATAATTTTGCTTAAAATATTTTTAGGAACATCTCCCATAATAAAACTAAAGATGTTAGTAGATCATGTGGACGATTGAAGTTTTGTTCAATATAGATTGTTTAACTGACAGATAAAATGTGTATTGTATTTACCGGTTCTTAGGATTACAGATGCAGTTTTTCAATAAATTCTGATTTATTTTTTCCGACGGTCGCAAATAAGTTGTGCAGAGCATTTCGCGATAAATTTGCTTCAAATTCAGATCGCTTCGTGCGTAAAACGTAGCGGTATCGGAAATCTCTTCAGATCTTATTATGCATTTGCATTTCGTAGTAATTCCATTTGTTACGTGGAGAAAAAAATAAGTAAAAGACGTCTTCGCAATTGGACATCGAAACCGAAAACAGGTCCGGAGGGTAATCAATCCAACACACGTCATTCGCCACGCTAGTTGTCAACCGTGGCTAAATGTTGATATGCATTGAATTGATGCAAAAGTATTGTCGTATTTGTTTACCCTTTGATTAATGAGTTAATTTTAAAATGACCTAAACGTAGATGCTATATTTGTATATCCGTCACTTATCATCCGTATAAATCCACTTATCTCTCAGGACCGCGCAGCGTGTATAAAGCTTGTAAATTTACTCAATATTTGAATTTGCTTGACTTTTGATCGTGTCTATTTTGATCATGGCACCGCCAAACGATAAATTTTATATTAGCTTAACGGTAAAATTACGTAAAGATTACATTGGCCATACAAGTTAATCGTCGACTGCATACTTGGCTCTCACAATTGAAATGGCACGTCGGGTATTTCGATTACGGACAAAATTTGATCGGTGTCCATCACATGACCATAATGGAGATCTCTTAATGAGGTTTGTCAATCAGATAACATCAAATAAAATATTCCTTCCGAGGCCCGATGTAGACATACTCGAGGCAGGCCAATTTTCTGTCAATGAGGCATTCACTCGAACTAATTGACTGATTTTTTTCATCGATCGCGATGAATGAAGTTCGGTCAAGTGTAGAAAATGGATCGACAAAGTCAAACCGAATGACCATTTTGATGCGTTTTTATCGACGACTGTTGAACGGTAAAGATGGGAATTGACTTGAATAAAGTATGGCAAATGATGAAAAAAGTCGTAGGGAAAATTTAAAATCCGCGCCAAACATTATATAATTTTTAAAAATTTATAAAAAAATGAGATTGACCTATATTTTTTCCAAACCTGTGTAAGAGTACAAAGCTTGTAAAAATGAGGACTTTCTAAAAGATGAATCTTTCTAATCTTCATATTCATCATAATAGTCTTCATATTCCAGATTTGAAGCAATCTGAAGATCAAAGTGTTTTCTAAAAAATAAAGACGTTCATAGTTAGGTCATTTTCTACTTTTAATACATCACTCAATAAATTCGTAGGATCTTTTTTATTTTGATTTTTTTTCATTTGAAAAATATTGAAGTTTTCCTTCGATAATTTTTAATATGAACAATATTAGTAATAACTCTTTTTTTCCACATTTCATATTGGATTAATTTATGTTTCGGTTAATTTATAAATTAATATATTGTTGCGTTTTAGCCCCTTAGGTAATCTTTGACGTGGCTGCTTCATGTAGCCCACCACGAGGGGCGTCTCGAGTTGCGAGGTAGTGATCATGTTAACTTGAAGAACCTCGACGAAAAGAAGGGGAGCGCCTATCCCTAAGTATCGACAGGACTCTGCAGCCTCGACATGGACTCGCAGCATACGACGGAATCCTATATTTTACCGATAGCACCTAAAAGGAGGATTCTTCAAAAAGAGAAGGAAACAATTAAAATAAAGTGATCTGTAATAATTAAGTTTATTAACCATTTAATATTGATATGGCTCGGATCACGAGGCAGTGGCTTCGATGCGAAATGTACTCGAAATGAATACATGATGGCTGCAAATGATGTTGGTATGTCTACAATGCCTAGAAAGAATATAATGCGTTCATTATGCAACTCTCAGGATTTACCCCTACTGCTTTCAGGCAACCCCAACGGCCTGCATTGACGACAAAAAATCAATATTTAATGAGAGAAATTATAATTATTTTTATAAAATTAAACGCATAATATTCCCATGCTACTATATAAATAAATAATATCCAAAACCTCCATAATATTTATACATATTTTTTTTATAGAGGGACTTTCAACAAGGGCGCTAAAAATTTATTAGATTATTGTGGCCATGTTTTTAAAGCAAAAGTAATCAAATTTCTGGTTGCAGTTCAAATTGCAGGTCTATGCATATCTCGAAAATTAGGAATTACCTAGCTCTCTTGCTTTAGTTAATGTTTTTGCAATCCACGTTTCGATCATATAAATAGTTGACATTCTGAATTGGGAGATTTTTCGCACCCCTGGCCCAAAAATCAAGATATTTTTAGACTTTTCACCATCTTAATGATATAGGGTAGGATTTTTCAAACTCTTCCTGCAATGAAATACTACGTAAATCCGGGAAAAAATAACGGATCAACTATTATTTATTGTTTTTATTTTGTAGTTTAATCAAGGGATTTTTTTTTAATAAAATGAGAAAAGTATTAACTATTTTATTATTGATTTTGATGATTTTGGATCCTCGAACTACAAATATTCTTGATATCAGGTACAATATTAAAACAAAATTATTTTTGGTGTGGTATCGAGCCTATTTCTGGACTTTTGATTTTAAAATAGCATTTTGAAAAAAATATAAATGCTACTGTTGTAGTTATAATGCTCGTTATTGAGCATCCAGTCTCATAAACAGTGAGATAATTGCTGGGGTTGAAGTTGTAATTTTATGCCATTACTTATTCCACTAGCAAAATTGTCGAGTACGCTTAGACCAATAAAATTAATGTGTCCTGAAATTGGCACTGATTTTTCACATCTCGTCGTAAGAGGCTTTCATTTGCGTCAGCGCGAATTCAAACAGCTTCCATGAAATTTAAAAGTCATTAATCTGCCGTAGCCTGACGTGTTCAGCTCTTTTATAATATATGATCTCCCTCGCGCAATCGATTTGATTACTATACTTTCGTGGAAAAAAATACGAAGGATAATTGAATGAATTATGCGGTGGGTCGCATAAATGTGTCATCAGAGCGGCGAGGGTAAGCCATCTTTAATCAGGCGGCTTTCATGGCCCTACATGCAGATTCACTTAGGCTTCGATTTATGATGCCTCTCCTTATCAGAACCTGTAACTATGGAGCTGCTCCTAGTATGTGCCATCTCCAATTAATCCACGGTTATTCGGTTGGATTCAGTATATTTTGAAATAATATATAGATGCAGATCCAACTGAGCTTCTTCATGGCTTAATTTTAAGCTAATTGTGTGTGGATGGAGCTGATGATATTAATTTATCTGTAATTATTCTAAGATGATCTCGGTAAATATATCTTATTACGATGAAATACTACATATTGAATTACTATTAAAAATATCAATGAATATTTGCTTTTAATGCCTTATGCAAAATGCATATCCTCGATCTATGCAAATATTGTCACATTGCTTTGCTTCAGAAATATTTAATCGAAGAAAAGGGGTTACATTCATATAATCTGGATCAAATTCACCCCATCGTGATCTTAACATTGAAGATAAAAAGAAAAGCGCGCCCTAACAAACTTAACGTTTTCTGTTATATAGGTTTAGAAACGATCATGCCCTGAATTGCCTTTAAAGGTCTCTCTATAACATGGAAAAATAATTAAAATGATATTTCCTATACTGGTTGTGTTATTCATTTTTTAACTTGTTCGTCGCTGCGTCCACCAGATATGCCGCGACGGGCATTTCCCCGCGGAGTCCTCGTGGCGTAATTTTGGTGGACGTATTCTTCCTCCATTTAAATATGATTTGACAAGTAATTTCATTTCTATTTAATAAAATTAGCACATGCAAATATAAAATAAACACAATATAATATATATGAGATAATTTTGGACTATTAGAACAATATGCTGAAATCCTTTATACATTTTTTTTTCGCTTCCTGGCGATCAAGAATTTGTCTCATCTTTTTGTAACAAAGAGTACAATTCATTCTAATAGATTTGCCTTGCGGATTTTATGAATTTCTAAGCCGGGAAAGCGCTTTTTTCGCTTTCTTCTTTTAATTGTCGGGCCTAGCATTTTCCGATCCACTACCATTCTCCAACTAGAAAGTTCCCAGAATATTCTGATTTGAATATAAAAAAATACTGATATTTTTGCAGAAAAAGTATGCTTTTCAACCGAATGAAGGTTCTGTGTTTAGTGCACTGAAATTTAGTGAAAACAGTTTCCGAAAAGCGAATATAGCATCTCACTGTTACGTATTTCTATTCCTTCTATTTATGTTCTGACAATCGAACTTGGGCCCTGTGAAAAACAACACTGATTCAGGCTGGGCGACGAGAGTGTTAAATAGGGTGATTTCCTTGCCGTACAATACATATATTTATTTTTATCAACTTTCTCACAGCAAATAATCCAAATCAACATATTGAAGGACGGGTTTGCGGCGTTTTTTGAATCACGGAAAATATTGATTATTAATCATATTGATTTAATTGAAAAAATCCTGCTTTCTTCATAAGGGGTAGAATGAAGATATATAGGGTGTGAAATAAAATGGGAGTGGACGGGTGTCGAATAGAAAGACTCGTCTCTAAATAGCCACATATTCCACACGAGAGAGAGATAGAGAGAGATCTGGCTGCAGAAGGGACGACTTCCCACAGCCAAGGCTAACCAACTACTCCCCCGATTCTCGCCTCCTGCGCGTCACTACCCAACCGGCAACGGTGCACACGCAAGAAACTATCCGTCGGTGTGCAGGTTCAATGTTTCCGTAGGGCGACAAGAGATGGCGCTGTTAAAATAACATATTGTTAATCTTGCGAATTAAATCTTCTCAAATCTGCTCAGATTAACAGCGCTACTACGTGGGGATGGTAAATCGTCCACGTTACACTTGGTATGATAGCCGATGCTTTCTGGTTATATTACTAGTTACTAGAAGAGATTGAATGTGCACCCGAATATTGGAATATCACAATCCATCCCGACGACGTTTACGCTTCCACCCAGACTTTCGCAGTAGAGATCTACATAGGAGGAAGACAGAGGCGAAAAACTACGACTGTTGGATCAAGCTCTTTATTATTACGCTAATATAAAAGTTATAGGTACAAGATTGAAGTCAACGCGAAGAACATACCTTCCCACGGCCAAGACGATTGGTCGGACCCCAAGATTGAAAACTCGCTCAATACTCATTTTTCTGGAAATCAGACATCTTAGAATTAGTGTAGTTGATCCCGAGCGTTTGTTATTTCCGCAAGACCGCTTGAGCTTTTACATTATTTTTCCCTTTGAACAGATTGATCAATCGTTCTGGCTGTATATCAATAGTAAATATATTTGGTCCACGAAAATAAGACTAGGAATGAATGCCACTTGTAAACGGAGAATGAATATCAACGAAAAATTCAATGTAACATGTCACATTTATGTCGATCGCGATGGAAAAATCAATCATTTGGAGACATTATTTTTATTCCAAAGTAAATTATTTTTAATCCCAAGTCAATAACATAAAGTCGTAGTCGTATCAGAATGTGGCACGGTTAAAAATGATGGTCCGACAAATGAATAAATCGCCTCAATCAGAGAATCCTGGCGTGTTGTATGTAAATAGCACTTTCTCGTTAGGCCGTGTGATATTTAATTAATCGTCGCCCTTCCAGTGTGTATTTCCATGAATTCGCATAAGGCTTTATTAGCAGTCGTTGGTAAGAGCGCTGATGAAAATGTCCGTCACGTAGGATGCATAAGAAACGTTATCGCCAAGTCGACTTGGGAACCGAGTTGCTGGTAATCAATGGCGATACGTGGCCATGACTCACTGCGGATGCAATAAACTGCACTTTTATCTCCTGGACTTCTACTCCGACTACACCATTTTCCAGGCATCGCGACATGCCTACCCTCAGCAAATATTATAATACTCAAAACCTTGCGGGACATATCTTATAAAATTTACATCGTTCGATATCACGATCGCCACATTATTCGTGCCATCCATTAAGATGTACAAGCACTCAATTTATCTCGAGGAGATCCGATTCTGGACGTTCGCCATCATAAACCTCTCACAGATTAAATGAAAGCGTCGATATATCAAAATTATTTCATTTCAACTAAAACTCAGCTGAAAGTTTTAGTTTGCACTTGGTTAGTATTTTTTACATTTGCTTAACACAATATGTACGGGAAGCATAGTAATGTTGGCTTATGGTTACATACAGGATACATATTTTTATGAATTACGCTATCTTTTGGTGCATGCACATTCCCAATATACAGTGTGATGGAAAACTATATTTAATTTTCGGAAATATTACTTTCAACAATCTCCAATACTAGCCTAAATATATTTGTGGGCAACAAATTATGAAGGAGAAGAATGTAAAAAGGATGAAAATAATTGAAATGCTCTATATAAATATGAAGCTCTATTTAAATCCTGTACAAGAAGGTTGTCAGCAAAGCATAAAAATCATGTTTTGGGAGTGATGGTTACAAATCAACTATCACTTCAATGCAAAATATATGAATTTGTATGATATGTCGATGTTTTTTAAACGTTAAATATCATTTATGATTAATGTTTGGTATAATATGTGTATTTTTAAATGTTAGACGTTGCGATGTTGAAAGATTGCCCGCGCTAGGAGGCAAACGTACGTGAAGTCCCGTATTTAATGTGTTAATAGCAACGGCATAATGATTCAGAATAATTTTTCTAGTGGTTTCCAAGACAAAAATGCTAACGAAAAAGACTAATCGTCATTGTTTCTAACAATTGAAATATCTTACGATGATAAAATTCTAAATAAAAAATCGATTAAATGATCAATTCAATTATATAGCAAGTATTAGGTTGGGGAATAAGTTCGTAGCGTTTTTAATTTTTTTTTTGTTTTATAACATTTTTTTGCTTTTTGGTAAAGTGTATATTTGCAACGTATACAAAGTGGGTGTCATAGGTGAGTCTACAGCACCGAAATCATTTGCAAAGTTCTAAAATGGCGATTTTGATGTTGACGATATGCCCCGTAGCGGAAGACCTTCTGAATTCGACGAAGAGCGTCTTAAAGCACTTTTGAAGGAGGATGGTCGCCAAAAAAGTCGTGAATTGGCAAAAAAAAAAATGAATTGCGATCATAAAACGATTCTCAATCATCTTCATTCAATGGGATTTTCTGAAAAACTGGGAGTCTGGGTGCCTCACGAGCTTAACAAAAACAATAAAGAAAATCACCTTCAAATTGTTTCTCAACATCTCGCCCGCTATCAAGCAACACGCGGTCATAAACAGCGCTTTTTGTATCGAATCGTCACGGGAGATGAGAAATGGTGCCTTGTATATAAACATGAAGTAAAGAAAGGAATGGGTGGCTTCAGGGGATACGTCAAAGCCGAGAGTCAAGTCTGAACTGCATCCAAAGATGGCCATGAATTGCGTTTGGTGGGACAGGGAGGGCAATGTGCATTGGAAAATGCTCGAAAGGAATGCCAAAGTCAACACGAAGCCTTACAAAGCTCAGATACACCGCGTGAAAGAGGCTATTCAACTGAAAAGATCCCATTGACAAGTCCAAATCATACTTCACAACAACGCCAGACCCAATGTTGCACAAGTCGTTAAAGTCGCACTCCAAGAGCTTGAATGGGAGATTCTTTAGCTTCTGCCGTATTCTCCAGATCTTGCAACGACAAATTACCATATTTTCTGCTCCCTGACGAACCATATGAGATGCATTACCTTCAACAATGAAGACAACCTTAAAAACTGGCCCAACAAATTCTTCGATATTAGACTGGGAAATTTCTAGCAGAGTGGCATCGACAAATTGGTCGAGAGGTGGGAGGAGGTAGTAAACAGCAACGGCGAATACATAATTAATTGATTAATTGTTAAATCTATTGATTTTTGTTTAAATAAAAGTATTTGATAAAAACGCTACGAACTTATTCCCCAACCTAATATATAGGAAGGAACAAGCTATATAAAATGTAAAATAATGACAGGATAAATTAATATAATAAAAAAACCAGGACTAGGGACCGGCTTTTTCGTTTTGTAACCAGGAACCAAGACATAGACTACGAGGCTCTAACATAAAATCTATATTTCTTGAATTTAGATCCTTCAAGTTATTTTATTTTAATTATTTTTAAATTCCAAAATTAAAAGATAAACGATTTAATAATGGTGACGATGTTAAAATCACCTAATTTTGTATGTATTTTAATTTTAAATTGATAATATTTTTGAAACCCCCTTGATGAATGTGCATATGAATTATAAAATGCTTTCCAACAAATTCCTTAATTATTTCATTAATTTATTTTAAAGTAAATCAGCATAATTTGCATTCGTAATCAGCATATTTATTATGGGCACACGTTTAAAAAGTTAAAAATATAGGGTCATTATTAAATATACGACTCTCCACGCTGCATCAGTTTCAATTAAGTTGAGCTTGATATAGATTAATATGCTTATATACGAATGTCGATTGAGACAAATCGTCAGATGATAAATAAAATGTATCGGAAATATAGCAATCTAATAAAAAGTATAAGATTTCAGTGAGATCGAGCTTTGTTGTCGGAAGCTTTAGACGAAGGTCGTCGTGTTATGGTCGTATTATGCATCTCGTAATAAGCAGCGCCATCAATAAAAATTATGCTGCTATCCGGCCAGGATATTCATCGGTATGGAGGCCCTCGGGGGACATAATAAATATATGGCAGGGTCCATTGGCAGCAGGAGCGCTATCAAAATGTCAGCAATTTTTATATCAACTGCTCGAGAGCCAGGACTTGCTTTCGTCCACCGACCACGTAGGAAGCAAATCTATAGACCTCCAACGAACCAATTTCAATGCATAGCATATTATTATCTATGGGTTTCATTTCGTTGGCCGTTATGAATATTACTCAATAATCGCGAAGTGTTAGTTTACGCAAATAAAAATAGTTTAAATGGGATCTATAGAGCAGTATCCACACGAATTGGCATACTTGAGGTGTGTAATTAACTGTTAAATTTGTGAAAATTTATTTTATTGCAGTCGATTGACTGTTGATAAATAGCTATCTATTCTTTAAATAAGGTACTAGGAAGACTCAATACTATAAAATATATAATTCCCTTCATCATTCAAAACATCTTCCCATCACTATAACAACCATTTGATACCTTTTTGTAAAAAAAATTGACTTCAAATAATAAAAAAAAATATTTTAAATGCAATTTTACTTCAATTACATTTTTGAATCGTTTTTCTCTCAGATCTGAACCTCTCCATGAACCTGAAAAGATGGAAATCCGCTGAGGTGAGGTCCAGTCAATAAGAAGGATGCGGCAACACTTTCCAGTTTAATTCCCGTACTTTATTCAGTATAAATTGTTATGAGGGCATGCATTATCATGAAGCAGTATCATTTTCATATTTGATGCAAAACTTCTTATTGTCAACAATAAACTTGTGCAGCTATAAGTTCTCTTGGTCTCATGAATGATTCCCCGTATATCCTACCATAAGCACAAAATAACCTTTTTTATAGTCCATCCGGGCTTTGGAGTTGGAATTGGTGATTATTTTCGATAAAAGTATTGAATTTCTCCTCGTATAATATTATAAATGATACATTTTTCATCAACAGTCGCAATGATATTCAAAAGGGGCTTTGTGTTTTCAAGAGGGTATAGCACGTATTTTTCGTTCGTTCTTGTTGTGTTCGGTCAAAGCGTGCGGTATCCATCCTATCCTATACTACCTATCCTATTCCTTTTCGTCGATAACTATTAAATTTGTTTGCACAGTGATTCATGAGGATTCCAGTGATTAAATCATTAATTCTATCAATAAGTGGGGAGTTCATGTGATATTAAGTTGTTCAAACCCCCGCTCTATCAAACATGATTTGATTGGAGCACGCTTGATACAATGTTGCATTGCCAGGGGTAGTGCAATATTCGCGATGGAAATTTAATTAAGTAATTATTTGTTTTCGTTTTATCGTTCAATATTAAAGCGGGTCGATTTAAACGATTTAAAGGTCTATTCATTTTGGGGAGCTTTGAAGAGTAGTTTTTGGAGTCTTGGAGAGAGTAATTTTATTTTGCATTTCTAATCGAATTTGGAAACCCTTGCTTCGTGATCGTCACCGTATCATTGGATATAGTAAATAAATTACGTTATTAATAGATCACACCATTTTAATTGTTTCTCTTTCTTTTGAGGACCCTTCCTTCCGACATTTGTATGATGAGTGGCCAGAGATAAACAATCGTGTCAGGAGGCAAGGAGATTCGTTGTATACTGAGAGTGCTTTACGAAGGTGAAGCCCTGTATTACTTAGTGGATGAAAGTTAGGACTTTCTCCTCATCGAAATCCCCCGGAACTCAAGACGTACTTGCTTCAGGATCATATTTTACCAAATTGATATGGTTTTTATATCGTATATATGTTTTTAAAAATGTGGTTGCTAGTTGCACTTTCTATAAATTTGTACCTTAGATCAACGGCTCATTCAGCATTTTTTTTCGTGGATCCCATCACAACATTTTACGTCGTTTTTGAGATATAATTTTTCAAACAAACAAACATTTATTGGTAAAATATTAGGCAAAATATATAACCCCAGAGAAGACCGCGGACCCCACTTTAAAAACCGCTGTCTTAGATGATTGCGTTACTAATTCGACGGCTTAATCATGTGGACTGTTAACAAGTATTTATTACAATTTTTTGGAATAGTGACTGACTATAAGAAGAGGAAAACCTTGCTTGGGTCACGATAAGATAAATAGAAATGTTAAAAACGAAATCATCCTGATTCTGTGCTAGGGAAAAATTGAGAGGTTTAGTTATTTGAGATCCTAAATGTAAAATCTAAACGCGTTATAAGATGCGCTTGAATCGTAGCCAAGTAAAAAGATTAGTCACGGACCTTAGACATGCTAATATATTTTAGCTTTGATACACAAAGCTTATGAAATAGCATTATTTTAAATTGATATCATTGCATAAAACTGAATTAAAAAGTCATTGGATCAATTGATAAGATCATCTTAAATTTGAATTATTTTTGGCTGCAGATCTACGACGATATAAAACAGTGTGTGTTTATTTGAGATAAAAAGATCGATGAAAATTGCCAGTTACACCTTTTTTATCAGATTTGCTTTCAGATGACGATTGAAATTGATTCAGCGACCGATATTAAATGATATTATGAATTATTTGGTGTACGTTCAACTGGAAAATTGATGTGTTCACGTTCAGAATGGATATCACGTACAGAGACGTGAAAATATTCGCCTAGAAATAGATGTAAATTCGAGATCGGACGAGTTAGACAGGTCAACAATAAGTTGATTATTTATTCACAGCTTCCTGTTCATTACAATGTAAGTGCTGCGTTGATCTGAATGGTAATCCATTGTGAAGAAAATGAGGCTCTTGAAAACACTGCCATACTTCATGGGCGTGGGCACAATGCATAATCGCAACATGCTCTTGAAAATTTACTATTCGACTCTGTTATAATTTGAGCTTTTAATCGTAATAAAATGGAGGAACAAATGAAGTCGCTAAAGATAAAGAACCGCATACATAATGGACTGTTCATTCAGCATAATGGTGCGATAATTTGCTGTAAAAAATATGGAGAGATTATTCAGTACGTGTTCATAAAATGCATCGTCCTAATAAGCTTGCAATTATGATTTTATCAGAATATCAAACGTTAGATCAAGGAATTAAGTCTGCGTTTAAAATAGAGTTGTATAAACCGAACGAAAAGCTAAATTTGGAAAGTACTGTTAGCAATTGGATATTTTTAGCACTCCGAAAAAAAGAGATCGGCGATGTTTAATAGGAAGGACATCATACTATTTCATGATAATTTCAGGCCACATACGGCTTTGTGGACACTTTGTGGATCAGAAACTCACAAAGCCGTATAAAAAAATATTTTATTTTGCTTCATTCTAAAAGCGGTAAGAGCTTTCTGGTAGATTTAATATATGCGACCGACCAGGACATACTATGAAATATTTTTACGATCAACTGTCGCTTTGAGTTTGACTTTTCGTGATGTTCAAGTTAATTTGCCTTATCGTTCCCGTAAGTTTCAAGTTTAAGTGGGTCGTAAAAAAGTACAGAAATAAAAAAGTCTGATTGTCATTTAAAACTTGCAATGATTTGATATTGTGGTGTATTGAAAAAAAAACATTTTTAACTCTAACTTATTCATATTTTATATCATTTTTGTAGAAGTTATTGTTCGATATTTTATCAGCAGTATTGAAACTGCATATCGCTTTACTGCTAGTTACATAGAAATTAATGGCATGATATTCAAACATGTTGTTCAAGCTCTTATGCTTAAGTTTACCAACAATAGATGTTTGAGATTATCTTGATAAATATAGGCTTATTACGTTCAAATTATATTGTGAGTGTCTATATCTATATTCAAATTAGCTTGGTTGCTTCTTAAGTCTTTTAAATAATGTATTTAGCTATGGTTTTTGGCAAAAAGTGTATTTGAACTTGGTAGACTGTAATTTTTCTGATTTACATTGTATAAACACTGATTGAAACAAGCATTAGCTTTGTAGAAAAGGGTGCAAAATTTCGGTAAATTAGTATCATAGAATAGTATATTTAAATCAGGAATATGACATATAAGCTTAATGCTTGACTGCTCTTAAAAAAATCGCAACACTATGAGGATTTGTATGGTTGTTCCTGAATTGGTTAACTCTGATGTCAGTTGGATTTTAATTGCAAACGATCCGCGGTTCGTTTAACTCGTTGAAGTATGGCCGGGTATTTAAAAGCTCAGGTAATTTTACAATAAATCTTAAAGAGCTTGGCTAAATACAGTGGTTAGTCAGCTGTCGCAGCCGGTGAAGCCTTCTTCGAGCTTTATTTGGTGTTGCTGCGAGCTTCCGCTCTCCAATGACCACGACACGTCCGTGAGGAAATTACCGTCTTTTGTTAAAAGACCACGCTGATCTATACATGTTGTGCTTGAACAATATAATAGCTTCCCTGTTGAATAAATATTGACATTAAACGTCATCTCTCCTTAAATTGTTCCATTGATTTATAAGCCAAGCGCAGGAGGCGGATTGACGCAAGGCAGGACATAAAAAATGGATATTCCCACAAGCGATGACAGCTTCAATTACTCATACTTTATCTTCCGAAATCATAATTTCGGTCAACCTGCTCCGAAGGCATTTTTCCTGGCTTCATAAATAAAAAGCTCAGCATGGCTTAAATTCACACATGCATTTCTGCACCGTGGCATAAATTTAAGATCTTATTTGTCATCTTCTTTGGCATATTTTCCAACGAGAGACGCAAAAGGATGATGATGCTCAATTATGATATCTGATATTTTTTATTTTGTTAATAAAAAGATAATTCAATTATGTTATCGGACGACCAGTTGGTAAAAATGTTTCCGTTCGGGTGGAGATGTATTGGCTATTGCAACGATGGCGGCGATTGGCTTTTGATGCCATTTTATTGACCACTCGATATTATAAATTAACCGAATGAAAATTCTGATCACATTTCCGACATCTTAAGAATAGTGTCAGTAATGGTATCAATAGGTGAAGGTATTTCCAATATCAAAATATTTTCTGTTTGTATATCATTAGATAAGCAGCTCCATGGTTAAGCGGTTGGTTAAATCAATCATCTTGGGTTCAAATCTACAGGAGGTGTAGCTGGCGATCACATTTTTAAAAACATATATACGCCATGAAAAACTATGTCAAAATTTGAAAGGGATGTTTCATGAAAGGGATTGCTAAAAGCCACAACAAAAAAATCATTAGATAACTATGGGTTTTAAAATTACACCAGTTAGACTATTACCCAATCAACTAAAAAAATGATTATAATTTCATTCCGAAAGGGGGAGTGATAACTTATAAAAATTTAGTTTTTATGAATTGATTATAAATTAATAAAGGTTATCCCGAAAGAAATCCATTATTTTTTTCCTCGCTTGCAACTGAATTGAACATTACGAAAACTGAAACTCTAAGCGACAGTTTGTCGGGAAGAGTGGGAGATATGTCAGACGACAAACAGATACTAACTGGATTGGGGGATTATAAATGTTCGATCTCATTTCCTGCGCTGCTGTATGATCTGCTCCGGGTTACCACGGACTAGCCACATAGAGAGTGTCTTCCACTGATTTTATAACCCTGCTAAAAACGAAAAAAGAGACTATTGCACCCGAGGGTGCGGTGGAGGAAGAAAGATAAAGGTTTAAGCTAAAGTTGAAAGGAATACTACCGCGGGTTTACTGTCACCACGAGTTCAATCTTAGTTTGAAGGGGGCAGATAACAGACTGCAGGAGCTACCCCTTTCCCATGGTACTGGTATCGGTTCCGTATAAGATCGTTCTCCCCTGTATGCCTAAGCTGTTGAGGATAGTGGTGAGCTTTTGATACTTTGATACCTTTGATACGCTATTCCACACACTCATAAAGGGGTGATAGTTGGGTGCGCAGGTCACCCTGTGGTTAACTCATGTTAACTGGGCTACCCCAGCTGCGTTTGATGAGTAAACCGACGAGACTTTTGCACACCTCTATTCTACATCATTACCACAGAAGTTCAACCGTTGCCCACGGGCGTAGGGTTAGCTCCCCCCCCTGGGGTTTTATGGGTGGGCATAGTGGAGTCTAACACCCACCCGGGAAGAGAGGGAGAATCGTTTGTAGTGTGTCCGGGTACGCCGCATTCATCATAGAGAAGTTACACGCATGCGCTGCACCGCTTCTACTGTGTATGTATTTGTTTGACTATACGTAGCATAAATCAACCACCACACCAGTAGTAAGCCTATTTTATTATATATTACACAACACATAAACTCATTTTTCAGATAACAATTTCTTACAACACATCTAAAATAAGCGATACATAAAATCGACATTTTTTCTACCGCGCGAGAATCTAACGTTTTTATTTTTTACCTTATGTCTATGTATTTTGCCTTGACAATAATAATCCGCGGCATCCAAATACCCATTTTGCTCACATTACTAATGCATTTTTGATGGGCCGGTTGGCAACCGTTGTTATCGGTCGTGCTTTTGTGTGCTCCGCTCATCTGCTCTGTTTTTGAGTAAATAGTGATTTTCGCGTCAATATCTATATCGGACTGTGTCGGCGACCGTTTTTTGTGCCACCCTGTGAAAGCGCGGCGCCTGAAACCGATTATTAATAGCCTTTTCGGCAATATTATCGATTTACATTTGCATCTTACCAAGTTGGCTTTTGTTTTTATTTATTTGAATTTTAAAAAAAAAAAAAATCGAAAATCGTATAATTTTAATTTATTAATTTACTTTTATATTATTATAATTGATTCATACGCTCTGACGAAACGCCGACTACACTTATATGTAAAATTCGCGAGTGACACCGAAAAACATTGTTTTTGTGCATATTACATCTGCACAAAAAATGGAACATCTCATCCGCATTACTTGAGATGAACTGACAATAACGCAAGTAAGACCTAAAAATCCAAGCTTTCAAGGTAAGTGAATTAACAAATACTCGCATACATCAGCTTTCTATTGTCACATAAACGCGGGAACACTGGGACCAGAAGACAAACCTGCACAACTAGACTCGCGGTCCGACCGCCAAAGTGCTGTTTCGACTGCTCCCATAATACAGTCTTGACTGTGGAGCCATTTGATTTTGTTGATGTGGACCTGACTAGTTGATATTACTTGATACGTTACTTTAACCTATTTGTTTGTTCCAGCTCTGTCTATTTTTTTCCAGTTTGCTCCCAGTTTGACCAATTAAATATTGTTTGATTGTGCCCAGTTGACACTAAACGCCGAAGTTCGCATACTTTGATGCGACATAATTACCCTTTGCTAATACAATTTGACTAATACTTCTTTGCGGCCTAACCACATCTGACTACTCCTAACTACTATGCTTATACGATTTTATGTATTTTAACTATTGGCCACTTTACTTATACATATTTACAGAGTAAATACTTAAATACTCTTTTAAAAGCAAGCTAATACTTAGTTTAACTACTATTCATTGCTACTTTTACAAATCAAGACTTGCTTATCACTCGCTATCCGTTACATAGTCGACCCTACCCAAAAATATGGAGCATGATGAACCGTATCGGTTCGGAACCAAGAACTTTTAGGAACAGAACAAGGACAAGAAGAACATCAAAGAGACGTCCTCGAAGAGAAGCATTTGAGGAACTTCACTTTGCAACGTAAACAAAATTGTCTTCCGTTGACTTCTATATCGTTTTGCAATCGCCGAACTGAGAGGGGCAACCTGAAATGATGGCAAAACCACTCAGTTTCGAATTCGCTCGGGTAAGTTGTACGGTGACGGGGAGACACCCTCAGTTGGTGTAGGAGCGAATCCGAGATGCACTCAAGCGTCACGTCTGTCTTCACCCTACCCCGGCAACGCCCTAGCGAGGAAAGGGGGGACTGGACTCCTTGTACTCCAGAAAGCCCTTTTCAGTAGAGCCAAAAAGGTCGTCTAGAGTAGTTTTCCACCATCTCCTATGAAAACTACTCAGTCTTTACAAACCTTCCACATTCCTTATCGAGACGATTGCGAAAGCGTTCGTCAATACGTTCACTCAGGATACCCGTTGGGTGAACGTTCGAAACAAAACTCGGTGGTAATGCTACCTTCAATATCGAGCGAACGAGGAGGTGAATGTATGATACAGACGAAATGGATGTAACCCCTTCCTGTGAATGGATATTGAAGAGGCCCATAGTTCTGCAGTGGACTGTTAGTGGCTGCACTATGATGATGATGACTAATGCATTTTAAATTAATTCGTACGATTGATGTAGGAGTTGAAACTTTCTGTGAAAATCCTTCTATTAATTGACGAAGATTTGATTAAATTAAAGATCGCAGCATAGCTTCATCAAAATTTGAGGATCGTTCTGATTTAGGGGCATTCTGTAATTTTCTATCGCCTAACTTAATGCCTGTATGTCAAAATATTGAACATGTTCTTTGTTAATTGAGTAATAAACTGGCGAACCAAATAACAATATTTTTAGATATGTTTCTTTAACCGTATTTATACACGAACTTAACTCAAACGAAGGCGTGCGAAAATAATGGATTTCTTTCAGGGGGACCTAATATATATTTATACGACATAATACAACTAAATTTACATACATATTTTCGCGATATTTTGATAGTTTGTGTATTGAGATCGATTGTTTTAGTTTCGGTGATCTTTTTACACGAAATCATTTTGGATGTAATAGATGAAAGTATTCCATTGATAGCTAGTTTCCTCCTACAAAATATCGCGCTACTGAGCATTCTGAATAACAATTGTGTATTTTCTGACTTCCGTGCCGAACCGGTTGAGAGTCTCTGTGCAGAACCGCCGATGATAAATATGTGGGATTCTGAAGTCTCATGTGTTATTATCAGCGTCCAGGGCTGGAGTACTTCTTTGCTAATTCTACGTTATTACTTTGTCTCAGAGAGCAGGAAATTGTAATCATGAACTTTTTATGGCGCTACGAAGCTCTACATCTAATTTATTGCACACGTTCCATACTAACGAGTTTCTAAATTAGAACATCACTTTTGGCATTATTTATAATGATAGCATATGTAATAATATATTTGCACGCGGCGGTCTATCGACGGTGTCGGCCAAAGAAGAATAGCAAAATTGTCTAACTGGGTGAAACAATCACGCCTAGGAGAGAAATATTACTACGGAATTCTTTTTCTTATTCATTGGAATGTTTTGATAATCATACATGCAATTAATATGATGAATTGAGCTCGATTTGGCTTAAAGGATGACCTCTTTAAATATGCCCATACAAATAAATTTTAATTCAATTTTACTGTTGATCTAGTTTAAGGATGTGTCAAGTGTTAATATAATGAGCTAACACTCGTGTTTTTATGATAAAGATTCAGGTTCAAATCCAAAATACTGAGAAATATTCTTTCTTAATCGTATTCCAATTAAATTATTTTATTAAAATAATATGTAGAACTATAAGTAATTAAATTAATGATGATTGATATGAGGATATTTTCATGGTTGTTGGTGCTCGCAGGTAGATTTCTGAGATTAGATTCCTAGACATTTGTTATCGGTTAGTTTAACACTGCTTAACATTTTACATGTTACGTGTTATTAAGAAAAAAAAGCTAAAATATTCAAACATTCATATGATTATCTATTTTATAAGCTTGAGAAAAAGGGAGCTAAGAATTAAATGCTCTTAAAAATTCAATAGATAAAATCATTATTTGCCTATGAAAGGTCATTATGTTTAAAAATTCTCATTGTAATTCGTACATTTATTGTTAACGAATATCCAAAGTTTGCTATAAGCATCATATTTCAATAAATTAACAGTTATTTCCCCATGAAAAATCAATGCAAATTAATTCAATAAATGTGTAAATAAAACACAATTTAACATTTTAATCAATGATACATTTTCCTTCACTATCTACAGTTTCTCGCCGTCTTACTGGTAGCTTTTTAATTCCATTGCACCAAAAAGAAAGACCCAATTTTAAGTTTAAATGAATCTGTAAACGAATTTGATGTGATTCGTAATTATATTACGGAGGAACACAAAAATTCTGAACCCCGTATCTATTATTATATTTGGATTTGAACCCGACTTCTATATGATATTAAAGTTTAGGACCTGATCCACCATACTTGGTCATTAGATGTGTTTTTAATCAATTGTAAAATAGTTTATATAAGCATTTCTTGCGAGTGTTCCATCGAAGGACAATATTTCTGCTCAATGCAGATACACGCCCATTCTAGAACAAACAGTTAGATTTGCAATCGAAGCATTTAAACGAATTATTGTTTTATTCTATCATTCTGCGGCAGACAGCATTCCGACGGTACCGCCCAGCACCCAGTAGCAGCAGTACTTCTTCACAAAGTGGCAAAAGCCAATGCAAATTATTGTAATCGATGGATTTTGTAATTGCTCAGCGATTTAGGTGAACACACCACGGTGCCTTGTAATTAATGTAAATAAAATAGTTTCCACGCTAGCCGTGATGTACAGCCTGATTTATTCACGGCGTTTGCCGTTTCGAACAGATAAAAGAACACAGCTAATAGATTCCCCCATGGATTAAAGAACCGATAGCATACTTTTAGCTGATGCCTAGGAAATCGCTGTGATCTGGTTTTGTCCAACGCTTGCCACGATTACGGCTTGCAGAATTGTCTGTCTGTAATTTCAGGATCGAAATGATAGCTTCATTCAGCGACTGGCACAGCGATAAGACCTATTTTATTGATCTATAAAACTGTCGTCTTCTACGTTTTATTGGACATCAATAATACACGTATAATCAGATAAATAGTTATTAATTAGCTTGCTTCTCATTAAGAAAATATTTATCTCATATATACTAAGAATTACTTTCTTATCCAAAGAACGCTTCAATTCTAATACTATAACATATCTTCATTTTTTCTTAATACATCACTTAATAAGTTCGTAGGATTTATTCACTTTAAACTTTAAACTTTTTTATTTGGGGTCGTTTTTTGTAATTTCTTCATTAAAAAAATCCTACGAACTTATTGAATGATGTGCTACTTTTTGTCATTTTTCGGGCCGTTCTTCGAACTCACTTTTTGAAAATAGGTTTTAGGATTTCCTTGCAAAATCTATGTAATATATTACTGAATATTATTATAACATTTATTTCGCAATTATTGTTTAAAAGACTTAATAAGATCCAAGGACCATGATATAAGCCGATATTTATCAACTTTAAATACTTTCCTGTAACTCTCTGTGACTTTCTCGATCTTATTTCTTAATTATTTTATTGTTTAGTAATACTTCCCACAAGCTTTCAATTAAATATTCTTCAATTGGACATGGATCGTTCTTCTGAAATGATTACGAGTTCTTCGGGACTTATATTACGGTAAAATATCTTGTTGAAAATAGATACTTTTGTTCCCTATTATTATGATTCCTTCTTCCTGTACGAACTGCACAATACAGATTGAGCCAAATAAGATTACTAAAATTAGTACAAGCTTTTTTTATTACATTTTTGTTTATTTGCATATGAAAGCATTGATTTTCTGGAACACAAATAGTCTTTTAATTTCGCTTCTTTTGACTAAATCAAGTTTTTTTTTAATAGTTTTAAAATAATAACTACATTTTTCCCTCTTCTTTTTCTACTTTTATATTGTCTTATTTATTCATGTATATGAGGATAGTTTTAGAACGAAGAGCTGAATCATTAGATTGTTAAATCATAGATCTAAAATAGGTTTGATTTGAACTGTATGAAAAGTATGACTTACATGTTGAATCGTAAAATAGATTTTTTTTGAGTAGGGGTGCCTAATATAGGCAACACTTTACTTTCGCATAATTTGCACAAACTTAAAAAAATATTTTTTTAAATCAAGATTTGCATGTATAATGCATAAAATCTTCCTTTATAGTACTTGCCTCATACTGCCCATGGACCAAATAGTGATAGTTATTTTTGAATCATGTTTTATGAAAATAATAATGAACAGGTTATCAAGACAACAAGCAGGGAAGATCGTTATTTTTTTTTAGGAAATTTTAGGAAAAACGTTATTTTTACTTAAAATTTATGTTGCATACAGATGTCATCAATATTGAAACCTATTTTCGAGCCAAAATGGCAGTTTAAAATTTAATTTTTGTGCATACAAATGTTTATCCACCTGAAATAGATTCTTAGTGTGCCGTTTTTATTATCCATTGTTGTAATTTCTTTTAATCATTCGAGTTTCATAAGTAAATTCATCATTCCTTAATATTTCCTGAGGGTTTGCCTATAATAAACAAGCCAAAAAGTGAGATAAATTATATTTAATGTCTCGAATTATATAACATAAATGCATTTACTGTTGTAAATATATATTTTAAAAAAATACTGTTATTGACCACAATCAAAGCATATTTTAATTTTTATTATTACTACGCAAACCACAGTTTGATTTTCACTTATTTTATCATTTTAACGTTTGAAAGTTTATTCTGCAAAATACATTTCAAATTTGATTTTAATACGTTAGCCTGTTAATGCTTTGGTGGACATGTCTGCACTATGGGTAATTTTTAGTATGAAAAATGACTGCATAATGCAGACGTGTCCTCCAAAGTGTTTAAGAGTTAAGAGTTATGATATTTTAGAAAATTCAAGTTTTTTGCCAAAATTCTAATTTTTAGCGGTATTTATTAGATTTTTAGAACAACTGCTCTATATGGAACGAAGTAATCTATCACTGTTGTCGTCCAATGGTGACATGCAAGAGGTGGGAGTCATTGGATAGCCTTGGCTACGGGAAGACGTTCTTTCCACAGCCAGATCTATCTCTTTCTTGTCATGAATAAATGCGAGCGCAGTCGTCTCGAAGAACATATGAGAGCGGCCCACATTACATTGGTGTCAGAATCGGCGAGTCGTTAATATACTGAACCACCTGGACGAAAGCGTCATTTAACCTTTTGACGAGTGAGCAAATTTAAAATCGATGAATTCGTTGATGCAAGGAAGAAGGCAAGTTTTTGATGTTATTAATATTTCTGCTCTACTCTGAAATATTTAACGTTCGAATACATTTTCAGGAATAAATTGTGTAAAATTTGTGGTCCACCTGTACTTTTTTCTTGAATTCGTTTATAAAGTGGAATGGAGGATAATCTATTAAGATTTTTAAAATTTATCTCCTGGTTCCCACATTATATAAAATATCATCTCAGCAAGTGCACTCATGTGCTCAATTCAATATTCTTCCTGCAGCAGATTAGCAAAGCGGATGAATCGAACGCCGACAGTGCTTTGCATGATTGGTCGTTGAGTATTCGGTCCAAGAGTGTCGTACTGGAATTAATAAGAATATTTTCCTGCGGACGTTATAAATATGGAGGATATCGATTACTCGAGGATATGAGGGCGAGCCTTTTTGCTTCCACCAGCGTAATTTGATTTGCATAGATAGCCCGGCGAGTGGAAGCGTGAGCATTTAATAACGAGGCTGCAGATGCAGCTAGATGCAAGATAATGATGCACATAATATGCAATTCATACTTGTAAACGTTTTGATACGTTTACTAATTGCCCAGCTGAATAATGTCGGAATATTAAACGTCATATGTTCGGCCGTGTACGCATCAACATATCTGATCCCGCAGTCGTGTTTATTATTCTACTCGTGTTTGCCAACTAATTCTACACGATTCATTCGCAAAATTTATGGATCTCTTCGATGCGACTGGAGTCATCTTATGACCACTGAGAAATACTGCAGTAGGTACCCTACGTGGGATTAAAGCTTTTCGAGGAAGATGGCTTCGATGAACTTGAGCTTTATAGGAAGCATGTTAGGCTGTTTGTTGCTTGCCATCTATGATACAATTTATGATGTATGTATAATAATTTGAAGAATCTTATGTCTTATATGCTATTTTCAATATATCGTATATCCTAAAACTAATATATATTATTCTTGCTTAAATGAGATTTCAAACAATCATTATATTTTAGTAGTAGAGTGACATTTATAGCCCAGTAGTTTAACAGCAAATAAAATAATCGCTATTGTTCTATTTGCGCAATAATTAGAAGCAAAGAGTGATTATGAGAGATTGAAGAATGATTTGGGGTACGGTAATCACCTGATGCCATTCTTATTTTATGTTTAAGAACCAGTAATTATATTTCATGGGGTTAAAAGAGCGGTGGAAGACATTTCGCGTGTGGCTAATCCGGGGAAACTCGACACACGGCAGCACGAGGTATGGACTCTGTCATCAAAGAGCCCAATTATACCATTAAGACGATGTCTGCCCGATTTCGTCATGATTGAACTAATATTAAACTTACTGAGCTTGCATCTCATGAGATCTGGACTTTTTCTTCTTTGAGGTATCGATCGCCTTAGTCATTTTAAGAGATATTTTACATTACTTATGATAATGTGATTATTCACATAGTTGCTATTTTGAACAGAATACAAAAAAAAATAGCTAAAAGATGAAGCAGTTTTTGTGTAATATTTAATAAAATAGGCAAGCGACACACAAACATATGCGCAATAGAGGCGGCGCGGCGCATGCGCGTGTTATTATTAGGGGTCCCAAATATTCTTAAAATCAATTATTCGAATAACGAACATGAAATTGGTAATATATGTAAAATATTCGAATATTTTATATATATTATATATAACGATGACGATTCAAATATAACCCGGAATTTTGCTATACAAATTTATTAGCGATATATAAAAATATAAGTGGATTTTCTTATTTTTCTACATATTTCCCTTCAATAAAAATACAAATAGGAAGTTTCTTGATCCCGTCACTGAAGAAAGAAGGTAATAAATAGCATTTTCTGTTGCGCAACGCGTTTTGCAAAAACAAATGTTTGTTTGAAATCAAACGAACAATAATCAAAGATATCAGAAATTGCGTGATCGAAATTTTTGAATAGTGTTTAAATACATTTTATAATATCCTTATAAACAACTGGTGCTTTCAATTACCAACTTCAATTAACAACTTTCAATTATTATAGATCGGCAATTGTGTTCTCCAACTGTTTCTGTAATACTTCTAATTCTATTACTTCTATTAATTTGTTTATTATCTGCACTTCTAAATTAGGGCTGTTGGACGACTTATCGGTTCTTATTAAATGATTGTTAAAAAATTTTGACCCAAGCTTTTGGATGGAACCTTTCGCCATTTTTAAATATAATATTAACGTTTTTTGCATTTTCTTGTTGCAATTTCGATTGGCAGAAGAACATCGAGCAATTTAAAAAAAATATATATTTCTTTATCAGATTTTAAATGCTTTTGAGGAGTTCAGTCGCGTATTTGCGATCAAATTCCATTGATTCAAAACGAGCATTCTTATATACTCGAAGAGAGACAGAGACGGAAAGACTGTGTTGCTATTCAAAATTGTGAATGAGAGACAGAGACGGAGAGCATATCTTGTGTGAATTATACGATTGTATATATCGATAGCTCTAATTAATCGACTAATAATAGCCCAAATTAGTCGATTCCAATTGTTTATGTTTACGCGTGAAATGAACGATTATTGTGTGCTATCGACGGTGTTTATTTATTTATATACAAGCTTCATACACGCTGCGCGGTCCTGACAGATAAATGGATTTGTAATTTGAATATTCGATTGGACTATGATGCATGCCTACGATGTAAAAATGGAGACGGAGAGAATACAAACAATTATCCCTCTTTTTTCAACCAACTGCCGGTTAGAGTTTCATTTTTCGTGATGTTAAAGCCATTTTAACCTACTATGCCAATAGAAGTATCTCTTAAAAAAATCGTTCGATTTTGTGAGCCCATCTAAAACTTATAATTTCATAATGAAAAAGTTTTTTTTAACAAACTAATTCATTTTAATCTATTTGTAAACATCATAAGTTGTAAAGATTTGAGTTCATTTCAATAGAAAGTGACTTTTGGCCTATCGCGAACATAAATGATTTAGGCAAGGTTGAATTATAAATTTGATCAGAGAATTCGATATCCAGGGCGACAAATATTTAGACTTCTCGTTCATAAGCTCCGACAAAAAAATATTGCATCAATGCGAATGCAGCAATTGCAATGCAGTGCAATTGAGACACGGCTGCGAAATAAACAAAAAAACGCTCAAAGAAGTGCAGTTTCATTCTATTGCAATATTCATCTCGTGACACGAAGCTAATGAGCAATTTCCATTTACATCAGTGCTGACATTAAGCTAAAAAACTGCGGATTTATATAACGCTTCGAATGCACTCGTTACGGCTTATCAAAATTCTCTCGGGTAGATAAATACCCCGGCCAAACTAATGAGGGCCTCGTGTGTGCCGTATAGCTATGGACGCATTTGCGTAATAATAAGTTGGCGAAGAACAATTTACATAGCAACTTGTTCAGAATTTTCGAATTTTAATAATATCATCACGCCATGCACTATTATTTCGAGTCGAGAATTAACATTTAATTGTGCAAGCGCAACGCGGACCTTGTATGTTGCGAATCGTGTAATTTTATAGTGTAAATATTAACATTATACAACATTTTTATGGGATACTATTTTCCATTATAAACACGAGCAATTTTGCTGCTTTTCCATGAACGAAATTAAATAATTGCTCAAGGGGCATGTGTTCACTCTTAAGCGAGCTTGATTTTATCAATTACAATTTTCCAGTGTAATCATACTAGACACTGTATTCGGAAATCCTATAATACAGGTGACCATACGTCCTGCATACGTTTTACATCAGTTTGGTTAAATTTTCTGGAACAGGTACATATCCCTTTTAAATATAGCCTATATGTTATTTGCAAGAATTCTTATTGGACAACTGTCGTTGATCGTGGAAAATCTTTTCAGGGAGCATCAATGTCGTCTCAGATCTACTCTGGAGCAACTTTTTGACGTCAGATTATTCTCAATGTGGTGTTGATATTCATAACATATTTATAGATTTTCACAAGACCCACTAGAGCATCAACCGGGAAACTTGAGTTGGGAATCCCTGGTATGCTGGTGAGGCTGTCGAAGATGTTCATGTCCGGTTCAATCAATGTAGTACACTCCAACGGCGTCATGTCGGAGCCTTTCGAGGTGACGACGGGAGTTTGTTAAGGGGACATCCTCTTCCCGATACTTTTTAATATTACGTTGGAAGCAATCACAAGGGACAATGGCAGATTAGGATATGCAGAACGATGGAAAGAAGATAAAATTGAATGACGATCAATAATAGAAAAGCTAAATTAATTACGGTATGGCGGTGTGAAAGCTGAGGTTACACCTCCATAAAAGCATTGAAAGGACTGTGCCTTAAGTAAGCGAAAAAAATCAGTCCTTAGATTCTGAACCCATGAGTTCCAATCGAGAGGTCATGGACATGTACAGCGAATCGTCTATAATCAGCTTCGTCTTTTGCCACCGTTTATTTTGGGAATATATGGCGCGGATGCCGGCTCCCAGAGTCTCCTATGCCGTATTAAATTTGGAACCGAGTGGCAGCAGACGCGTTGGAAGACAGGCGGAGATGGTGATATACGCATTCGGTGGCTGAAGCAATATGTGCCACCTAAAGCGAATGTAAAATAAATAAGTTTGGTCAGCTTTTCAATACCGCGATTAGTCATTAACCAAAGGATGCCACCATATTCGCGACAAATAGATTTTGGATTATTCTTTTAATAATTTTCGATTTGGGCACAATGCCATTATAAAATAGGTTTGAACATTGGTTCACAAAATACATCATTGGAAATCCATTTTATACGGATGCATTCGCAGGGAATTATTTCGCCAAATAATCTGGATGTTGCATTTGAAACATTGTTATAATATTAATTTCATAATGAGCTTCTGTGAAGACCTAAATAAATGGTTATTAAAGGGTTGCATACATGGTTATTACTGTTCATGTGGGATTAACGATAGTTCATATGAACTGTCCAAATGGAATCCAAATTTCTTGTTTTTTATGCAGATTAGCTTAGTTGATCCTATTTTTTATTTGACATCCAATAATGTCCACCAACGTGAAAGTGATTCTTAAGCATGATAATATCCAATTTATGAAGTCTTTTCGATCTAGAAACGTTCCCTAAAATAATATACAAATATAGTCCCAAAAGTACCCGACCTAACGTATAGATGGCGGTTACTGTTTTGAAGAATACTATAATAGAGAATTTATAGAAGTTACGTTGCTTCCATGATCGTATAAATCATAGAAAATGCCGCAAAAAGCCCTAAAAGACGACGGAATGGTCATGAGGTTTTTATGTCCAATCGGTCCGCTTTTCGAACCGCTGATATGACGATTGAGCGCCTCGTAATCGGATGCCATACCTGAAAATTTCTACAGAACGATTACAAACTCTCGTTATGAAACGAAGTTGTCCGAAGAAGACTGATCAGGTGGGTTGTTTAAATTTTATAATGTTTAAGCGATAACAAAGAAAATAAGAATTAGATTCAGATTAGTAAATATTATAAAAACTGATAGAATCAATCAGTGTTGGTTCAAATTAAGTAAAATGGTTGAGTAAAATAAAAACCATGTGCAATTCTCCACCGAGTCCGTATTCTGTGTTTTGCGTCTCAAGTCCATTTGCGCCCGTGGCGGGCGCCTGCTTGTCACGCCCTTGTTACGGCCCTGTACCTATAATCTTGTTTTTATGATAACTGAATAATTGATAAAAATGAGAGCACCGATTATTGAGGACTAAGCCAATTTAAGATGTCATTGTATGGAACAAAAGACACAAACATGAGATAGGAATGGAATTACGAGCCGAAAACAGCAAGTAATAATGAAATATTAAGCCTGCCATTATAGTATAATACTTAAAATTCCATCAGCTTAATCAATAATCTATTTGGCGAGCTGTATGTCCAGTTCCATTAATGCTCTATTAATTTGGTGCCTTATCTAAATATCATCGTATCTCGGCAACAATTGGCTCCATTCTGAATCGATAAATCGACCGGTGGATTCTCATTAACGATCTGTATGAATTGGTCTTGGCCTTATTCGAGTCCACAGCCACT
This sequence comes from Stenopsyche tienmushanensis, assembly GCA_008973525.1. Lineage (NCBI taxonomy): Eukaryota > Metazoa > Arthropoda > Insecta > Trichoptera > Stenopsychidae > Stenopsyche > Stenopsyche tienmushanensis. The sequence goes on from WACJ01000403.1 coordinate 1,726,623, forward strand.
TAACAATAAAGCCTTTTTTAGAGCCAACTACTGATAATAACTGAATTTATTGTTGCTAGAACCATTGTTAGGAATTCAGCCGGCGTTTTCCGAAAGTGTAAACTTTATTTGCTCACCGCAATTACCGGCTGTTTTACGATCGCCCCTCTATCTATTATCTACACCCAGTCCATTAAAATACATCGGGCAAAGAAATTGTTTCATTATGATATCAATTATTGATATGATCAATTTCAAAGGGCACATAATGCCAATGGTGTATTCAAAGATATCGAACATCTGCACTTTTTGTGTTATATTATTTCACGAAAATATCATACCTTATTAACGCAGGAAAAGCTGTTCCTACTATGCATGGAAGATACATCATTATTCTTAATACATTTTGAAATGCATTAATATTCATGCTTTGCATATTCTGTTGGTCAATATTCAATAAGAAAATTATTGTCCAATGGGGATGTCCAAGGATTCATATGGGGATATAGCTCAGTGGTAGAGCATTCGACTGCAGATCGAGAGGTCCCCGGTTCAAGCCCGGGTGTCCCCTGAAAATATTTTTAAAATTTAAATTAGCAAAGAGATTATTGAATTAGCGAATAATTGATCTTATTTTTGGTGATTTAGGGAACATATTATGTCATGAAAGCCATTATATTTAATGTAGCTGAATTCTGCATTTAAAATGAAGAAGATACAATACGTATATGGCGTATTAATAAAAACGTGTCCACAAGTGTTAAAAAAAAGCTGGATAATCATAAATAAAAGAATCCAGGGAGAAAAGCTCAATATTTGTTGCCTTTGAAAATTAGCCCTGTTGCAAAGACTTCTCTCAACATTAGGCTTGATTAATATTTTATTGGTCGGCAAAAGGCGTTGTGCTTTTTATCGAAGATAAAACGTTGAATTATGACGCAGTCTAATATCCATAAATAATAAAACCGAGAGCTTTTGGCTGTCCTATTAATCAGACAAGTTACAATCTGCGCTATCATGACATGATCAACTTTGATATTAATTAGATCGTGTTCAGAATATCTAATATTCTGTTAGAACAATATAAAAGCCACTGATTCATTGCCGTATAACTCGAAATATCTGTAAATTTCGACATGTTATTTATGGGGCTTGCCGCGGCTGAAATATCCAGTTTTATCAGCTCTGGTTCAAAGTTTAATGCATGCAAATCTAGGAATGGTTAGGCCGTTTCACACATGTTTACAGTCAACGATACAGGGCCAGAACGCATTGGTGGTTCAAGAGTATAGTATAATTTAACATGGTTAGAAGTAAAGATTTTTGTTCTGTTTCACACGGACCTCAAGTTCAATAAAAGACAATGACAGCAAAGAAGGATAATCAAGAGCTTTTTTAAAATTAGTTTGGTATTAAAAGACATGGCTATTAATTAATGAGACTCAGCTTATGTGGTTTAAACCATCTCATATAGAACGCATTCGCACTACAAATTCTAATCGATATTCATCAAAACTGAAGAAAATACTAATAAAGCAAATCTAAATTTAAGTTCACATTGATTAGTTTCTCGTTCTTAATTTTGAAGGAGTGGGTCCAAATAAAGAAACAGTTTATCAAGATAACTGGAAGCTGATTATGGAATTTTATTATTAATCAGGATAATTTGGATTTGTTTCAGAATTGAAGAAAATAAGCTACAGAATTTCTAAGATAGTTGACGGAAGAAAACAATAGGATTACTTTTATCAGTGGAAGATCAGAATCCATTGGTGCATAGATGCCGAAAGATAAAAACTGAGGAGTATGTTTCATCATAAAAATGAAACTATATCATAAGTCTCGTTATTTAATAGCCAAATGCAATAGAAAAATGCATTTAAGCAATACTCCTATCCAGTTCCATTTTTCCAATAGACTGATTCAAATGTGATTATTTGTAGCTCTCTATTGTAATTGCTGAAAATACTTTAATGCATATTTATAGAAGAAGAAAAATATACTGCAAAGAATTTCAATTCACCGAAAAGTGATGAATATTTTCCATAAAGTGCAGAGCAAAGACCTTATAGCATGTTTTCATTTTGTTAAATGAAAATTTTCCTGTTGTTTTAAACTCCTCCATTAATGAAAACTTGAAATAAAAGAAACAGGCTTATATATTGTAGTTTTAAACTCTTAAATTTCTCTCGACACACTAACTAGTTGTACTGGACCAAAAGTCAAAAGAATTCCAAAAGCTTTTTACAAAACAGTCACGTAGAATGTAGCTGAGTATCTAATAACTTTAGTTCCTTAAAGAGGTAAGATATAGAGCTGTGTCCAAACTCAAGTGATTCAGAAAGAGCATTCTTACACGTTGAGCTCAGTGATGACAAATAGGGAGAATGGCTTGCACCTTGAGTTTGGAGAGAAACAGAGACGGAGAGAGTATTTTGCGTACATCGTACGATTGTTTAGATCTTTAATTCAAATTTATCGATTAATAATGATATGTGAATCGATTTAAAGAATATTGTTATGTTTACTTGAAGAAATGACTGAATATTGTGTGCTATCGATAGTGTTTATTTATTTATATACAAGCTTCATACACGCTGCGGCAGTCTTAACAGATAAGTGGATTTGTAGAAATGGTAAGTGGCGGGCATACAAATATAGCATCTAAGTTTATGATGAACTCACTACTGAAAGGCTTAACTAGAAAATGTTGCATACAATTGGGCATCTGTCGGTCATCACTCATCAAAATTTTGGATGAGAATTTAAAAATGTATCCTTGCAGGATTCAATTGGTTCAACAAATTAATCCAAATGACGGGTTCGTTTTTATTCTCTCCATCGCACACATACGCTACATAGAGACGCTATGCGCATGCGCTGCCCCGCCTCTATTGGGTGTCGACGCACCATAAAGCAACTTTTTATATATTACACAAGAAGGGCTTAATCATTTAGTACTCAAATATTCAACAATTAAATATTACCAGAAATTTAAGCTGGTTTCCAACATTATCAGATTTGAGATCTTTTGACTTTTCCTTTGGGTTTTCATAGTATTTATGAAAGTTCATTGTATCCGAAAGCGTTCTTTGGAAGTCTTAGACATTTTCATCAGTATTTCCATACATTATGCTTACAATTGTGGTATAGTTTGAGAAGCAGATGTGGTAAGACGGGCGCGCGTGCCTGAGATGTGACCTGCGATGGTCGCACGCGCGATAGGATCGCACGTGCGCGCGTGCAACAGCACTACTCGTGCACTACCTATTTGTTTATATTAAACAAAGAATTATATGCTTTTAATAACACTTTCTACCTCTCTAAATTCCTGCATTATTTACCCACATAATGCATTGTCTTGTTGCTTGCGGCTCAAGGGAGTCGACTTTTGAGTGAAAAATTGGATTCAGACATATTCCGAATGCAGTATTCAAAGGCAATAACATTTTACCATCGATTAGTTCAGATACAGTAGCAAAATAACAACGAAACGTGATAATACGCTATAAAACAATTCCTGCAGTACAACTGATATATGTTGCTGTTATTACCTTCCTGCTATTTTAAATACAATTTTCTTTGAAAATTTTATTTTTTGATAGTACAATCGATAAAGTATATTATTCGTTATGGTAATAAAAAACGATCCTGGGAAAATGCTTTTCATACAAATTTCGTTCGAACGAACGAAATTTTAACACATTGGCGACGGGGGCGTATTCGTGTCGAAATCGCAGAAACACATTTTTTTCACAAATATCTCTTAAAGTAATCGCATTCTAGTAATATTTGTTGTAACAATACACATTAGTCTAAAGGTAATTTCGTACATATATATTTTTTATGATCTTTCAAATATGTAAATTTTAAAGAATATAATGAGAAACATTGTCATTATATTCGTTTGGTTATTGTGTATGGTGTAGCGATGTAATTTTTATTTTTTATTTATGAGCTAAATGATATCATCTATTTCGCGTCGCCCGTAGCCAATGTGTTAGCATATATTTTTTGCAAATCTTCTTAGTTTTGGAAAGTGTTTAATTTTTAAAAATAAATTTATTTTTAAATCGATATATTCCATTTCTATTTATTACTTGGAATTAAAAATAAAAATTGGTCGCTATCATCCAAAGCACATTAATTTTGCCTTTTCTGTGAAAGACGCATTTGTGTAATATATAATAAAATAAGCGCGTTTACTGTTCTAGTGATTGATTTATGTTACGTATAGGCACATAATCACACACAGACGCACACAGTAGAGGCTGCGCAGCGCATGCGCGTAGTACTTATAAGATGTATGTGACGGAGATGGAAAGACTACAAACGATTTTCTCACTCTTTTTGTTTAGCTGCCGTTTGGAGTTTCACGTTTCGTGACGTTCAAGTCAATTTGCTTTACCGCGAAAAAAACCTTTAATTTGATTTGCTTTATTTTATTATCATGATGGCATGCAAGTATTTAGAAACAAGAATTAAAAAAATCTTCTCATTTTTGTTTCGCCAATACTAAATCAATTTCGTAAGAAGCTCCTATTATCATCTTCAAGTCTTCATAACATACTTTGGCAAATTTTGATATATTCTGATTTCTTTCGTTTTTTTTGGTCACATATTCTTTTCGTAGTTCAGACCCAAGAGCGAATTTTTTTTTTCTATATTAGTTTGATGCTGTGTTTATAACATCTATTAAGATCATGTTTTGGAAGCAATGGTCGTACAAAATAATGGACCACTTGGTGCTCGATATATTTTTATAGTCATAGATCACTTGTGGTCAAAATACAGAAATACACTTAAACCTTTTTTTTGTGCGATAGATGCGTTTCACGGAAAATCGCACAAAAAAACCTATGACTTTGGATTTTAAAAACTGAATAAATTCGCACAAAAAAAGTCGCACAAAAAGAGGTTTTTGTGTACATTGGCCAATTTGAGAGAATTGACACCTTTGTGTGCGTTTAAATGGAAAGAAGGTGGTGAATGTCAATGAGAAAGGACTCGAAATGAAACGGAGCCAAATAATCCACAATATGGGAATAAGTTACTGGAGAAATTTTATAATGGCATATGCCACTTGTAATTTTTTAATGCGCCACGTTTAGTGCATGAGTTATAAGTTGGACACCCCTAATTGCAGTTAATTATATTACTTTATTCAGTTTTTGTATGTCATAATTATGACCATGGAGGATGTTGTATAAGATTTAGGTTTATCAAGTCAAATTCTTGGAAATAATTAGCATTCATAATGGATTCCTAAAGCATTTGGTCAAGTAAGAGTCGTGTATTAAAACAGTGGCGATTTTTCTCTTAGATAAATGTTTAACAATAAACAAAGAATTAGAAGCAATGAAGATAGGGTCGTGGATTTCATGACGGTCATCGTGGGTCGAAAGGGTCGTCTGCGGTTCCAGCGACTTTCGCAAATTCCCATTGTTAAACATTCTTCGAATGCTTACTAGCACCTGTGTAAGCCACATTATATAAACCAAAATGTCTTTTTTCTAAAGAACGGATCGATTTCAAGCTCAATGCCCCTAGCGTGTTTACAATAGAACATTATCCATCGGTGGAATGGAGCTGTAGTTAACGGTGGTACTGGGTCTCAATTATCATATGACATCGTCCGTGGGCCGCGGCTCCATGTTTGTATCCGTCTTTTGCATCTGAGACATCTCTTTAATTATCCAAAAGAACAACTTCCAGCGACAGCCCAACACTGATAGATATGTATCTCTTAATTGGAGCGTGAAAACAGACCATTTAAAACACAAACGTATTCCGCATAGGCTGTGATCGTGTCGTGAGGTGACCGAGACTCTCAGATCAAATCGCCTATCTATGATAGTCTATTAATAAGCCAAAAAAATGAGATCGTGATGATGCTTAACCCGTTCAATTTGGATTGACATAACAACGGTAAATGCATATTTTTCAGATCCAAAAAATTATACAATTGCATGACTTTGCATCAATTGCCAAAGAAAGCTTCACAGCGTAGCAAATCCGCAAAAAAGACCATCAAAAGCTGCGCCTTCAGGTTTGATACCCACAAATCAATTGTCAATAAAGTTTACTTTATAAATGGACCACAATATGCACTTGTTAATTGCTTTGCAATGGTCTATTAATCACTGAACAATAGACACATACGAGTTGTTAAATGCATGCAGACCACAGGTTAAGAAACATTGATGCAATGATCTGGACCATTACGGACCTCAATAAGCAGCATTTGCTGAGATCATGGGAAAAGAGGGTTCAAACAGAGTTAATTGAATGTATTAAATAGAATCAATAAGGACAATTCATTATGTCGAGCCTTCAAACCTCTCGCATCGGCTATGAATGCACTCTGTATTGATTTATAAAGCATTTGAAGGAAGGATCTTAGATCTTAGTCTGCAAAAGTAAATGCTCGGAAGACTTGCTCTCAGTAATGACATGAGAGATTTAATTCAATTAACAGCAGATTTAATTTAACCCTTTTCCTATCACGTATAGCAAATGTGTTGCTCCATCCAATAAAATGCTGTCAAAATCAAAGATTTCGCATGACAATGGAATTTGTGTGGAATGGGCATCTCATAATATAATTTATTCTATTATTCAAATGATAAATAACTATATGAGTCCTGTCCATATGATATTGGATGCAATTTAGTGGAAAAAAAGTGTTTCTTAATTATATTTCTCATGAACAAATTACCTCAATTAATGTCAAATTTGATATTTTTTGTTCAAGAAAATGATTTATTTAATTCATATTTTTTAGTAGAAATAAGAATACTATTTCACATAGGCATTTGGATATTCTGATTCAGTGGTTCTTAAATTTATATAGTCCGCCTATAAAAATTCTTCACCATGGAAGTCTTAAGTCCTGAACAGGTAATTTGCAGCAAAAAAATTAAACATATTTTTATTTTGTACAATATTGTGTATAGTTTGACCTACAATTAAAAAGGAATATTAGAAAATAAAAAAATAGTGAGCGATCGAAAAGAAGTTAGTATATTTATCAACATTTTTTGTAGTTTTTTGTTCATTAAATAAACACTTTTTAATATTTTTTCATAATTGTAGTCTATACGATGAAGACGTTTATTATACACATGCTTGTCAAATTTTATAAAGAATGCTCACCTAGGGCGGGTGGGAGCACTTCCATGAGCTTGGAAAAAGTAGTTTCGAGAAAAATGTGTACTGTATTATAATGGGTATTCCTTGGATGGAAAAGAAAGTTAAGCTGCACTAACTTTGAAGTTTAATTTACGTCAAAATATAACAGATTTGTTACCAAAACCCACCGAAAAATATTCTGAAAGTATCAATCATCAACCGAAAGTCAAAAAACGTCGATTTTGTTCTGAATATTCGTATAAAAAAAGAGGAGGACAAAGTCGAAATGTCACAAATGTAAAAAGCCACTTTGCGGCCAACATTAGTTTAATGTCTGAATATATATTTAGAGTTGTTTTTCATAATTTAATAAAGTTACATTAAAAAAGATTGGTGCTTAATTGACTAGATATATAAAGCGATATATAATTACTAAAATAGTAATCCAGCATTATTTATTTTTGTCAAAGAATTAACGTTTTATTATACAAACGACATATAATTTATATATATGGGGTTCTAAATAAGATTAAGTAGTCTAAGGTTAAATCCTGTTTTTCTTTGTTAGCAAAGTTCTCACTTTTCTTTTGGCTAAATATGACGATGGGAATTCAAACAAAAACTTCTTTGCTGCAGCCTATAGAGCTGGATATAATCTTAATACTGGATTCCTTTGAAATCAAAATTCTTAATATGTTTGCTTAAAAGGGGTTCTAGGACCCAATTTGGAATAAGCATATTGAGGACACTCTGAAACCTTAATTGTCCTTGAATAAGGTTCAATTAAGTTTTCGGTAGTAATTTTATGTTCACGAGGACACGTCTCTATTTAGTTCTGCATAAGAAGATTTATTAACATGATCCTTTTCCGATATGAATCTCTAGTCTCATATGTATCCTGCATTGAATAATATCTTCGTATGTAATAAAAATCCGGATCACGAGCGAGTCTCATAACGGATCGAGCAAACCCTAAGTGCAAAGCCGATGTCAGCAAGATTGGAGTGGAGGTTTATCACACGATCGATACAATCGATAAATTATTCATATTCGAATCTCTTATCGTTCGTGAACCTTATGAAGAATATAGTTCAGATACGGAACCGGTATTTGAGAGGTCGGCATCATCGGAGGAGGTTCGCGAAGACCGGAGTAGAATTCTATTTACAACGTTATTGTTTCAAGTGCTATGTTTCCTCAGGAACAGCGCACATGCAACTAAATTCATTTGATCAAGAACCGCGATAGGTTGAGGCCAAACAAAGAGCATCAGCAAATCTTGCAGCTACTGAAAATCATCTCTGCTATTCATGGTCGCATTGTTTCTACATTATATTATTCTAGAATCCAATTTGATATATTAAAATATACCATGGAGAGTATCAGTTGTGCCAAAACGTCCATATACATATTCAAAAATTAATTCTTAGTGGAGGTCTTTGACAAGTCTATATTTTTACTTTTTTAATTTTTATTTATTTTAACTATTATCTTTAAAATGTGGAGGAGAAAACTACGAGAAATGAAATTGATGAACACTCAAATTGTTTGATTAATATTTTTTTTGTTAATTTCACTTTTTGCTGTGGTTAAAAAGCTATGGAAGCAGCTCGCACCATTTGTGATGTGTGCGAAATAGATGCTATAGCTCCAAGGAATGCTCAAGATTGTTTTTCCAAATTGAAAAATGGTAAATTAAGTTTAAGTCTTCCGATTTCGAAGGAAGATGGTCGTCAAACATGTTTTCAAGATTACTTATAAACAAGGATAGTAACAAGGAAAATGCCAAAAAGTAGCTCAAAATCTCGACAGATATCGTGCAATATGCAGTCACAAGCAACGAATTTTATGCAGTTTTTATGTAAGTATGAAGCAAATAATAGGGTAGACGGCATCAGGAGACACACCGAGAGTCAAACAAGATCTCCATTTCAAAAATACTGTGCTTAATGGGACTGTGAAAGTGTGTTCTACTGGGAAATGTTGAAGAATAACAAAACAGTCAACAAGGAATGCTATATCGTTTGCCTTGTTGGTTAAAAACCCTTTTTTCTTCTTCTATATCGGAAAGAACCAATGCTTAAGAATACATTAAATATAGGCCAAAGTTATAGGCCAACGAGGAGAAGCTGAGCTTCGCAAAGCTACACAGAGAAGAGAAACTTTAAACGCGTTTTTCTCGAAACTACTTATATATATATATATCATTTATTAATTTGCTGTTATAATTATTATGAAGAAAAAGCGCGGGAATTTATTCGACAACCCATCATTTTCATCGTCATTATTATATTTTGAATTTTGGGTTATCTCATTGGTGATTTCTATTAAATTTGCATCATTGGACTCTTCTTCCCCGAAAATTGATTTTATTAATTCAAATATTTTTACTCTTTGTGGGCGTATTTATATAATAATATTCACTAAATAGGTTGAGGGCCCTTGTAATTTGGTCAAAAAATAAAATGATACGTGGGCTGCCATCAGCCTCGAAAGGTTGCTCAAGATATGGCACATATGTTGTGTCAAAATGTATCAAGGAAACCCTGCGTAAGGAAAATTCGACATAATACGAAAAAGAAAAGTTTGTTTTTATGATCAAAAATAAGATCGATTATATTTATTAAGGAAAAGTAACAATATCTACTCGATCTTGTTTTTTATGAATTTCACATTATTAGCTTCTTCTAAGTACAAGCTTTTTACAAAATTTGTACCTATGCTTGTAATAATAGTAAAAACGACTATGATTAACCTACTTTATCTTAATGATAGGCTTAACAATATTTAAATTCGTAGAAAAAACGACGTCTAAGACTTACAGCGTTAACTTTATGTTGTTTTATCGACCTTTATCGATCTGTAGCTTGATTATTTTGGGTTAAAATTTATAGAATTTGTAGTTTGATGATCACATTTTTAAAAAATCTACAAATTTATTTAAAAATATCAAAAATAAATCATTGACGATCATTCGATCTGAAAAATAATGATTATTTATAGCATCTAGTATTATTTTAATGAAAATCCATAGAATTAAAAATTGAACAGCCATCATTGTTCAGTTTGCATACTTGATGCGGATAATAATTGAATATATTCATGTGCATAAGTCAATACATTGGAGATATGCTAATGAAACTATCTTCTTAACAATGCGGTCTCTTTTCAAGCTTTGTATGTGGCTCGCATTTTACACTTTTTGCCCTACTGATCATTGAATGAAATAAGGGAATTGTTATTTCTTACATATTTACTATTTGGAGCAGGAATCGTGATCATCCTTATCGTTTTTTAAATATCTAGGGTGGTCTGCGTGCGCACTAGATGACTAATGTATCTTCATGGCGATACACAATACCTTCAATAAGTCTGCGTACATCGACAATGCCATTATAGTTTTTCAATTTAATGCCCAAGTATTAATCTTTATTATATTTTGAACTTGAATCTGAAGAATTTTACAATAAAATCCCGTTGTGTTATGCAAGTTCCTTTTATATGAACATGAACTGGTTCAAAAAATTGTGAGGTTCATTCATTTTATTTTAGAATTTAATATTTCAAATGCAATAAATTGCACTACATATAAGTTAATATACGTCAAGAAAATAAATGTCTATTGACATCTGTATTAAAGAAATGCATGCTGTCATATTTCCATCGTGATAAATCCATAAATTCTTGTTGTACGCTTCCTGCAAAAATCAATCTGGATGACATATACATATTTTATCTTGATTTTAGTGTCAAATTGTAGATCACCATTTCATATCTAGTTTTTCAAGTATTGACACATTCGACAAAAAAATTTAGGTATATTTATTTCACCGTTAGATCAAATTCAGCAGATAGATTTCGCCATCTAAATACCGTTAGTTGTACAATCTTGGTCCGGGAAGATATTTAGTATGCTTTATTTTAGGCTGGATGTTGCCAAGCTACATTTTCACCACTCGCCTAAAAATAGTTTTTGATTGACTCTAAGTATATGATGATTAATTAATATTAATAAAATATTATGATCAGACGCTGAAGAACTCAGATCGCTGATATTATACTATTTGTGTCTCTTCTAATCCTCAAACCCAGTTGATCAGATCATCCCAATGGATCTAAGACGACTCGAGGGATTCTGTACATCTCGGCCATTATTTTTATAACAGTTTCATTCAACCTAAAGCTATTTAATGAGCATCCACCAAGGAGGCATTTATGCATATTATAATTAGAAATAGCGATAGCGATGCTGTTCGTATGTCAACTAAACATCTAAGCTCTATTCTCGTGGTGATGTTGTCGAAACGACGTACGTCTCAACCACCGTAACGCTTTAATCAGCTCTTGCTTGGCCGGTAAATGTTCTTCGTGATTAAGATGTTAATTAACAGTTTGTATCACAAGCCATAAGGTGATTTAAACTCGAACCCTGTTAAGCCATTAAATCGGCCAGTATACAATTTAACCACTTTTAACACAATAAAAATTAACATACGAAGACATTTCATTCCAATAGCATTGATAATCATATTATATCCATTCGAGTGTATTGTTAATCCAATTCTGCAAGCATAAATCGGCATCATCAGCCGTTCATTGATTATTAATAAATAATAAAATAATCGTATCATTTTATGTTCTTGACATTATTTTACTACAATCTTAAAGTGCGAATTTATTTAATTTCTTTAAAAATAAAAACAAAATGGCGGAATTATAAGGTATTCCATTAGGGGCCTTTTCTCGTGATATCAAACTGCTCGCCACTTGTTCGTGAAGGCTTCCTGTTGAACTGAAATCGAAATTAGAAATATTTTTTTTTATTTTTAATATGTGTAGGCAGTCAACTAAGATATAAAAATTTAAAAAAGCATAAAATTAAAAATTTAGTAGACTTTTTTGTCAAACTCTATTATTTTTTACCATTTTCTTGATAATTTTTACCCAAAAAAAAATCATTTATTTACGCGAAAACCTTAAAACTTTAGCTTAGTCGACTAGATAATATTATAATGAGAAACATTCCAAAATTTCAGTCAGATCGATCAACAACTTTTTAGGCTAAAACTGGCGAACATTTTGAAAATGCAGTTTCGAGATAATCTCGTTTAAAGTTTCAATACGATAAAACAGTCAATTTTAGTGACTTACTGATCAACCAATGATTCCAGGCGCATATAATAGAACTTCAGCTTTATCAAAAAGTTGATTTTCTTCGACTAGTTGTTGTTTTTGGGCTATACGAGCTGCTTTTGTCTCAGAAAGACTTACGGTTCTACACCGCTACCCGTACTTCATCGGTATTTTCAGCAAAGACTATACAGTAGATGCCAATAATTATATTTAATGTATTTATCGTCTTCAAAATGTAGCTGTAGTCGTTATTAAATATTCCAGCAGTAATGTATGTTAATATTTCAATGATTTTTACACTAGAATGCAGGTGCTTTGGAGCCAGTCGTCAAACCGTCGACTTAAAACATTCATTTGCATTTTGAGTATGGCCACTCAAGCATCTTTGAAGTAATTCATCCCTGGACAAATATTTGTAAATTGGTAAGAGATGCTGTTTTATGTCTTGGCCAAGAAATGGAGTCAGGTCTTTGTTCATTTTCGTTCCGACATAAAAATATCTATGCTTTCTAAGATAGCCGAATACTGATAATCTGTAAAACCGCTATTTTTCCGGGAATGAAAATCGTAACTTCTGAGATAGTCATGTTTTGAAGCTTCTCTTCACTTTTTCTTGCATATCGATGGGTATTTTGTGCAGCTTGAATACTGTTCTTCAGTTGAGCCATGGTCGCTGGACGGTCGGTGTAATTTAAGAATTTTCTCGGAAAAGATTCATCGACATGTAAACTGTGGTACTTTTCTGCTTAAAACCAGACAACTTTCACATCTATTTCTTCAGATTTTGGTAAAAATAATTCCTCAATCATGAGGACACGACGGAAATTATCGACCGTAACTGTCTGATTGTTTTCTTAAAAAAACATGGTTTAATGATACTTATTCTGGATAATGGATATCAAATAGTCATACATTAGGTCTTGTTATTTCAAATGAGCGTCATTTTACCCTTCTCGTAATAAATGTTGCTTTAGGGTGCACGTTTCAAATAAGGAAGTTTCCCTGCTGCACCCTGGTGAATAGTTTCAAACTCGACTATCTTAATGCATTGACCAGAACGGAAGTCACCTTAAAAGGGTAATAAATAAAAACTTTATATATTTCTCTGTAACATGAAAATAATAAATATACTAGTATCTCCTATATTGTTTGTATTATTTATCTTTAAAATAAGGTAGTTTCCCTGCTGCACTCTGTTCTAAAACTTTGTGGCAAATATTATTAATTATATCGGTTAATTGCCTAGATCGCCATTAAAGGTATGTATAAAAATAACTTACTGTAGAGTCCGTTTGTGAGATAATTGTCATTGTGCAGGTCTTCTTGGAGGACAACCCTGGTTATTCGAGAAGGAAGTAAGCATGCAATGCGGGGTATTTGTGGTCGTGCATTTTTGGTGTAATAACGTGGCCATAATTAAGGAGGTTGGTAGTCATTTGAGCATGCAAGCCGACGTTGGTATCATTACTCGTCTGCAAGTTATCCGCGTGTTGCTCAATTTCGCGCATTATGCGGCCTATCTATTTATGGATCGTTTGATATTTTCATTAGTTTTGTAAGCAGCGGCAGCCTACCATTAGCTGGCAAGGGCCACTACCTACTTTATTAGAAGCCTAATGCTACCATTACCTTATTGTACTGTTCAATGGATTCCACCTTGTTTATGCTTTCGGATACAGAATGCACGTTTCTCAGCCAACTTGTAATTAATTCATCAACCGCCGTCGATCGATACCAGTTAATTTCTTCAGAACTACCGAAACGTTGCCGCGGCTTAATCCCGATTGACGTTAATAAATGTTACTCGAGGGCCGCCGCAATAAATAATCCTCTTTCGCACTTCACAGCGGTCCTTCATTATCGCACAACGCCATTTAATCCTCGAGAGAGCGGTCTCCCTTGGACATCCCTATTCTTCAAAAACGATGAAAAGCAATCCAATTTCTTAATTTAGCCTTCCCAGCTGGTCACTGGACCCCCTATGGACTTCCATTTATTTCTTAAACACCGAAGGACCCATATTTTTCAATTCGCTGTCTTTATTAGATACGTGCAATTGCAATTAATGTTTAAAATAAGCATAAATTCTTAATCATATATTGCCCATGTAAATAAGGCTAAAGCATTTTTATGCATAAGGATATATTGACACAAAGCTAAAGCGATGACTTGAATAAAATCTAAATTGCTAAAATGCAAAAAAATATGTATCGTTAGTAAGCTCAAAATCTGGATTGATTGGGGATGAAAGTAGTCCGAATAACGAAAATCTAGATAATCGAAAATAATCATAATTGACAACAAAAGAAAAGCTTCAGAATGTGTAGAACTAATATCTGCCCCCTCGCAAATATTTTCTTCATTTTTTCGATCTTGTCTTTCTGAGGCAGATATTTGTTTGATTATTTTTTCATCATTCAAAATTTGGAATCCAGAATTTAACCACTCGGTTACATCTTCTTCTTCGTATTCAGCGCATATGGAAATTTGTGCCATTGCTTCCGCAATGTCTCCTATATCAGGTTCTACCGCGTTACTGGAACTTACTAAAGGTCTTTTCAAAATTTTGTTTCACGACTTTTTTAATGTTGCCACATTTAAAGAATTCCAACTATCTGCTGCGATGAAGCAACATTTTTTTAAATTCATTTTCTTATGGAAGCTGATTACCGTTTCTTCATTATTTTCGTTTGCTAGCAATAATCATCGAAGCATCTGATTTCAACATTTCATCGATCTGGTTATAGATGGGTGGGACGGTGCTTGTCTAGTAATAATAATGTTTTCCTCTTTTATCTATGAACATTTAATATTTTTTAACTTTTGGTATGAACTGTTGTTCATATGTTTCCCCTATGAATTTAAAGTTTCCTGATACTATGGTGTCCTTTGAATTTTTCAAGCTAGCCCGAACTTACTTTGAAGGTGGAATCTTCATTTAATTTTGTATTGAAAAATATTGCTTTTACACACAGTAATGGACTAGATATTGGCTGTCCAGTTGATCGTCTTTGTATGAACCGCATAAAAATACACTCTTTAGCTTCTTAATTTCTTTATTTTTTCATAAGTTTTGTATTTAGTAATATTAATAAAAGTTCATAAGAAACACCCTATATGTAATCCAAAATTTTGTAAAAATACTTGTATTTAAAAGATGCTATAAGCAGGCTCAATAATGCAAAAAATATCAATCTTTGCATTGGACCCTAACTAAATAGAATTAGCATCAATCTCATTACCTAACGATGTAATCATCTATGTTTTAATAAAATTGGGGATCGAATTGTTCCAGGTTTTGTGTTCATGTTCATGATTTAATCCTTTGTCATTATAAAGAAAATATTTAAGAAAATCGATTACGTCTGATGATATGACAACTTAAAAGTAATTACATATACTTGATTAGCTACAATGTAATAACGATAATGACACATGGTTTGATGGACTTCGTACTAAAAAAATTATCACCACCATTTAATAGAACAAAGAGAGAGCAAGAAATGAGTTCCATGTAATTTAGGCTCTGTAAAAATATGGGGAAATGAAGACCTTACCCATTCAATATTTTTATTCCCATTGATTTTCTTTAGGACATCCTTGGCTGGTTGTTGTTTGTATGCAATTGTTAATACTCGATGTTAGAACAAGTATACACGCTTTTTGCAGAGCTTCGGTAGTTTTAATGCACTATTTTAAAACATAATGACATACATACATGGAAAGATGGAAAGTATTGCACTCATACATACAGCATGATTAATGAGAAATAAAATACAAGTTATTATGGAGCGTAGATCCATTAGTTGTAAATAGTAATTTTCAATGATATATGGATCGAATTTGCGGAGTTCTCTCTTGTTTTGTTGTAAAAGTAGTGAGATCACAATTAAGGTAAGATGTATGGGGTAATTGCTCGCGTGTACAAATATTTATATGCTCACTCGATGGTGGTAATGTTTTTGCGCTAGTGCGGCCATTACTTTATTGGTATCAAGCCGAGTTTTGCTAAATTGCTTCGTAAAGTCCGGCCTCCGTGGCTTAGTGGCAAAGACGATCGTGATTCTGTCCTCCATTCATGCTTTCAGACTTCATTGATAAATCGACACGACCTTTTCACAATGCTGTGGGGCATATCTTCCGAAGACGACGACCTTGATCTTGGATCTTCTTCGTGTCGGCTTCAGAATGTCACCGCTGGAAGATTAGATAAGCGCGCATACACAATCTAATTGCTGCCGAAGAATGTTGCGATTTATGTCCATTTGATTGACATTCTAGGGCTGCTTGTCAAGAGCTAGAAGAGTCAAGGCAACGGTAAGCAAATTCTTCGATTGTTAAAATGGCAAGCAGGATGGAATAAGTGACTCTAATTGGTGTCCTAAAACAGATCTATCCGTGCATCTGCGATACATCAATTTAATTAAATATATATAATAAAACAGTTCCTGTGCCTTATAAAGGACACTTTTAGCCAAAGAAGGTTAATGATATATCAGCTTACGTAAATGAGAATTGAACGTTTTCATATAGGAATTGCTAATATCTATACACTTGGGTCTGTTTTTATGTGATAGATACGTTCCACGGGGAGTCGCATATAAAAATTCGCATAAAAAAGACTTGAACTACATACAAAACTGGTGGATGGATTCGATTATTTTTAAAAACCGCACAACTTCAAATCAATGCAATGGAATGTACCAAAAATCGCATAAAAAAAGATAATAAAAAAAAAATAAAAATAAAAACACCATATGTACATATTTTTCTTAAAATTGCTTTATTAAATGCGCATTCGCATAAAAAAAGTCTTGAACTACATACAAAAATTGGCGATAGATTCTATTACATTTGAAAATCGCATAAAAAAGATCCGCATAAAAACAGACCCAAGTGTATACAATTTTTTGGCAGTGTCTTAGGAATCTAGGAATAAATTTTGGAAGCTAATGTAATACATATTGATGAAAAAGAATATCCGATTCTAAAGACGAAAATATTCATATAATCGAGCGTGATCGTCTATGGATGTCAGATTTTCAGTGAAATTTCTAAGATAATTGTCCAATTAAAGGACATTAGTTACTTTTAACAAAGTATATTCATCGCTTTCCAAAGTTTTCTATGGAGTTTATTGCCTTTCAGACACTCATAGAAGTTTATAAGTTTATAAGCGTTAAGTATTAGGTCTCGACATCGTCAAATGTTTCGTATATGAATTAATTTTATTTTGGCAAATTCCAGCCAATCCAATAGGTTAAATCCAATATCTTCATAATTTCGATATCGTCTAAATAGGTCAGATGCAATACGTCTTTTGTCTGTTTAAATTCTCAGCTCTCGTCGTTCCTTAGAAGGGTTCTAAAAGGTCGGGCAGAAATTTACGACTATATGAAGAAAGTCTATGGACGTATTCCAATAAGTCCAAAAAGGTAAGTAGAAATCTATTTCTTTTTATGTATTGTACAGATTAATGCCATATTTCAATTAGAAGACCACACTCTACTAAATCAGACAGAACAGACCTGTAGTAAGTACTATTCGATGGTAGGCCTTTGTAGTGTAAGAACCAGGGCTTTGGACCGGAATAGAATCAAAAATAGCTAAAACAAATTTATCTGTTGGAATGAAAACCGGAATTAATTCGGTTCAAAAATATCAGTTTTTTGGTTCGGTACACGTATGATACGAATGAGAATTTGGTTGATTTTTGTGTTGATATTATATGTGATTTTCAATATTCTTATGCAAAATTTGTTTGATTATATTCATCCGATAATTGTTCATCTTGTTAATTTTCCTGTAAAACCAATACTTCAGACCATATCGTTATTAAGCTAAATTCCAGCTTGCAATCTTAGGTCATTATTATGTAGTTTGTTTAGTCTATCTTTTTCTTTATATTTGCTATGTATATTTAATAGATTATAATATTAAAAGAAATTTCTATACATAAATTGTAAATTTGTTATTTTCCCCGAAAAAAAAAAACCGTAACCGAACCGATATAATGTTCGGAACTGAACCGGAATGAAAAGAAAACGCGACCTAAAGATCTGTTTTAAATTATGAATATGATCTCAAAGTAAATCGAAATTGAATGTTAGCATTAAAAATACGTTGTAAAATTATTTATCAAAAAATTAATACTGATTAAATGCAGGATAGAAAAAAATATGGGCAGAGTTAGTTCAATATGTAAGTCTAATCAAACCAGCTGAAAAGTCTGTAGAAGGCGAAGATTTTAACTTGAAATTCAAGAATTACTAGTGGAAGAAGTGACTGATGGAGAAAATCACATAGTACAAATGGAAATAATGAAGTTTTCATTATTTGGAGTCGCCCGGGGACTCTGCCCCCGAGAGCGAGAGCGTCCCTGCCTCAACGTCATATGATATTTTCTTGTGAATTTAATGATGAATCGTTTGTAAGCATGGGATGTTCGCGTCTAAAACGTCAAAAATCGCATGCATTTTTCAATATTAAGCCTGCGATTAAAATGCATCATCATCACGATACAAAAAATGAGCAAGAACGAATCGTGATGGAGCGAAAATTATTCACCGCAAAAAATTAGCATATATATTTTTTTAAATAATAAACGCTTTTATTACATTCCCCACTGCTTTATATATTATTACAGAATACAAGAGCTTGCGGTTGGATTTTTTTCCGCATCCATACGAATACGTTAATTGTCCCACTATAACGCTGAAAGCTCAGTTCTTCTAATATTAAACCATGTAAATTACCATTATAGGGATTAATTTTAACCACGTCTGTTACCTACGATCTTGTTATGACGACTACGTGCCGAGTCATTGTGGTCGGCATATCTACTCATTGGATACAAAAAGAACTAAATTTTATTAATGTGTATTTAAGTGCGTTGGAAATATATAAGACAAATGCTGCAAAGCAATGTTAACTGAATAAAAATCGAAAGCTTATCTTCATTTCAGCATCTGTACGTGCACTTACCAGGAATACGCCAGAATTTATACGCGTACAAAGAAAACTTGTATTTTCCGATTTATTTTTTTAATTTAATAATTTGGAAGGATTGCAATATACGTCCTTATAATGGCGATTCATTTTTTCATGGGATGTTAAATCCAAAGCCATTAAATTGGCTCTATAAATTGTGATATAACTGGCCTGTGCTACTAGCATGTATGGCATAATTCATATGTTATATTTGCAGTAATTTAAGTGTTCAATTAATTTACAAGCACTGTTATAGAGTTGTAGTTGTTAACGATTTTATGAGCGTGGATATGTAATAAAGACTTTGTAGATGAACACATAGAATTGGTTTCAGATTCACCCTCATCATAATCAGTCATTCAACATTTGAAATTGAAATCAAATATAGAATTTGTATCTATTTGAATAGATATCAATAGAGTACCTCAAATATCATCGTTATTATAATAAATAGGCGTTTGTTGTGATTACAATTTTCGTTTTGTAAAGTAGAGTATATGTGGCGTCATATACATAACAGTTAGGGGTAAAAACAAAATTCCTCCAAGCAATAAGAGTTCATAGCTTAACCGTTTGAGTAGTGAGATAATTTTAAATCATCATAAATATGATGCTATATTTGTATGTCTGCCACTTATCTTCCGTACAAATCTGTCAGGACCGTCGCATTGTATATGAAGCTTGTACATAAATAAATAAACACTGACGATAGCACACAATATTTAGTCATTTCTTCAAGTAAACATAAACAATACACTTGAAATCGATTAATTACAATATATCGTTTACACATCATTTTTAGTTGATAAATTTGAGTTAACGATCTATACAATCGTACGATGTACGCAAGATACTCTCTCCGTCTCTGTTTCCCATTAACAATCTCCGACCTGCTAGATACTCTCTCAGTCTATATTTCTCTCCAAACTCAACATGTAAGAATGCTCTTTCTGAATCACTGGAATTCGGATACAACTCCGTGTCTTACCTATTTAAGGGCTTAATTATCAAAACAAGCGACATATGTACCAGACCAAGGTTGGCAATAATATTCCTGAAGACGATAAGAGCGATATCGGAACGAACAGAAAGCGTCGAGAACAATCCAGAAGGTGTGATATTAAAAGAGATACGGATATCCATTGTGAGTCAGCTTTAATTATCTGTTTAATATAAATTTAAAAAATAATAAAGAACTGGAGCCGTCAGTTGCATTTATATCGCCCCTCTCCCTATTCTGTGCGTATCTCTTGAACGAACCGATAGTGAACGAACCCAGGAAGGCCATCTATTTAGAGGCATCCCATCGTCTACGTTACATTGGCGTCAGAAGTCATTTTCATCATTTTCAGACTTAAATATATTTTAAACACAAATATTTAAATGAAATAACGAATAACACAGTATATTGGCTAAAGCTTTAAGCCTTAATCATAAACCTAAATAGGAAAATATGCAAAATGGAAGAAGCTGCTTCTCACGAGGCTTCAGGGTAAAATTAAAGAGAACCTGTCAAATAGACAATATGGGTTCAGATCAGGCCGATCCACGCTTGGAGTGAAACAGAGGGTAGTGGAGATAATCCGGAAGGCGTGGAGAGGCTCGGTCAAAAGAAGCAGGGACCTTGTGATGGTCACGTTGGACATCAAGAATGCGTTCAACACTGCCAGCTGGGAGTTGATCGTTGGCGCGCTCAAAAAAAGCTTCCGAAGGCCGGAGTACGCTGTCGAGCTCGTCAACGACTACTTCAGAGACCGACGTGTCCATCAAAACGAGGCTAACACGATAAATAAAGTGGAGATGGGCGTTTCGCAGTGATCAGTGCTGGGACCCACACTATGGAACGTCCTCTATAACAGCCTTCTGGAGTTGAAAATGCCAGAAGGAGCAGAACTCATTGCCTTCGCGGACGATGTGGCACGAAGAAATGGAGGCGAAGGGAAATGTTGCCCTCGCCGGCAAAGAAAACGGAGGCAATGATCTGCACTAAAAGGAGAAGACCGAGGGTCAAACAGATTGAATACAGCAAAACGCTGAGATACCTCGAGATCCTCATGGACAACAAGCTGATCTTCATTAAACACATTGAAACAGCTGCGCAAGAGGGCAGAAGGAAGCCAGCGAGCTCGGATGACTCATGCCCAATATTGGAGAGCAAAAGCCGTGCAGAAGAAGAATTATAAATTAGGTAATACACTCGATTCTTCTGTACGGTACCCCGATATAGCATGAGTTGCTCAGACATGAGAACTACAGCAAAAAAGCTGGCCAGGGTTAGGCGGTAGGGAGCGCTCCGAATCACCACAGCATACAGAAAAGTATCTGAAGACGCGGTGTTCGTGGTTGCTGGACCTCCAAGCAAAGAAGAGGGCTTGGACTTTGAAGATCCCAAAAACCATAACGAGCATGACCAGAAACTGAAGGAAGACTGGCAGCAGAGATGGGATCATGGGATCAATGCTGACAACATGGTCTACAGCATAATGATGAGCAAGAAGAACTAGGATATTTGGCGAGATTTTGTTGAAGAAATCATGAGCGCCAAAGAGGGCATGAGAGAGAGAGAGGCGCAGAGCGGCTCTCCGAAACTAGAATAGGGCCAGTTACCTAAGGCCAGACTACCTGTCCTCCTGAAGCAGTATCATAAATAATATCAGGGGACAAAGAAGGACAGGGGAGGGATTTAGTCAATAAGAATCTGACAATACCCTGGGATCAAACTCAGGGTGTCTTATGTAAGATTCCCCTTCGACATGAAAAAAATTAGGAAACATAGATTGGTCAAAACAATGTATTTATTTGTTGCTAGATCAATGTGACCAGATATGTTATTTAATTATTGAAGTAGAAGGCCTGCTCTTGAGCGAAAGATAATGTATAGATCAGTAGGTATCCAACTTTCATTGCTCGATAAAAATTGCTGAACTTATTGCTTTTTTGAACTGTATTCTGATTTGATTTCTATTTGCGTTAAACAATTTATTTTAATGATGACTTAGAAGCTACGAATCATTTTTTTTTTAAATTCAGAATAATTTAAAATCATAATATGTTCAAATTCGTCTCATGGGGAGTTCAATTCCATCTTCTCTTTGAATGCATGATCATTTTCCATTTGGGGTTTAAATTCATCAAATATTTGTCGCGAAGACGAGGTTCATCTTCATTTTCAAGAGACTAGTAAGCACTAAGCTGCTGCTGCACTTCCGCAACTCTTTAACTTATAACGTATAATTTAGCAATTTGTTTGTGGCCCGTTATGCTGGTAAGAGTCGTCCGCAAGAATGGCTCATTCCAAACGAGCGCCCCGGGCGCACTGCCACCGACTCTTCATCATTAGTCCATCTCTGTCCTTTTCTCCAACCAACTCAATAATGATGGTCCATCTCTTTTGCTCCCACGACACGGCTGCTTCCGAAGCTCGCACTTTTTTTGCAGAAAATTATGGAAATTGCAACTCGGTACATTTTATATGTTCGAATTTTCTCAGTTCGGTCTTCGGGTATCAGGTGCAATGTGAGATATTTTTTGTTAGTGCAAGTCGAACAAAAAGAACCAGAACACATATATTTGAGCAAAATTACCTTAATCGTTCAGGCGAAGACAAATAAAAATGACGTTAAGGCTTCGACAGCTTATTAAATATTTTTTGCCCTCCAAAAACGGCTGTTGAATCTTGAAGAGACCTTTTCATTGCTCACCTTTGATATCGTCTTAAAAGGCTGTTTAAAAAATGATGTATTGTGCTATGCATATTAGTGTGCATAGAGCTTGATTATATCTATTTTCTTGGCTATGAGATACATATCAATTTAATTCAGTTAAACATTAATAGGCAATTGTATGTACATTTGATGTTGAATAAAAAAAAATAATAGCACTTTTATCTTTATATGGATCTAAATAGTTCTAAAGTCATTTTAAATAGGGTTGCACTTTTATAAAATGATGGAGAGTTATTTGGAAGAGTTAATTCTTCAGCATTTTTATACAATTAAGAGACACATTTGAAGTTGAATGAATAGACGATGTAAAAAATGCAATTCATTAATGCAATGCAGTCATCTAGTATCTCAGTTATGGTGTTCGGATGCAAAAATGTTTGAGGTTGGTCCTGAGAGCCGCAGAGAAAACGGTCTGATTTAAAAATAAACATTCATAAATATGAGCAGAACTCCCAAGTATAGTTGCAGAAATGAGTGGTTGTCGAGGTTTATGTGCTGGCGAAAGAATAGGTGTTAGTGGGAATGTTGTCTAGATGTTAAATCTTGCGTCTAGAGACACCCTAAAGGCTGGTGTCGAGAGCCGTTGCATATTCACCACTGGTGCAGAACAAGTGCATTATCGACCGGTGAAATATGCAAGAACGCCTCTGCTCGCAAACGAATTAAACGTAATAAAATCAAAGCGTAAAATACAATTTAGCATTTCAACATTTATCCCTGCGGTGCACTATTGCCGCTCCATTATTCCTTCTTAGATTTAAGCGCAGATGTACAAAACCTGACGATGCATTTAAATATTCTAGAGGCGGTTTTTGAATTAAATTACAAAACGCCCGCGATCCCCGGCCGAGGAAACAACGCGAATAATGCACCGGGATATGCGCCCGTCTCGCATCGGACCTGCATATCTCACATTGCACACCATCACGAGTACTCTTATCTTCATTTAATGTCTGCAACTCTGCTTCCTCACCGGGGAAACGAAAAAATCTTGCCGATAAAAACGAGAAGCTCTAATTACAGACAGACTTTCAAAGTCATTATTCGATTTATTTGGTCGAAGTTTATGTTAATAATTGGAATACATACTATAGAAACGCGAGAATAATTAACACATTGCTTGCGGGAGCAGTGAATCACCATCATTCGTTGCCACTCATTGAATGCGGGAGAAAATAATAACTTATTAAAAGCGAAAGGCATAAAATAAACATCTTATTGACATTAACCATGCACACTTTATTTTACTGTATTTGGAATAAGAAAAAAATGATCATCCATCAGTTCAAAAAATCTTTGTTGCGTCGCCTTGAATCCCCCACGTTTAATGAACGGTCGAGCCAACAGTCCCACATACAAAGTGTTAATAAGCTTAAATCACACAGAATTGCCACTAGGTCTCCCAAATGAAATTGGTAAGATATTTGAATATTTTATATATTCAATTTGGTTTTACATATTCGGGTGATTCAAATATAACCCGGAATTTTGCTGTATAAATTTATTAGTGTTTTATAAAAATACAAATGGATTATTTTATTTTTTATACATAGTTTTCTTCATTAGAAATACATTTATTCCATCGGATAGGAATTTTTTTGATCCCGTCACTGAAAAAAGAAGACGAGAAAAAGCATCCTCTGTTGCGCAACACGTTTTCTCGTGAAATAAACAAAGGCATGAAATTAAGGGCACTCTTTTGTGAAAGTTAAGGTCAAACAAAATCAAAATATTTACATTTCAAAAAATACATTTTTTAACCCTTTAAAGAGGTAAGACACAGAGTTGTGTCCGAATTCAAGTGATAGACGCTTAGCTCGAAGATAGACAGAGACGGAGAGTGTCTTGCAGGTTCATATACGCTGTAACAGTCCTGACTAGGGAATCCAATCTCGGGATCCCGGACAGTTTAGATCAGGGTTATCCAAC
Source organism: Stenopsyche tienmushanensis (assembly GCA_008973525.1). Lineage (NCBI taxonomy): Eukaryota > Metazoa > Arthropoda > Insecta > Trichoptera > Stenopsychidae > Stenopsyche > Stenopsyche tienmushanensis. Next base: position 1,751,510 of record WACJ01000403.1, read on the forward strand.
CTTTTTTGTCTTGGGAGCTACTTTGCAATTTAAAATTGTCTCGGGATCGACTTCTAATATGATTCTTATAGGAAATTTATTTAAGTTATTTCTTTTTCTTTCTTACACGAATCAAGTCGAGTTAAAGAGTTCGATCTCCGGGATTTTATTTTTCATCGTCGGCTGTAAATATATTTATATAAAGTAATATATTTTTTTCAAAATTCACGGAAGTCGTCGGGATCGATCAAATTATTCCTAAAGATCGACCGGTCGATCGGGATCGACCGGTTGGACATCCCTGGTTTAGATGCTCAAGAATCCCGGGATTAGAAAGCGTAATATCGAAAAATTCGGGATTGAAATTTTTATCTAATAGAAAACATACACCTCACCAGCACGATAAAGGCTACTAAATCGAGACATTCCCGCTGAAATCTGGATGCTTTGGAAGCAGTGGCGTAACTACTAATGGGCGAACTTAGGCGACACCCAGGGGCAGTAACTACATATTATATGTATACATATATGTTTTTCAAATTGTTATATTAAACTTTCCCTACCGATGATGTATTTACTACACCTCGACTCTAATAATGGGAATATCGATGTGAAATATGATAGATACGGAGTTCAGAATTTTTGTATTCCTCCGTAATATAATTACAAATCGAATCAAGGTATTATAGTATATAAGTATTCATGTATTCAGTATTCAAGTTTATGATGATTTAAAATTAGCTCACTACTCAAAGGTTTAAATTGCACAGTACTGTCATATAATTAACGAAGTTTTATAACGGAAAAGTTTCTATTAAATTAGATGCATCGCACAATATCGATTGTCTGATCTATTTCTTATAATAAAAGATTTTTGGTTAGATATCAAATCAAATTTTTCAATGAAAGTTTTAATGATACGATAACAATACTGCTGAAGAGTTTGTATATAATTTTACAAAAATATTTTCAATAATCAAGTGGAATTTTATTGGAAGGTCAGATTGAATCATTTAAAGGTCGAACCAGTTTTTGATATGGAAGCAACGAGCCATCTGTTTCACGAACCTGTATCTTGTGTCGTTCGTGCTTCCATGGGAATGCTCAGATATTCAAAGATGGGTGCGAAATTGTACATCACAATTTAGCTAACATGAACAGGTATAAAATAGTACTCTTAATATCGATTGTGTATTATGATTTGTTAAAAAAATATATATAATGAGTATCAAAATTTTAATACATTAAATCGACAATCAGATTTTACTCCCTTAATCAATAATAAATATATTCTTATGCGATTAATTCTTAGTTATAATATAGAGCACCCAAGTAAAGTCAACACCCAAATAAGTGGAGTTATATTTTGTAAATCTTTCATCGTAAAAAAAATTAACAAAACTTCTTATGAATTTAAGTTCGTGTTTAGCTTCATGTAACGATAGTTGTAAAGGTCTAATAGCCAAAAGCAAACAATATAAAATAGCTTTTTTTGCATAAATAGAATATAGAGCTTGATGATGTTGAAAAAATAGTGAAAATGTTGAAATATTTGCTTGATTGATGTGACAATCTTTGTTCTTTAAATATGCACATTATATTGCTTTTTCATACTTTTGAACTGAACTTTCTACGACATGCATATAAAGTAATTCATTTATATTTAGATCTAAATAAGGGCGATATTGAATGAGATTGTTAACACTCTTTATGGCTGATCTGTGTCGATGAAAACTGTTCGAAATTTATTTGATAACTGTATTTAGAAGATTTTTTTAATTATGCGGATATTAAAATTAAAATGGACTCGACAAGCAAATTTCTGGGTTTTGTAATTTTTTCGTACGACGACGAAATGAGAGCATATCAATCACATTTTGATCAGGCGATATTCGTTAAGAGAGAAATAAATAAAAATATCTTGTCACCGAAAGCCGACGTGAGATTTCGGCAAGTCATTTTCTCACCATCACTTCGATTTTGGGTCGACAGATTCAATTTTGTTTGATAGAAATAATCAATTACTTTTTTATGATTTTAATTAATAACGGAAATTTTGTAATTGATTAGTTCGCCGCCTTTATCGAGCGCCGATCAGATATCCATTTTTTTAAGTCGTGGCGAATATTTTGTAGGAAAAGTGTTAAGAGCCTCACAAAAAGAAGGTGAAGTACGCTCATTGAATCTGTCGAGGGAATGAGTAGTAGAAATAATTGGAAGCGATCGAACCAATAAGGCTTTTTTGTAGATTTACAAATAAAAGCACATTTTGGCGGAAATTTTGTATTCGAGAAATATAATATCAACGATAATATCGACGAAGTCGTTGATGCCATAATCGCTTTACACCGATTACTTTCTGTCAGCGTAAGACAATCTTCAATTCGAAGCAGAGTCAATTGTAAATAAGCACTTTTGATAGCATACAAGCCCACGTCATTTTATTTTACATAATAAATATACAAGAAATCGATTCATTTGCTCCTACTTTAGAAGAAAATGATATTTGGACAAAGACTCATTCAACAAGCAGCGACGAACAGGAAGCAATTAAATTAATAAACACTGTTGATACCACACAATATTCGGTCATTTCTTTGCGTACGACGAAAAATAACACACATGAAATCTAAATCATTATTAGTCGATAAATTTGGGCTAACAATCTATACAATCGTGTGATGTATGCGGGGAAGCTCTCCGTCTCTGTCTCGCTAACTGCGCTACGTTCCCTCTCTGTCTCTGTCTGACTCCGAGCTCAATGTACAAGAGTGCTCTTTCTGAATAGTGGAGGGGCAGTCTCAGGCCCTGGGATGGTACTCCTTTAGGGCTTAATAAAAGTTTATAACGGAGTAATTATTTTAGTATTTGTTTAGGATTTAGGATTGTTTTAATGATTTCAAAATCTGTAAAAAAATATTGTCTGTATATGTATATGTGTATGTAAATCTAGACAAATTAAAAATATGCATACTTTCCCTGTCTTTCCCTGTCAATTATGATTATTTTTGATTATCCGGATTTTTCGTTATCCGGACTAATTTTATCCCCAATTAGTTCGGATAATCGAGGTTCTACTCTATTATCTTTTATTTATGAAGAGAGAGATTATAGCTATGAGCTTACGGGAAGGATATCTTCCCGCAGTTAAGGCCATTCGACGATTTTCCACTTTCTGTGCTTCATCACCGAACGAGAAGCGATGCACGTGTAAGAAAGACACAGGCGTGTAAATTTTAGGTTTTTAACTCCACATATTTGCTATTTATTATTAACGTTTGGTCTCCAAAATAAGGTTCCGCAATAATAGCAATGAAGTTTTTTATATTATTTTTAATTCAATTAACATCGAGTCGAACTTGCAATGTATTTTATGATATTTCATGGGTTTAGTCTTCTTAGCCGGACCCTTTTCCATAAACGCACATTGAAAAGTATGTATGCTTACACCATGGTGGAGAATAATTCTGTGAACTTAAAAAAATATGATGAAACCTTTCTGGTAAAAGTTATTGACAATTTAAATCGCAGTGATTTGTTATTTCACGATGAAGCCGGATTGCAGACCACTGTCAAAGAAAAGGCGCTCAAAACCTGCAACAATGTATCGTAATAAATATTCTTCCTATAAACCAGAATTGTCATCATATCACGTTTTTTCATTTGAGTTATAAGCATTGGAACAATATATTGCATTTGGTTTTAGTGTCTGTAGTATAGAAACATCAGGTAACGTGTTCAGTTGTGTCACGAAGAGAATGGTTATCAGCGTCAATTCGATAATGGGTCGCATTGGTATTGAAGCTCTCCGACTATTATATTGTCACTCGGTTCCATCTTCATCTAAAACCGGAGGCTCTAGTGCTGTAGACCGTACACTACAATAATCCTGTAATTCTAATGCATTAGCAGTCTGATACAGTTTACCAACTGCCGGCCCGAAGGCATCACGAGCCCTGACAATACCTGCTGTTACCTTCGGGCTCTTAACGGCCCATACGGAGACCAACACGCTCGATCAATAATATGCACCGATCAACCTGATCATACGATACACCTTTAATGGCGATCGGCATTAGCTAAACACTCACGAAATGCAGGTCGAAGCCTTTGGATGAATGAGATCTTTAGACAGGTCAGTGGGTGCGCGCGCTCCGTGCGCAACGGGTTAATTGATGACATTTGGCAAGCAAACTTATAAAGGACATCGGCGATTGAATGGTAGATTCACTTTGAAGATCTATTGATCTATGAGTGCATATTTTATTTTATAAAAATTAGACCATCTTTTATTTTTTATAGATGACTTCTATTCTAACTTGTCATATCTCAATTTCAATTTTATATGGGGAATTTTCTAGGAAACATGGATTCTCATTTGTCAATTCGCCATTGTCTTACACAGGGTTCTGAGAGGATAATATTATTTAAATAGGAATTTTAAGGTGGGTGACAAAATTCTGTAAGTTAGGTTTATTCATCATATCAAATCTTATATAAGAATAATTTTTCAGTATATGACGAATAGAATCGTTTGTAATCTTCAGGAAAATGGTTAATATTTATACGTTCTGTTTTAAATTTTAAAATTATTTCGAACTACTTCGTTTTTTGCGTACCAAATCTCCAAGCCAAGAGAAAAAAATTGTCCTTATTAGTAAACTGAGACACCCCTAAATAAAAAAAATAAATTTTAATGGCATGTGTAGCGTGGATAAATTATCTTCTCTGTGCAATGGCGTTGTTGATCTGAGCAGATTTAATTTGCCATATTAACAGCGACATCTTCCGTCTCACTTTAGGTTCAATGTGTTATTTGGTGGGTGGTGACGTGCAGGAGGGGGGAGTCGGGCAGAATCGTCGGATATCCTTGGGTGCGGGAGAATGTCCTTCCCGCAGCCAGATCTCTCTCACTCTCACGTTGAATAAAGCGTTATCTGAGAAGACAGTCTTTTTGTCTGACGCTCGTCCACTCCCATCCGTCCGGTTACACCATGACCCGAAAGAAAAACTGAATTGTGCGCTAGCGCGGTCATCCTAGATAAGGCAGAAATCATATGGAACGAATTATACACGCTTACTTTAATAATATCAAAGTTATATTCAGCTATTTTATTTAAGCAAAATCATGCTCGTTAGACGAAGTAACAATCAATATTCATTATTTTTGTTAAATCAAAAATATCAATAAACTGTCAATATCGCGACTCCAAGCTAGTTTTGAATCAATTGTACTCTTGCTGCAAACAAGAAGACAAGAGCGGCAAAAGTAAGCCCACATACTGTCTCAAGCAATCGTCTAATTCGTCATTAAATTACTTGGTTACATCAAAAGTAACTTCGGGAAAAAATATGATCAAACTATGCTGATCCGATTAGAAGTGCGCAAAGAAGAGATGCGATATTATGATTATTTTGCAAATAGAAACTGAATTCTTAAGAAAAGCTCTCTAGTGTGATGCTAAAGCATGTTACACTGGTGTCAGAAGTGATGTATTGGGAACAAATCAACGTTAAAAAATATGAATTCTTCTGTAAATTTGATTGGTATTCAAAGATTCAATATTCTTCTAAAATTTCATTTTTGAGCTTCCACGTTTCATATTAATCGTAAATTCGTAAAAAAAGGAGCAGGCGTAATACAGTAATTTTGCCATTTAAGATGTATTTTTCTGCATTTCCTTATTTATTTAATTTTTTATTAGCATACTGCATTTACTGGGGACTTTACCCCGAGAGCACCCTCGCTCCGATGGTTCACTGGTGTCAGAAGTACAGAACATACATAAATGTTAACAAAATACTATTGTGCTATGACTATCTTGAACAAGAAATGCTCAAAACCTGTAAATGGTCTCGCAGAATAGCATGTGGTATACATTTAATATGTTAAGACAGCAGTTCTTAAATTGGGGTCTGCGGACCCCTGAGGTTCGCGAAGCCATTACCAAGGGTCCGCGAAAATAAAATAAAAACATTTATCTATACTTGAACAAGATATTTTCGTGGAAAAATTTACTGAAAACATTATAGGGTCAGCGAAAGAAATTTTGCTCAAAAGGGGGTCCTCTGACTACATAATTTTAAAAACCGCTCTGCTAGGTTATATCATAATATTTTGATACGATTTTGAAAAAAAAAAAAACGGAGTATTTTATACAATTTGTAAATAAAATAAGGCAGTTGGTTTGTATACGAAGCATAAAGCAACCAGTAGCACTTTTTATATATTACACAAATACAGTTTAATTTCATCTAAAAGCTAAGAATTTCCATTGTGTGAAAAGTGATACGCTAAAACAAGTATATTTAGATTGTGAGCCTTTAGAAAACGGAAAGAGCAAATAAATCTCCAATAAAAATACCAACAAGTATTTCGAAAAATTATTAAAAAATGGAAAAAAGCTATGCATAAAATCAATAAGCTAAGAAGTTTCACTTCTCACTCACATGTTTTTTTTTTGTATAAAAATAATTTTAGTTATGATTTGTGAGAAGTTTTTGAAAGAGATATGAGCCAAACATCTAGAAATTCTCCAAAGGCCCTTGACTGGTGTTTGCCAATATTCAAAGGAGTAAGATGCAAAATAGTGCTTGTTTGGAATACATTTTATTTTCTGTCGATTCTCAACAAATCAAGCTTACGTTTATTCGTGAATTCAAATCTGAATAACTTCGGTTCACGTTCGCGTGTGAAATTACATCCATTCTCGAATTTTCATTTTGAAATCGCATCATCTTTGGCTCGCAAGCATTCACGTACGCCACTATGCAAATTTCCATCAATAACGAAGTTAGTATATGAGACATCGTGCCGCAATAAGAAGTACTAGTTATTGGTACGAAATCGTCGATTTAAAACCTTTTTCGACGCATAAACAGTATGGTGAAGGTGCCGGAATGAGGGTCACCATCTTCGAGTCCTTCAACCCACAACGCTCTCAATTATCGCCCGCCCACGCACTAATTCCGCATATGTTATCGTCTTCATTTGAATACCGAAACACTTTTTTGCTTTGATACACTGTCACAATTTTTTTCATGGCTCAATCAGGATGCTATCGGAAAGCTATTTTACAATGTTGATAACCGCTTCGAGAGTGGTGGTGATCGCAAGAGCTTAAAAGCACACATGACCAATACAATGTGCAAGCTTTTTGGTCCACTTTTCTAACGTTGGAATGCTTACATTTTCCTTCAGTAATGGGTCTGTGTGAAAAATATCTCGGAATAAAATATGTCATTAAAGAGGTTTGCTAAAATTGATGATATGAAGAAATATATATTATATACGTGGGTCTGGTACCCATCTGAATCTGGTACCATAATTCCAAAATATATGATGCAACGAGTGAAAATTTGATTTATCAAAAATAATTAAGACATAAAAGCTGTATCATTATGGACAGAGCATCTGTAATATTTGGAAATTAATTTGATATTGTCTCCAACCTTATTATGTCCGTAAATCCTTTCTTATTGCAAAAACCTAAGCATGAACCTCCAAGTACAAAAATATATCTGATGGGATATGAGATTATTATCTGCACTAATACTAATTTCCAATCTGTTTCTTTTTTCGTAACGAACTTCATAACTCCATTAAATACATTGCATAAAAATGGTAACTATTTTTGTAACCAGAATTTGTGGAACCATCCTTGATTTATAAATGTTTGTAGTTATACTTGCGACATCAAATCGTCCACGGTAGGGACGATTTGATCGGACAACTTCGTCCCATAATGGGAGTTTGTAATCGTTCTGTAAATATGTTCAGGTATGGCATCCGATCGCGAGACGCACATTCATCATATCAGCAGTCCGAAAAGCGGACCAATTGGACCTACAAACCTTGTGGCCACTCCGTCCTCTTTTAGGGCCTTTTTACGGCATTTTCTATAATCTAAACGATCATGAAAGCAACGTAGCGTTTAGACATTTTCTATCATAGTATTTTTTTAAAGCAGTAACCGCATCTTTACGTTAGGTCGGATACTTTTGGGATTCTTTTGTATATTTTCGCAAAAAGAAAAGAAATTCCTCCAATTACCAGTGAGGATAAATATGACTGAAACAAAAATGGAAAAGCTTTGGAAAATGAACAGCAAAAGTTAGGGGAATTTTGTCAGGTCTGGAAACCGTGCAAGCCACGGAATAGGGCACGTCCCCAGGTAAATAAATCCAGTGGTGTCAGATCTGGAGACCGTGTTTTACTGGAATAGGGCAGGTCCCCAAACAAAGAAATCCAGTGGTGTCAGGTCTGGAAACCGCGCGAGCCACGGAATAGGGCCGCCAAAAGAATTAATTTACACGACAAAGTTGCCCACAAAAGAAATCCAAATTGAAGGAATAAGCGCAATCCTTTGCGAAAATAAAAGAGGAAATGCTACTTTAGACAACTACAGTTGAAATAAGAAAAAGGTGTCGTGCGGTACATACGAAGCAGAGGTGGCCAGTTTGACTGGTACCTCTTCAAGTTTAATTACTTATTAAATGATTTGTATGACATGTAGTATATCATTGGAAAGGGTATAATCTATTAAACATTTTAAAACTAAATAAACTTCAAAATAATTGTTAGGTTTTTTGTTTAAAAAATTTAGAAGTTAATATTGCTTTTTCGTTTGCATATTTTATGTGACTTTGGGAGCTCAGAAGTAATTTTCTATAAACCAATGGGACAAAGGGCTTATGTGTGAAACGTAGCAAAATACTCCCCCCCTCACCAACCTAAATAAAAAGCTTTTTAGACCTTTAATTTTGTTGATTTACATCGTACAAACACTGAATGAAACAAATATTAGCTTTGTAGAATTGACTGAAAAATTTCGATCGCTGCTTCCCATAATATTGCAATTGATTGATAACATATGAAGTGATGGAAGTAAATAAACGATTTGCATCTCAAATTAAATAAATAATTGTTTTAAAATGTACCGAGCAGTGAGTTATTAATCGACAATTAAATCATCCTCGGTCCACCTTCATGTATTTATGTATGAGGATGCAGATTTCGCGTTATCTCTGAAAAATATAAGCGGATGTCGTTTGTTCTGTATTGTAAGCGAGTTTGATTCATTTTGCCTACAGAGATGAACTTCTTTCAACGACCAGATATTTCTTTGAACCTCATTTATGCATCAGATAAGGACCAGAATATGCATTTGATCCTGTTCGAAGTTACTTGAGGTTTTCCTCAGCAATAATAAGACAAGTGGCCCCTTTGACACATCTACTTCCAGTTTCTTATTTACGACATCAGCTGACATCTTCTATCAGCATAAATCATCGATAGCGGCCAATCTTTTTGAATATACTAAAACGCGAATTCAATTTTATGAGTACTTTATATGATTTTTTTTCAATCAAGCAATTGATATTCCAGCAACTGGAAAACCGAATGCCATAATAAATTTGATGACAACGGCATCGATTACTATTTTTGGGACATGGAATCCCGTTGATCGATGATAAAAAAATTAAACACAGTTGTAAATAACGTATGCCAATATTTCAGACTATTTATGGTGAACAACCAATGGAATGTTGTTCATTTTTTTAATGTGACAAATGTCCTCTCAACAGTCAATACTCATTAATATTTTATAAGGATATAAATGAATGCAGTCTTTTTGCCATATATATGTTGATGGATTTGCATTTTTTGTAATCGATAATAACACTGAAACTATGTCCATATAGTTTTAATGTTGGAAAGTAGGTCAACATCAACACTTTTATGACAGTGTTAACAAGCTTTTGAACAAATTATTATTGTTAAAGTTTTCCGCAGATGCCAACGTTGCTTCATATCGTCTGCTTTGGCAAAGAAATTGAGGCCTCCCATGTCGTTGCCTCTGGGGAGAAATGAACTATTTGATCATTCCTTGCCATAAACCATAAAATTTGTTATAGATTCAATGCATACCAATTTAAATATATCATCGCCAAAGGTGATTACATTTTGATGATATGAAACTATTAGGAAGGTGTATGCGTCATTTGATTGGGCTTAATTGTCGATTTTTTCCGATTGATAATTTATAACATGGCTTCTGAATGTGTTCAAAGTTTCCGCTTCATAATTACAATTTATTGTATCATTGAGAGCTTTTTGTTGATTCAGAAGATGCCAGTGGCTTCAATAGGCTGCAATCATATTTTTATAATGCTATTTTTATTTCATCATTTTTTGAATATATCTTATAATATTATTTCAACCAATTTGATATTAATTTCAGGATATTCAAAGTATATAAATTATTAGTCTTTTTCTTCTTCCCGTCAGTGCTTTATTCGTGTTTGGGAGTGTAACAAGGAAGGCGAAGACATCGGGTGTTCCTGATGCTAATGACTCCAATGGGATGATCTTCCTGGGTCCGTTCACTATCGGATCGTAGAAGAAATCCGCAGAAGAGGGAGACAAAATACAGAGGTGACAAAATACGACTATTGACCTCAAGTCTTTATACGTATGACTAGACAAAGACTTCAGTTATGAGAGGAAGAAGCTAGTGGGAAGATAGATCTTCCTGCGGCCAAGACGATTGGTCGGATCGGAAAGTCTTTGAAGACCTATCTTAATATTTTTCTGATTGTTCTCGAAGCATCACGTTAATTCTGATATCGCTCCTATCATTTTTAAGAATATTATTGCTAACCTTCGCCATGTACATCGTGCTCTGCTTTCATAAAGTCCTATTTTGTTTTTAAACCAAGTGATTGTTTTGATAATCAAAGCATAAGCATTACTATAATCACCTGTTGCGGATTCCCATATAGACGCAGAAATCACACCCACAAATTTTAGGGAAGTATTGTAGTTTTTAGCTTACTGCGTAATTCAGGGAGCATTCTCATCCCTTGATATATACGGTTTCATTTTTACGTGGCTTGTAGAAATCGTGGTTGAAAATATTAAACTTATGTTGAAACCGTTTTTATAATATAATATTACGTTTTTATAATATATATATATTATGACCGTGTCCACAGAACATGATCTCAACCATGTTCTGTGGATAAATTCGGGCCTGACGTCCGTTAGAGGCGCTAATTCATCACATCAGCGGTCCAAAAAGCGGACCAGGTTGGACACATAGATCTTTAGGTCATTCCGTCCTCTTTTAGGGCTCATTTGCGACATTTTTGGGGATAAATTCGTATCCGGGGCCTTCTATGATCTGTATGATCACGAAAGCCTCGTCAGAGGCTAATTTATATAGGTAGAGAACGATTCTAGAGTTTATGCTAACACTAATTTATGCTGCTATATTAACTATTTTTTTAGTTTTAAATTACAAAATCTAGCTAGTTTTTCCCCTAAGCTTAGAGTGCAAGTGGCCTCGAAGTTGAGAATAAGCGTGTTTTTGCGGATACGGATATTAAATTCAGAATTTGTACCTTACTGTACACTTGTATTGAGAGGGCTGGCATGGTTTCAAATGGCGGAACCAATTAACAGTCAATGGAGAGTCCCCATGTTCTTTTATCTCAAGTGTGAAATGATGGACCCACGTTTCATCCATGGTTTTGAATTGATGCAAAAACTCGGCCTTATTTCCAAGTATTGGACTGAAACGACGCTGTTTTTATTCCATTGTGAGCAAACGCGGTACCCGTCTTGCCTACAGCTTTTTCGTGTATAATTTTTTAGTCGATATACGATGTAGAGCGCCAAAAGTCTCTCAAGTGCTAAATCCGCCACTGTTCATCGTTCTGCGATTTTTTTTTTATAACTTTGACTGGGGCTTATTAGACACCTCGTGTACTGTACTGGAAAGGTGTAATTATTCGAGTTTCATCATTCCTATACAAAATTTATCCCTTAAGAAGAAAATCAGAAATTTGGCAGACTTACGTATGACAACTCCGTCCTTCTATTTTCGCAAGATTGCTTGGGATATTCCTGTAATTTCCCCTCTACGTAGCAAAAACAGACATTTATATAGATTATTGGGTATTGGTTTTGAACAGAACTGCTTCAAATTTTGAGGCTGGTCCAGTTGTGGCCGTTCCGTAATCACGTGAACTTCTTTCTCCCTATTCATTTATTGTCTTATATCGAAAGAGCTTAAATCATAAAGGATATCGGAAGATAATTTTAGAGAGTAGTATATTTAAAGCAACAATGAGTCATAATAATATTTCAACCTGTTCTTGTTTTAAAGATAAGAATACATATTATGGTTGTGAGAGAATAAATCTAGCTTCAAATAATAACGGCGTACAGTCGTGGAACTCGTTTTAATGTGCAATTAACGAACGTGCATTGATTAATTAGCATTTTTTGAGTAGCTAATTATTTTAGTGATTTATGTGGATTAAACTCAAAGCACCAGTTGGTGATTTATTGAAGAGCAGAAGCTGCAAAAAAGCCCGGATTGATTGATTAAGTTTTTATCTAATTAGCTAAATACAACATGGACTGAAGCGTTTAACGTTGCGGTGGCGACGGCAGACGATGTTGCCTTTAATTAAATCTTATTCCATATGTGGAGAATGTTGTAAAAAGCGGAGCTGATGAAAATCGACGATGAAAATGCAGTAATTGATGTTGCCTCCGCATTTTTACTATGATCACTTAATTAGGCTCCGTGCTTAACCAACCACTTGATTGAGTTGCCTTATTTATCTACTACGGCTCACCTGCAAATTGCGACTACGTCATGATTGAGTGCTCTTTTTGTGACAATTTATGCCGTTTTTTTAAAAGCAAAAATGTAAACGAAAGATTGAGCATTGCAATAGTTTGCTTAGTCTGACACATTTAATTGTGTGTCCTTAGCAGATTTATGTCCAACTGTAAAGGCCTTTAACGAGCAAAACCCTTCTTTATGACCTCTCGCAAAAAACGAATAAATGACTTGCAACTTTGAACTTTGCAGAGCAAACATCGTTGTTAGATTTAATCTTTGTAAATCCATATAAGTCATCGTCTATAATTTATGCATTCGTACTGATATTTGTTCGTTAAATTGTGGATCGTATTATTGCTGTTTAAAACTGATTTCACAGTTATTTACACCAGTTCATATTTTCCACAATAAATAGTTGCATTTGAGAGTCGTTAAGATGGAGCAGTATAAATTATTTCAGGGAAACTCTCACAGTTTCAGAATACTCATGCCTTGTATAATTGATAATGATCCAATACAATTTACCTTTAAATTGAGAAATTAAAACGACGTAGAAGATCGACAAAATACTGTAATAGTTGACATTTTATTCTGTGAGTGTTCTAATATTTTCTAATATTAAATTTATTGAATATCCACTAGTACCTATTTTCAATTTTTTTAAGCTAGTTAATGGGTTTGGATCTGTTAGTAAATTTGTGCCCTGAATAAAAATATCTTGTATATAAGATATTAAATAATGAGATTGAAAATAAAACTCAATTTTAACGAATAAAACTATTTTTCATCGTCCTTCTTTTACAATATAATCCTGTCCTGCAATTATTTACGGCTATATTCTAGTATCATACGGATGAAAGTAGTTTTTTTTTTTTTTTTTTTTTCCTGTGGGCGCGGAATCTTCCAAAGACTGAGTGTGAGATTCACGCTGGTATTGATACAACTTCCATAAGGGATGTTGGCCAGCCGTGCCTACTCACTAAACCGCTCCCTTTGGTCTCCTCTGTCCCCCTGGTATTGTTTATCACATTGCTTCAAGGGTGACAGGTAGTCTAGCCATTTGGTGGCCCTATTCTATTGTTGGAGAGGCGCCCTGCGCCTCTCTCTTTCACTGTCTTCTTTGGCGCTCATGATGTCTTCTACGTAGTCGCGCCAAAGGTCCCAGTTCTTCTTACTTTCCATCATGCTGTGGACCATGTTGTCGATATTTAGCTCGGTCACCCCGAGTGCTTGTTTCAGCAGTTCTCTCTGGGGTGCCCAAGCCTCACAGCCAATGATGGTGTGCTCTGCGTCGTCGACCTCCGCTTGGCAGTGTTGGCACGTAGCGGATGGTTCTTTGCCAATCCGCTTCAGGTACGCACCAAAGCATCCGTGCCCAGTGAGCGCCTGCGTCAAGCGGTAGGTTGTTTCACCGTGTTCCCGGGCCCTCCACCGACTTATGACCGGGATAAGTCGATGGGTCCATCTTCCCTTGCTGGACTGATCCCATCTCTGTTGCCAGGCTTCCCTCAGTTTCTGGTCATGTTCGTTGCGATTTTTAGGATCTTCGTAGTCCAAGGCCCTCTTCTTTGCCTGGAGGTCCAGCGGCGGTATTCCAGCAATCACCAGCACCGCGTCTTCAGACACTGTCCTGTACGCTGCGGTGACTCGGAGCGCTCCCTGTCGCTGGACTCTGGTGAGCTTCTTTCTGTTGGTGTCACGTTTGAGCGACTCATGCCATATCGGGGCTCCGTACAGAAGGATCGAGTGTATTACCTCGTTTATGGTACGTCTTCTGCACGGCTTTGGCCCTCCAATGTTGGGCATGAGCCGTCCAAGCTCGCCTGCCACCTTCTGTGCCTTCTGTGCAGCTTCTTCTATGTGTTTGCTAAAGGTCAGCTTGTTATCCATGAGGATCCCGAGGTATCTCAACGGATGAAAGTAGTAATATTCTTTCACAATCTTCAATTAGCAGTATCAAAATCTCAGTAATTTTCCTTCACATTAGAAGCCGTCCTGAAGGATAGATTTTAGAGAAAGGCTAATGCAGATTTCTATATATAAAAAAATGTTTTCAGCACACTGGTGCTTCTTATGGATTGACTTTTAATAAAATAATTAAAATGACCTTAAAAATAATTTGAAAAGTATGGAACATGGAAAAAAATGCTTTCATCAAGTTAAGGGACGTTTCTGCGTTACCACTTTATCAAACTTAAAAAAATATATTTTTAATAAAGATCACCTAGTCAACACATTAAATATCAACATTCTATATTTTGTACTTTTCGCATAAAAAAATGTTAAGAAATCGATCACTTTTAGATCCAACAAGGCAGAAATGTTCCTTAACGCAATCTGTTTTTTTTTTTTATTTAATTATACCGTAGATATTATAGATTATTTCATTACTTAATATTAAAAGTTCAGATTAATATTATGCTCAGATTACCGGGGGCTTCAAACCGTTATTTTTTTCATTTATAATGGTTTTACCGGTATCAGTTTTCGGTCCAGTTGCGGTTCAAAGCCCTAGTTATAATCATCAGAATATATGATATTTTGCTTGCTTTTGTAGTCCGAAAATATTTTTATTTACGATCATTTCAATACAATAATTATTGAGTTAGATCATCTTATCAATCATTATGGTCTATTAATTAAGTCTTTTAAAAGACACGAAAAAAACGTGCAATTTTTAGCTCAGGCTGAAGATGCATAGTTAATTAACGAATGATAGAGAGCTGTTGGAAGATAGTGGACGTTGTAGTCATTAAATTATTACAAGGTTTGGATGAATTTAGTATATTTGTTAAAATATTTCTTTAAAAAAATCAGTATGATTACCAGATGTGCTTAGGAAAGCTACAAATATTGCAAATGCACTCCCATACTGATCCCATTTATGGGCGCGCACTTACGCTTGATGGCTTATTGTATTTATAAAGGTGAAACGGGGAATGCTCATACAGTCCATGCTGATTTATTGCTCAATTGAGATGTTCGTATAAAATGCGGAATGGACATTGTACGAATGACACGATACGGATTATTATGCCACATTTTGTACAGAAAAATATGTGAAACATTGCACATGGAAAAGCTCGTTTAATTTATATCGCGATTGTGTTCGGAAATGATCGGCCAGGAAGCAGGTGTTGGAGTGGCTGTGTCCAGCCTTCCAGCAAAACGTGAAGGAATTATTCATGAAGGAATGAATCCTCTGCTGAAAATGGTCACGACCATACGCATTCATATTTTAATAACGATATATCATGGGGCATTGATAAAAGTCGCAGTCGATTTACCGCTCGTTATGATTTATGCGCGCAGGGCCGATTGGGGCGATTACCGGTTCTTTCATTTAGTTCATTTTCGAAAGCTGAATAATTGTACATACCGGTGTTATAGTAAAATTTACAAAACTGATTTTTTGTCTACAAGTAGTTTACGTTAATTATTTTTAAATAAACATCGTCTACTTTCGATACAAGGTGGTTAGAGCTTCGGCAGACGTGGCTAAAGTTATAGCGCGGAAAATTTATTGCTTTTGTATGCCACTGTCTGCTTTTGAATTCTGGGGTATAGTAACACATCCACGTCTCATCCCCCATCACGTTAGATGGTTCGGTATGAGCATTCTGGACACTTATATCGTACACAACTTCTTATAACCAAGTTTTTCTGACACAATATCACCAAGGAAACTTCGAAAAATGTCAGGAAAGTCTTTATGAAGGTCGTCAAGTGTTGATTGGCGATCATTCTGCACTTGTTCTTTAATTATTTGAACAAGTTATTTAGAATTCACCGATGATCTCCAACTTCTTGCCTCGCGTGAGTATTAGTATGACTTTCTGTTTACAACCTAATCTACTTCATAACATGTTGTCGAATCATCACATCACTACCATAAATTTCCACGAGCTTTTGATGAAATTCGCAGCGGTATTGTTCTGCAAAGTTATAGAACGGAACGTGGCAGGAGTACATATACATTTCTTTGCAAATACATTTCTTTGCGTAAACAAATAACACACTTGAAATCGAAATCATTATTAGTCGATAAATTTGGGCTAATGATCTATATAATCATGCGATGTATGCGGGGAAGCTCTCCATTTCTGTCTCCCAAACTGCGCTACGTTCTCTCTCTGTCTCTGTCTGTCTCCGAGTTCAATGTACAAGAGTGCTCTTTCTCAATAGTGGAGGGTGGGTCTCAGGCCCTGGGATAGTACTCCTTTAGGGGTTAATAATCATATTGGAGCAGTAAATAGATTTTATTTATTTTCTCGTATACTTTTATTCATATACGGTATAAAATAATATTAATATAATATGACAGGATATAATTTTTTGCTCTTAAATTAAGTTCCATAAATATTTTGTAAACAACTTAATCGACAATGCAAAAATAATATACAATTTTTAGAACAAATATATAAAATTATAATACAATTTATTAATCAGACATCTTATAATAATATATTAATAGACTTAAACGAATTATTGGTGGTTGTACATTAAAACATTTCAATTTTAATAGTATTTGCTTTCATCTGAAATATGATAAGAACTCTGTACATTATCTTATTTTGGTGTAAATAACATTGGCATAAAAATAAGTATTTATCTGATCACAACTCCAAAATTGTTAAATTCGTTAATTTCCAGCATTTTGTGATACAATTTTTTCCTTTTAATTTTTCGTCTATACATATTCAACAATGGTCCAGGTTTTCCTAAGAAGTTCCATATGAATAAATTTTCTTCAGCAGATGCACTGGCTGTAATTTTAAAAAAAATGTGTATTAATATAAGAATGACCTTAAAATTGCTTGATATTTCAATAAAAATATTGTTAATTACCTATTTTAGTACCATCAGGATTAAAGAGAAGTGCTCGTGTACGACTAGGTGGTGCGCAAAGTTCATCTGATACCTTTGTAGGGCTCGCCAATATCAACAATCTGGATTGCCCAATAGTATCACTTTCATTGCCAAGATTTATATCTATAATAAAATGTCGTATTTGGTGCATGAGGCATGAGATCTTCGCGAGATAATTGATTGGAAGTATTTAATTTAAAGTACCGTCAATCCAGTAACTAACAGCAAGTTCGCCGGTGTGACTGCTCCAGGCCATCGCATCAATGGCGCAAGATGTTGATGGCAGTCGATGACATAAATTCGTCTGCCTCGACACATCCCAGATGCTGAGAGATCCATCACCCAGGCCGTGTCCAGCTCCCAATCCACCACCGACCGCTAATTGACATCCTCGCCAAGGATGCCAAGTCAGTGCCTGTAACAAATAGACGTGTCATTCGCATCGCCGTTAGTCTTTCCGAGATTTAGAAAGAGACGTTAATGAAAAAACTACCCGTGCTGGATTGGAATACATGATTTCGAAGTAGGGCACGATATCCGGAAGACACCATAATCGCACCATACAATCCATACCGCTCGTCACGAGGAAGCATCCATCGGGAGAGAAGCTGACGTGTAAGATGTCGCTGGAGTGAGCACCTCGTTTTAAGGCATACGCACCCTTGGAACGCGAATCGCAGATTCCTATGGATCCTGTACTCGTGCAGCTTAACATGGATAAAACATAATTATATAAAACTTGAATGTATTAAAAATACAAGCTATTCATATCCTACGGCAATCTTTAATTGTGCTTGAGGAAACATGAGGTCCGTTGGATCTATTGTCTTCCACCTTGCGTCGCTTTCTCGCGCTTCATACTTGAACAAATAACGAAAGCTATCTTAAATTTTGCATTGAGCTAGTTTTTGGTTGAAGTTAGAATGTGAAGTTTTGCGACAATCAAGAAAATATTGAGACAGGTTATGGATAAAAGAGATGGGGGCAGTCAAAGTGAGTCAGTTTTTTTAAAATTTTCTGTTTCAGTTGATTCTAGTCTTAGGGTTCGACCAATGGTCTTGGTCGCGGGAAGGCCCTGTCCATCCGCGTCTGACTTCTTCTGTGTAAATATTAAAAATAAAGATCAGAAGCCAACAGAATGGAACCAATGAGGGTAAGCTCCCAGGGCGGGGTATGCCCAGTGCCCCGCTCCCCACGGTACAGTTCATTATAAATATCAAGGATAATTAGACGTATATTTAGCCTCCAAATCCTATTTTTCCCTCCTTTTGGTATTATCCCCTGGGTGAGACAAATCAAATATCTGGATGTTATTTTTGATTCTCGTCTCACCACATTCTGATATCCCCACCTCAATGAAATTTATAAAAAAGTCCGTGTAAACAACATCTAAAGTAAACTTTCCATCAAAATTAATAAGCTTTTAATTTATAAATCCCTAATCCGTTCCGTCATGACATATGCCTCTCTTTTCTGGGGATATCAGCAAAACGACATCCCAAGCTTCAGACAATCCAAAATATTGCTATACGTAGAGCGTTTGGGGCTCCCTGGTATCTCCGAAACTCCCAATTCAAATTTAAATCCGACATCCCATCCATTAACGACCATATTGTACGCCAAAAACTTTTAAAACTCCCTCTCCAAGATGCAAAATCCCTTCATAAAGTCTCTTTCTAAGGCGATTTTAGATTGCAACTTCCATAGGATAATTTCTTCTCCATAATTAAAACTGGAGCATTGACGGTAAATCTTCCTTCTTCTATGCGATGCTAAATGCCAGAAGTTAATATTCAACCAGCAATAAATGTTTTTTAAAATTTTTACTTCTTATTTTAATCTTAAATTAGTCACTGTTCTTTGTTCACTGATTATATTCTTAATGTATATCATCTTTGTGTATAAAAAAAATCCATATCTTATTACAACTCAATTTCCAGTCAATGTATAAAATAAAATAAAACTGTTCGCCACACAAGCCCTAATCACACAATCAAGAAGGCATTAGTCCAGGACCAGAAACATCAAGAAAACAAGATCCAGTGTACCAATATTTTCCCTTGTGTTTTTTGTCCAATGATCCTGTTTTATCTATCGCTTTGTATATTTCATACTCACTTTCATTGATAGTTCGTTCAGAAAATGTATGAAAGCTTCAAAATCTATCATTTTTTTACAAGTCGTACAATGATTAAAATTAAGGATAGCATCAATTTGAAATATACCATTAAAATCATGATCTAGATACAGTCCAAAGGATAAAATAATAGTTACCATGCAAGCTGACAATATCCCTGAGAATTCCACGCAACCGCAGTAATTGATGAAATGACATCTTCCTTTGCCCTGTAACAATCCGAAGAAATTGGCACCATCTTTTCAGCAACGGAATCGTAGATATACAAGCGGCCGAATAGAGTTCCCACCTTAAATGTTAATGACATCAATTGACATAGGAACTTATTGAGTGGACATTTAATACCAGGCTGTTAACATGCAGATTCCGGGATGTTACTTGGTCTTTAACTGCGGACATCCGACTGTGTGTTAAATTTATGATTTTCCTGGATGAAATTGCAAATGTGGAGATATTGTGAATATTTCAAATAAAATGAATACTGCATGCGGGATGCAGCCCGGGGCACCTGCATATGGACGATGATTAAGAAGCACGGCCACGGATGTATTTACACGCTTTTTTGACATTAAATAAACATAAAGAGACCCCCGTGCAGATTAATTATATGTTATTAATGTGATGGGTGTTTCATTTAAGGCTTTATTTTGACAGCCGCGTAATGACAAACAATTAAAAACGGTTTTACAATCGATAAATGCGGAGGATAATTAAAATTTCAGCCATGACAGGAGCAACTGTCGATTGATCAGGACTCGATTAATATTCTTTTAGATGCAGAAACGCGATGGAAAAAAGGACACGACGAGAAAAGTTGTTTTCTAGGGACATTCAACTTTTTTAATTTGCATCAAAATATTTTTTTAATATTAAAAAAAATAAACTTAGACAATCATTGCATTTTATGTGACCATAGGAACACTTTTTGTGGTTCGCTGCAATTAAAAACCACAATTATTATAAAAAGAATTTTGGCCAATTTAAATGTTTTATTACCGCTATAAGTACTCCACTAGGATCCCATTTTGCTACCAGGATTGTGTCTTCTTCGAACGAATGCAGCGTTACAACATTGTTGGATGGGGAATGCCACATAAAGATTTGTTTTCCCAATGCAGCAATCAACAAATCACGTTTTCCCCAGCCCAATATATCATTATCTGTAAAAAATAAGTATTAAAATATTGGAAAAGTCGAGTTTTTCTTTCATTCAGGTAGTAAAGCAGCTGAACGAAGACATCACTAATTGCTTATTATAAACCCACGCATATTGGCTTGATATCCTGGCAGGTCGAATATGATGTCCGGTTGTCCGACGACCGGTTTCTTCCTTGGAACACAAGGCCATCCCTTTGTAGTATCTCCATCCAGCGGTCCTGCTTTGGAAACGACTGACTTCCTGCCTTCAGGCTCCGTATCGGTCAGCTGAAGTATCCGAGATTCAGGTTTGTAGTTCCTCAGCGTAGAATCGAGAAGGTTTACATAGCTCTTTGTTCTCCAGCTGTATGGATCCTTCGAAATTAAACAATATATTACAAAATAAGACCGATATATTGACGATTTATCCAAAAATTGCATAAAATGATGCAATTTTTCAGGACGTTTAAGGATGAAAACCCCAAAAAATTACATGGAAAAGTGGTGCAATCAATGACAAAAAGTGAAAACGATCTCTTTGCTTGTTTCATATTTTCTATGCTGATCGTGTCAGATCGTATAAATGCCTGTTCGTGCATTTCATAAATTATTTATTGAGGACGTCGTGAAATTAAAAACGATAGCAGAGAACTATGCTCATTGGTTTCTGTCATTAAGCGAATGAAATTTAAAAAGTATTGCTTTCTGACACGTCGATTCGAACCTCGGGCGTTCCAATTCCGCAGCCATAATTGAGTCGGTTACATCAAAAATTCGAATCTAGAGCTTCTATCGATTGATGTAAATTCAGAAAAAAATCAAAAAAATTACCGTACGATACCAGTTTTCGTTTTCACCCGAGGCGGAGCATTGAAACACGTAACATATCGTAAATAACGAACTGGTATGAGCCTTAATGAAAATTGAAAATAAATCAAAGGCGATTGTTAAAAATGGATTCGATACGAGCGAGCATTTCGTGAATATTTTATGATCGATTAACTTGTGGGTTTTCTTTTTTGAAAAAATCATGTTTTATGCGAAGGCCGTAAAATAGAATACTTTCCAATGATGAAAACGCACTTAAACTCTCGAAATTCGTGTCTATTCATACATCCGAAAGAAATATGTCCATTGAAATGACGATGATAATATTTGGAATGCGATGATTATAATATAAACATAATTAACCCCTTAAGCTGTTGGGGAGCATCGACATACATGTATGTCCGAATTCTCATATCCCAAAAAGAGCACTCTTGCACATTGAAGCTCGGAGACAGACAGAGAAGGAGAGAACTTAGCGCAGTTCGGGAGACTGAGACGGATAGCTTCCTCACACGCATCGCATGATTGTATAGATCGTTAAGCCCAAATTTATCGACTTATAATGATTTCGATTTCAAGTGTGTTATTTGTTTACGCAAAGAAACGACCGAATATTGTGTGTTATCGAGAGTGTTTGTTTATTTAACTGCTTGCCGTTCTTCTCTGCGTGTTGAATGAGTCTTTGTTCAATTATCATTTCCTTCTAAAGGAGGAGCAAATGAATCGATTTTTTGTGCATTGTTTATGTAAAGAAATGACGTGGTCTTGTATTCACTATCAAGTGTTCATTTACAATTGAAGATTGTCTTACGCTGATTAGGAGCTGACAAAAAGTAATCGGCGTAAAGCGATTATGACATCAACGACTTCATCGATTTTAAATTTGCTCGCTCCTCAACAGGCTAAAGAGGCAAGACACAGAGTTGCGTCCGAATTTCATTGATTCAAAAAGAGCATTCTTACACGTCGAGCTTGGAGATAGACAGAGACGGAGAGTGTCTTGCAAGTTGAATTTGGAGAGAAAAAGAGACAGATAGAGTATATTGCGTACATCGTACGATTGTATAGATCATCAACCCAAATTTATCGACTAATAATGATATGTAAATGATATACAGAATCGATTTCAAGTGTATAATTTATGTTTACTTGAAGAAATGACCGAATATTGTGTGCTCTCGAAAGTATTATTTTTTTATGTACAAGCTTCATACGCGCTGCGACGGTCTTGACAGATAAGTGGATTTGTGCGAATGGTAAGTGGCGGACATACAAATATAGCATTTAAGTTTACGATGATTTTAAATTAGCTAACTACTCAAAGGGTTAATATTAGTAATATTGCATAAAATTTATTCATCATTATTAGAGATACGTGATTATCGCGTTTTGCGATAAATGCGAAATAGAAGCGATAAATGCGATAAATGCGAAATTGTTGCGAAATTGTTAAAATATGCGAATAGATGCGAAATTTTATTAAAACTGATAAATATTTTTTCCAAATATCGTTTATCTTGAAAAATAACTAAGATAAT
Source organism: Stenopsyche tienmushanensis (assembly GCA_008973525.1). Taxonomy (NCBI): domain Eukaryota; kingdom Metazoa; phylum Arthropoda; class Insecta; order Trichoptera; family Stenopsychidae; genus Stenopsyche; species Stenopsyche tienmushanensis. The sequence goes on from WACJ01000403.1 coordinate 1,774,639, forward strand.
CTTCCCAGACTCTATGCTCAACTCTTGTCCATAGTCTATGATGTCACACACTTAGGTTGGTACTTGTTTTGTGTCATTTGCGTAGTTGTGATGTTAACGCACGTATCGTAATCATTCATAACATTGTTTAAATATACTACTTGGTGAGTTTTTTTTCACAATTTAAATAATGTCACGTTTTAAAAATTATCCAACGTTTGTTAATCAATAAAATATATGTTTTAGTCTCAAGAATATGGGTCGAGTAAATGTCGGTATTAAGACTTTGACGTACACAGCCGTCAAATCCCATCATGCGTCAGCAGATAATACTTGCTTTTTGCGCCAGATAAGTCAATGCATACCGTCTTCGTGGACACTTCAGCGGCTCAAAAACTCTCAAACTTCTCAAAGAATTGAAATGAGGCAGATAACGCTACTGTCAACAATAAATTTCATTGATTCAAAACAATAATAATTGTGTGTTTTAGCGATGGTTTAACTCCAATTTTACGTTCATAAATTACGAAAATCGTTATTCCAGACGTGTGCGTCAACCAGTTAAAGAGAGAGCTACAGCTTACAAGGCAGATGGATTTTATGTGAATGATAAAAATATTTTAATGTGCAGGCATTGCAATTGTCAGTTAGATTGGAAAAAGAAAGACAATTTAACAAAACATATCCAATCAAATGGACACAAGAAGAAAGCTTCGACACCTGCCACAAGTAAGACTCATCAATTGACAATAGCAAATATAATAGATAGACGACAAGAAAAACCGATATTCATTAAAATTACGGTTAGCACGTGTCTCAAAGCCAACAAAGCCCCTGGAAAAGTTGAACCATCCTGCGGTGAAAGAATGTTTTTGGAAATATGTGCAGGGATCCAGTGATTTGCCATGTGCAAATCAATTAAGAAGAACGTATGTTCCATTATGTGGAGCAGATATGAAGAAAGAAGTCATGGAGAAAATTAAAAACATATCTATCATAATAGTGGTCGATGATACTTCAGACAAGATGGGGCGCTGTGTTTTTGCTGTTTTATTTAAAACAGTGCTACCTGCCAGTGAACAAAATGTCTACTTGGCATCATGTAATTTTTTGGATGTAGCAAATGCTACTACATGTTCGCAAACAATAGTAAATACTCTCAAAGAATATGAAATTTCATATTCGGACATATTAGGATTTGTCTCGGACTTGGCGCCCTATATGATTGCGTGCCATAAAAGTCTCAGTGTTTTAATTGGAAATAAAATGCTACATTTTAAATGCTGGGCTCACAAAAATTAGTTTAGTGGGAAAACCACGAAGAATTCGGCAATGCAGCCATTCAATCAATTTGGTGTCCTGCAAATAGTGTTGATGTAGAAAGGTTTTTCAGTTCATATAATTTAATTGTGAACGATCGACGTACTAGATTGAAAGAATCGTCAATAGAAACATGCTCGATGATAAATTTTAATAATTATGTAAATTTAATTGATGTTTTTCTATTTTTAAATAATTTCAAATGTTTTTTACAATATATGTATGTATATTTTTTGCAAATTATGTTTAAATTAGACTATTTAACTTCAAATTTGTGTTTAAGAAATAGATGCTAAATAGATGCTAAATTTTGTTATTTTATTTGCTCCAAAATGCTATATTCAAGAATATAAACGCTATTTTTTTTTAAATAGATGCTAAAAACACGTATCTCTAATCATTATCTTATTTAAAATCATTTTATTTTCGGATCTTCTTTAGCAGTATTTTTAACTTTATGTTCCATTTTCTCGCTAAAATTGTCTTATTACTCCTTATGAAGTATTATTTTATTTTTTATGTCTTTCGATTGAGATTAAAATTAAAGTTTTTAATTAAACTGGGGTCCGCGAAGCCATTGCTGGAGGTCCGCGAAAATATAAAAAAAATATTTATCTATTCTTAAACAAGATATTTTCGAAGAAATTTTTTACGAAATCATTGTAAGAATATCTATTTTGACCAAGAAATGTTTTTTTGCTTGAAAAATTAAGTCACAAGGGTTGGGATAGGCTCCACAAAAAAAATGTTCAAGAGGGGTCCGCGAAAAAAGCTTTACTCAAGAAGGGGTCCGCGAAAGAATTTTTTCTCAAGAGGACTACATAAATTTAAGAACCGCTTCTATAGATCATTTTCAAACTTTCATCGACTCCTAAGGAATCCACCTGGAACACGTTGGTAATTAAGAAATTAAAAAATCAATTTGTGTTGCTTATAATAAATATATATAATACTTACGGTCAATTTTTTTTATATTTGATGATGAAATTGAATTGATCTCAATTAAATCTGACGAGGGTTGAATTGAAGTTTGTGGTAGTTTTTCAATATATACAAGATAAGTATTGATTCATAATTGGGGATATGTTAAAATATTTATACCTGTTTTAGTACATCTGTATCTTCTTCGACGTTGTTCGGCAAAGAAAAAATTTTTGAGCGCGCTATCTGAAGATCAGCACCAGCTCTTCTTGACACGAATCTGTCAACAGGCCGAACATTGTTTTCCTGCAAAGTTAAATGCACATCGAAGAGTTATTATCGTCGTACGTCATTGCTCTTAAATATCAACATCGAATATCACAATACTGATATTTCAAATGCCGTTTCGTAAAATATGTCCGTGTCTTTGGGTCAGGCTTTAAATCGCCGTGTAAATCTCTTTATGACGTCTCTATTACTGATGCTGAACTTTCAAAGGTCGAACATTCCCACGGGGGTCCATCGATGACAGCTGAACCCTGGTAGCAGATGCGGATGACCCCTCATGAATTATGATCAGCACAGGAGATTAGATACGATAGTATATTTATTACGTGACAAAAATTTAATACTATTTTCTTTATTCATCATTTAGACCTGGTGTTGATGTTGTCGTTTTACCAGCACTTTTTACCATAAAAAACAAGTCCAAAAAACAAATCCAAGCTTAAATTCTGATATGATTAATAAAGTTGGACAGGACTGAATTAGAATATCATTTTTAAATTTTGGCAATATTTTATCTCTGTAATAATCTTCTATGATGACTATATATGATAGCGGGTATGTTACTTTAACTAGAGAAAGTAATTTAAATTCGAGACATTTTCATGGAATATTTGAGGAATGAATTGTTTATCAAATATTTTCGCAGAACGCAGAATATCGACCCGGTTGAGAGTTGCACAGGGTATTTATTTTACTCAACCATTCCCTTTACATGAACCAAAACTGATTGACTCTGTCCGTTTTTATAATATAAGTAAGTTGTCTAATCCCTCTTTTCTTCGTTATCACTATGTTCAGATATGTCATCCAATCGCGAGGTGCTCATTCGTCATATCAGCGATCCGAAAAGCGGACCGATTGAGCATACAAACTTGATGGCCACTCCGTCTTATTTTAGGACTTTTTGTGACATTTTCTATGATCTGTATGATCCCGGAAGCAACGTAGCGTCTAGATACTTTATATCATAGTTACATACAACAGTAATCGTCATCCATACAGGTCTTGGGTCGGGTTTTTTTGGGACTATCTTTGTATATTATTTTAAAACATACATTAAAATAGTACTTAATATATTGCATTAGGGGATAGTATTAGGGGAGGAGCGTTAAATTAGTTACTTTCCACGAGGGCTTCATATCCTAGTTGCAGCTCTGTATATTAGAATAAACCTATATGTACAAAAACGTTTAGATAGTTATTTTCGTGTGAAAACTCATAAATATAAGGATTTCTATACATTTTTCTGATCAAAGCTAAACCCCATTTCTTTTAGATTTTTTTTCCTGATTTTTGAAAATTTTATAATCTTTTCACATTCAGATTCAGGAATCTAAAAGATGAATTTGGATATATATTTGTATCATTTCATAATAGATTATCAGCAAATAATACAACCTAATATTCAGCAATTTGATGAGTATGCACATGTGCATGCCGTATATGCGTGCATACTCATCCAAGGGTCAATCATTTTCAGTGAACATTCCGAGTTCCGAAACATATTAAAAGAAGAAACCATTTAACAATCGGTGGAAAGCTTAAAAGGATTTGGGGAGTCTTCGCGATTTTATGGCCAGTCGTTGCTTCAAATAATAGACAGATTAACTAAAGCGCAAACAAGTTTTATTAAAACAAGGATTATTTTATTATTTCTGTGGAAGTTGTCGTTAGTGTCAGGTCGTCTTTATGGCACAATCTTTATGGTTAAAATTATTTATTGATTCATAATAATAGATTTAATTAATTGGCTCAATATTGTTCTTTGCATAGATTGATAAATACAAGATTTATTGATAAATATTGATCATTTTAAATGATTTCATTAGAGACATCTATGAGTGACTAATCGTAATATAATCTAATAGATCATTAGCAAATAATTATTATCTTGTAATTGTTTCATCGATACGCTATGTCTAATATTTAAGGATTTTTTTTCCTCATTTTTGGGTTCTTTAAAAGATTTTATTTGTATTAAAAACTTATTTTTTAATATAATTGGAGTACAAAATACAAGGAAACAAATTGAAATCTGGGAGCCTCAGTCTGGATACGTAGCAAATATATAAATGGCAAATATGTAGTAGTACTTGATAAGTGAAATAGTAATTTTATCGAAGAAACCACTGGAAGATTGTATAAAATCATATAAATATTATATTAAAAATGGAAGAGGATGTTGATTGAACTGGGTCTTTGAATTGGGGGGCAAAGTTATTTTTCCACAGTGGCAAATCTCAATCAATTTAATTAAATTATTTAACAAGATAGAAAGACAAGTCAATGAATAATCGCCGGCGAAAGATTTAGTACAAGAATGGTTTGCAAGGATATGAATCAAGAGCGAGGGTCGCTTACATCACAAATCTATCATCCTCGGTTGATCCGGTTGCGGAGGGAACTTGTGCGTCGCATGCCATTAATCTTTCGTAATTGTTATCTGCTTTATGAGAGGAGAGCTTGTCAAAAATGTCGTTGTTATGTCATTTAACCGAAACCGGTGGAACCGGCCCGGGACGATCCGGTTTCGTCACTCGAACCCGTGACGTTTGCAAGAGCACACCGCGGCATATAGTACAGCTCGTATCATCGAAGATATGCATAAAAATGCGATACGAGCGGACATTGTGTCCTCAATGCGTTTATATGCATATAAAGTGCATTAGCTCGCTGCTAGGGCTGTGGATATGTTCACAATCCGGTGTTAAATCAATTGCAACGTTATGCCTTTCATATCTCATAAGTTATTGCGAGCCATCGTGTACTTCCACCGGAGATAACTCACAAAAGGGATGATGAACCTTTTTAGCTATGCTCACCACCGTGACCATCCACTCTCAATCATTTCATAAAGCGGTGATTCATTGAGCGCTCCCCAACAAAGTGTAATGTGCAAACTGACACCACTGACTATTTATTTTCATATCATTCATGCATACATGAAAGCCTGTTTCAAAAGTTGCGACATTAAAGAGCAAACTTCCAATTTGAAGATGTATCATTTTTTCTTCAATTATGATACTTATTGGTGCAAATTTGGATTATCTTGGGTTATCACACTTTTTCATATAATCCTGCCCGAAATCTTTTCAAATATTTTATTAATTTTGAAGCGCATGCTCGTCCCACCTCTACTATGCAATTGTGTGTTTATACATAATATGAAGCAATCACTAGACCAGTAGCTTGCCTATTTTAATATATATTACACAAACACAGCTTCATATGAGTATTTCGGCTAACAATCTTTGTTAACAATTGAAAAGAAAATCAATGCATACAATCAACTTTCCCATGATCTGTAAAGTTTCATTTCATTTCTAAAGTCAGCATGTGACATTATTCATAAATATCAATAATTATTAAAGGTTAGTGTATATCATTAAAAATTAGTCCCATATGGAAACATAAGACATTATCCAACTCCCCAAACAATTAAAATATGATAATTCCGCTGGACAGATCAAGGCATTAGAAGCTATTTTTGCAATTAGATTTATGTCAAAAAATATTACAATAACAAGAGAGGCTATTGTCATTGGAATCACTGCTATTGAATAAATCATTATGCAAAAAAGTCCAGAAAAGCTTTCAAAAAGCTTACTCTCTCTGCATATTGATGCAATAATCAGCCAAATTTCAAGCTAACATATACCAATGTTGGTGTCCAGAATTAAACTACCAATCACACAGGCCAGATTATTCTATTATAAATTATCAATGATGATTTTAAAAAGATCTCAGGACAAAGACTTATTTTAGACGATAAAGAAATAATTGGGTTTGGGGATTAACTAGACATTTTTCCATAAGTTGGCTTTTGGGAAGTTCTTTTATGATTGTAAAAATAACCTGTTTGTTTTTTATACAATTACACATTTTTGTCGAGTCTAAGTTCCATTTTTCTACAATTGTTTTGTAGAATTTTGGGATTCAAAATTAAATTGGGATTCAATTATCAACTTTGGGTTTATTCTTGATAGAATTCTTTGCCTTTATCAGTCTCATAGAAATTGGTTTTTCAATTTCTTTCGACGAGTTAGCAGCTAACGTTTAATATAACATATATGGAGTTTTTTCGATCTTGATGTCAAATATTCTATCCTAATGTCCTGTAGTGATTCTTTTTCTGTCTACTATTCGTCTATCGCTGTGTTTTAATATATTCAAACTGTTCAGTCATATAATTCATGACACTATGTGAATAGATAATAATCTCGGCGATTCCTAATCAAGATAATTATCTTGATATTAACCGTTTGAATGCTATACATCATTTTTGCAGACGATGGGCAAATTTAGTGGAAAAGCAAAATAAATGTATTCAAACGGTTAAATCCGATGAACATTTTTTAAATATAAATATTTACATAATGCGAAAAATGCAATAAAAACTAAATCAAAAATATTATAGTTATGTTTCTGGATCATCAAACCCCACTCTTATATTAGACCCTTATCCTGATGAGAAAAAAACCAAAACAAATATCTGTGCAGTTGTAAGGTTTCAGAGGTTCTGGTGCATTTCATTGCCTTCGTCGCAGCGACAGACTGTGCTGGAAACTGCCGCGGTGACCGCACCGGAGAGGTCATTAGAAGCGCCATTCTCGATGATTCCCGCGCTTTCAGTTTTCAAACTTTTCAATTTTGATCCACACAACACAGCTTTACTAATCATTGTAAAATGTGAAATATTTCATCACAAAAGTGTTGTAAGCAATTAGGAATCGTATTTTAAGATCGCAAAGGGTTAATGACTATTGGCAACATACATTTTACAATAAATTAGGTCAGAAAACTTTCTCAAATGTTTGTTTAAATTAAATGTAAGATACTGCGCCATGATTCGTGTTAAAAGATTCAAATTTAGTACCGCACTGATTAATGCCTTGTTAAACGGTAATTTATTGCCGACCGACAGTAATTTGGATTCCGAAGTCTTCTCAGGTCAACGCAGTAACGATTAGCACCTAACCGTCGAGAAGTGAAGATAGTCGATTAGTTAAATTTATTTATTGGTTTATGAGCGTCGAAGATGTTTGGCGCCTCTATGGATACTTTCGACGACTCTACAAGTCCTGCTCTTCATGCATATTGCATTACGAGTATAATGTTTTTTGACGCGTAAAAATCGACATTTTTTACCAAACATTCAATGTTCGAATGAGTAGACATTTCTAGTCGGTATAATAAACGTTTCGCATACAGTGTATATTCGATATATAAGAAAATCGCATAAATCCCGTTCAACTACAACTCTATCCTGCTCGAAACAAAAAAAAAGTCTACAAGCATCGCTCTCGGACAAACACCGCCGTCTGTCGGCAAAAACTAACACTTGTCATTTCTGATAAATCATTATGATAGATATGAGGCTGGTGTTTTATTGATCCATGAATAATTGAGTGTAGTCTCAGAGGTAATGTACTTGGAAACCTTTCTTCTCGCAATGAGTAATGAGTGGAGGCTTCCGATCCTACCTCGCCTTTATTTCTTTGCTTACGCTGCATTACCACATGATTGATCTTCGGCTAACGATACTCGAACATCTTCTAACAATGGAGTGAAATAGACCAAAAAATATCGGATTAGCATGCGCCATTGAACATGTCTTGGAATCATTTCAAACCATCATTCATTTAAGAGATTCTACTTTGTAATGATATGAGTAGCATTCAAAATTTTCAATATTTGAAAATGTACAGATAAAACAGCACCGTCCAAGAAACCAAATCAAACTTAAACGATAAAGAGAATCCTAGGTGCATCCACCATTCATCGGCCTCTGTGCTTCTAATGACTCTCGGTGTTGTCTCCGCAGCCGAATAAGGTGACAATCGGGGACTATCACAGCGACGAAGGCAGCTAAATGGGGAATCGAAAAGTCGGAAAGGCCCACGAATCGTTACAAATCCATTATAACAACAGAATTTTGAACATTTAGGTATTTTTTTTTATAGAAGTACACTTGGGTCTGTTTTCATGCAATAGATACGTTCCATGGAAAGTCGCATATAAAAAAAAACGCATAAAAAAGACTTGATCTACATTGTTCCATTATTTTTAAAAACCGCATAACTTCAAATTATTTTGATAGTTAATAAAAAAATCATATAGATAAAAACACTACATATTAAGCTTAGAATTGATTTATTACAGACAGAGATGGAGAGTGTTTTGTACGTTGAGTTTGCAGAGAAATAGAGACGGAGAGAGTATCTTGCGTATATCGTACGATTGTATAGATTGTTAACCCGAATTTATCGACTAATAACATGTGAATGTTATAATGAATCGTTTACTTGAAGAAATTGCCGAATATTGTGTTCTATTCACAGTGTTTATTTATTTAAATACAAACTTCATACACGCTACGATGATCCTGGCAGATAAGTGGATTTGTACGGATTATAAATGGCAGACATACAGATATAGCATCTAAGTTTATGATGATTTAAAATTAGCTCACTCCTCAATGGGTTAAACTTTGCACTAAAATTTAAACATTCATTTATTACGCAGATTCGTAATATGGAGACATGCGATTATTAAGCTTTTAAGAAGAGTTGCCTTATTTAAAAGCAATTCTGTGCGCCCATCGCCCTTTACACACTTGTGTTCATTTTAGGTTTCTTTAATGTGCATTCGCATAAATAAAAGCTTTTTCCTCAATAGAAAAATGAGGGATGGGTTCAATTATGTTTGAAAATCGCATAACTTCAAAATCGCATTAAAAAATCCGCATAAAAACAGATCCAAAATCGCACAAAAAAGAAATAGTATGCTCGGTGTCAATGACATCATTGTTCTATGTAAATTTTATCTTTCTATCAATATCATGTTTAATTTGTAAAGATGTCGCTATAGTTCCTGCCTCAAAAAATAATATTTTCCCAAAATGGCAACTGTTTAAAGAAAGTCATTTTTGTTGCCACCTCACTAAAATAGCTATTACTCCGTAAGTAATTATAATTTTGGAAATTTCTTTAGAAGATATATTCTTAAATATCTAAACTTTAAAAAAATGCAAAAAAAAAAATAAATTGATATTTTCAAAATTTACTAAAACTTACTAATTTCCTTAATGTGTATGGTCGTTATTTAGTGATAGTAGATGCAATATGATTTAAACAGTTCAAAATTGTAATTTTTTTCTAAACTTCGGATGTGTTCTTTATGAAAAAAAAAAAACTGCATAACTTTGAAATCGCACAAAAAGAGGTTCGAGTGTATTAGAAAAAAATGTATCAATTTTCTTGTCTAAACCGTATTTGCATGTAAATTTATTACTTTTGAATCTTTTTTGCTAAATTTCATTTCTTATTCAAACGATTCTTCGATTTTGGTTTATTGTCGCAATTCTGCTTGCGAATATTGGCATTTCGTGATGTGAACGATAAACGCCTTATTGGTGTTAGCACTTTTCGCAAATTTTAACAGCGACAATATATCGTCGTTCGGTATTCAGAGGGTTAATAAGTTCAGATCAAACACATCACAAGCGAAAATCGTAAGCAATACGACCCATACTTCTGGGTGAATCATTTACTCGAAGAACAATAGGAAAAATGCCATATAATCTCCATGTCAACACTTTGAATAGTCTTCTATGATAATAATTCTATGATAAAAAATGAAATTTGAATAGTCTTCTATGATAAAATAAAAAGAATGAGTCGTTCATCTTTCAGTTGGAAATCTTAGAAGAATCTCTAAATTATCGTCTTTGTGCTGCAATTTCTACAAATTCTTGCCAACTTATATTTTGTAAAACCATTATAAAAAAGCTATCCTTCCATGATGCCGGAAAAATAGGGAATTGCTTATAATTAATTATCATATTATTTTTTTGTGATTCGTTTAGCATCAGACTTGTAAGTCGATCTAATTATGTGTAGAGGCTTAAAGGATGCTTTTTATTGATGTCCCATAAAATCTATTGAGACCATTCGGATGGAAGGTCATAAAGCGATCACAACTAAGAACCATAGCTTAGGACACGTCTTTTTTGGCAGATTCCCACTGGGCCGACGATGGTCATCATGATGAATTGTGCCGAGGCTGTGGTGAACTCTTCACAGGCTTGCTTCGTATAATCGATGAGTCGCGATGCATAATTCATATGCACGCCCGGCCTGGATGCAACGGGACGATATAAAAATGGAAGACCCTCATTTTTACTATGATGTAGGAATTTCGCTTTCGATGCTAAGTGAAGTTGCTCTTGTGTCTTAACGAGTGTAATGTGCAGATGGAATGTGTCTTTTTTCTAGCCAGCCTCGATATATTATAAATTGATTCCGAGAACAGGCAGAAGTCCACCACTTGAATGGGCGCTTATACACACAACCTGCTTTGTTTTATGCTCAATCTGCTCGTAGATAATTTATGCCCTCGATAATGGCACTTGTAATATATTGAGACTTTTTTGTGCGCAATATAAAGATATATGCAGCATAATTCACTGAAAATTTGCATCGTTTCCTGGCGATCCGAGCGCATAATCTAAGGCTGATGTGAAATGCATAGGAGTTTGGAGAAAAAGTGATATGACTGGAAAATAAATATATATGGAGCAATTTAACCGCTCTTCTTTTTATGCCTTGTCCGATGTTAAACTGATGCCTACAACATCCTTATGATCTTATCCTATATTTTATTCTATAGAAATTCATACAATGTTTAAAAGCATTATTAATCCTGTTTGCAAAATAAATAACTATGCACTGTTTGGTAACGAGAAATTTGATTTATTGATTCAAACACTGCTTTTAAGTGATATCAACAGGCTTAAATTCAGGTTATGGAAAAATTTCAATGCGTTTCCCATAAATCATCTGAAACAAGTCACTCCTAGATTTGGTCGCTTCTCAAATATAATTGCTCATATATTAAAACATTCCAGTCGGGTTACGCATAGTATTGTCTTTCGCCTTTCATGCTAAATACTAAGCAACGATATATCGCCGATTGTGAAATCAACGAGGAATATGGTCGTTATTGGTCCATTGATCACTTAAAAATGCTCGAATATGAATAGTTTTTATCAGGGTATCAATGTATAACTTTGCAGTGCTTCTTTCTCATACCTTAAGACGATCAAACAAGAGAGATTAATTATTCCAAGAAACAAAATTATATGCGGCGGTACTTGCTGATATTGTGCTTACAATTTTAATTGCCGTAATCATTGTTATGCCATTAACAAACATTTTTTTATGGACAAAAGATCATTACATGGTATAACCATCAATTTTACAAATTTGCCTGCCTCAAGATGAAGACCTGGCAGCCTAAATCTAGCATAAGATCTCCATTAGTCATTCTGATTGATAAGGAAAAAAAGCTATTTGTAATGCAAATTTTTATGATTGAGAACGACTCGCACAAGCAAACCAATCTACGCATAATTGTAGACCGAGAAGTAAATATAACGGGGATCTACGAAAAGCAGCTCTAATTAAATAATTCAGAAATTACACTTTGATGTTCGCTGGCGTTATCTATATACATTAATAATTACGTGCTTGACTAAGCGCTTGTGTTATATTTTGAGCTATTCAAAAGCCTCGGGCTCGATGTATGTAAGAATATACACGTTAGGATGTCAAGAAATAAATGTTGGACCCTCTGCAATACATCTGGCTGTTGATCGTCGTCTTACAAATGACGAGACGAATACGCCTCTTTTTGGAAATTCATGTTATGGTAATTCAAGTAATGTTAGCAACTTTCCAGCTGAAAAAAGCAAAATATTTTATGCATGTTGGAATTTAAGAACTTTGATCGTTAGATCAAGGAATCATAGATCTATTCGTTAAAATAATAGGATCATCAACATTGAATACATGCTGGAAAAAATATTGCTAGAGCTAGTTCAAAATTAAATATTTATAAAGTTGACTGAAGATAGTAGAACATAATAAGTGATAATATTACGTTGGATTTACATTTTTTTTCCAACCAAAGCTAGTTGTATGCTTAAATAATATATGCTAAAGTAATTCGATCAATTATGCGCTGAAGTTTGATGGCTATTGAGAGCAAATGTATCCTAAACGAGAAAGATGAGATACGAGTCATTAACACCTGAGATGAAACAATTTGTTAAACTCAAACTAATGAAACCATTTACTGTGCAAGAATGAATTGTAACTACCTGCATTTTTTACAGCTAACTACAAGCACCCAAATGACTAGCAAAGAAGACCACATTAGTTGGAATAACACGTTTTGATCAATGTTTTTGATACAAAAAAATATATAATATGACTCGTATTTCATCAATAGCATCAGGTCTGTGTCTAAAATATGGTAATTTTAAGTATTTTTCAATGTTGTAGATCTACGTTTTTTATATTATTCCTCGGAAATGCTATAAAATAATTTGAAGCCACTTTATGTTTACCATAATATAAACAAAATTATTGTTTAATCAGAAATCGACAGAAGAAAATACGAAAAAATGTCTATAAAAGCGCTAATATCAAGACACACAATGATCGAATAACTCCCCGGTGGGGTCTCCGCGTCCGATTGAGGTGACAGTCGGGGGATATTACAGTGGCAAAGGCAACGAAAATACGTTTTAAATATTCAAAGGATATTTAAATATTGAATATAGAGCTTTTATAACATATTTTTAAATTTATGTCACAATTCATCGACTTGCATAAGTTGAAAGAATTTTTATTACATTTTTTTCCATTTAAAATAATACCAAAAAGATTGCAAAACGCTGATTTAGAGTACATAAATTCATACTTTATAAGCGAAAGCGATATCGATTTATTGTATTTATATTTGTACGGAATTTTACGCTGCTAAGCAGAATTCGCAATAGTTATTAATGGCTTTGCCTAAAGCATTTTGAACTGCATAGTAAACTTAATTTGCCAAAAATGATTTGTTATAATTTTAGCATCGAAGAAAATTGAATGTTGAATATGAAGAAAGCTTCATAGTCTGTCTATATTTCTCAGTAATGTTAACATACAAGAGCGGAATTGGTACGGCTGAGTTCAAAGCTTCCCAAGGCGGCCACCCACTATGTCCATATGGACCATATCTCTCCAGAGATTGGCATGTAACCTCACTGGCTGCCAAGGATGACAAGGTTAGCTGAACACCGATAATATAATAAGGCTTTCATCTAACTACCTCCAGACACGGCACAAACTTCTAGCCAGCTGTTAAAGGCCAGCCAAGACGGCACTGCTATTCATTTTCATAGACAAACTTGCATATTATTCCAAATTAAATTAAGCATACACAGAAACATCATAAACTATTTACAAGTACGATTAAAATACATTTTAATTGATATTTTAATGATAAATACGCTGAGAAAACATTTTCAACTTTTTCCATCTATACCATCGTCTATTGGGTTATCTGTGAATTATATCCAAATCAGTCAATACTATCCAAAATAGTAGAATATTTCTATCCTTTATGATTGAAGTTAGTGGAAATTTAAGTTCCAATTTTCGGTTAAAATTAGGTCTTTCATTTTGATTTTTGCCTAAAAATTTCAACAATAACCATCAATATTGTTGTTCTTCTAAATTTTAGAATATGACAGATTCGCGGTAATCCAGTCCCCCGTCTAATCCGACGCTCCCTGTAGTCCGACATCCCAATACAAGTTTAGTACACATGTAAGGTAAAGCTTCATCGATGTAAAAAAATGCAAAAGTGTGATTCTGGACCACCTAATTATAAGTTGGCAAATGAGTATGGCGTAGGATGATCCACAATTTATGATACATCTAGACATGGAGGAAGCTTTGTATATGAAGTCCAGGAAAGAAACGGGTATAAACTTATTTCTGGGTCCATATTGATCATTAAAACAAAGTTTTTTTACAAGGATATAATATAAAAGAAGATTTTGTAGCTAGCAAGGGATAATTGAGCCTTGTGGTGTCTATTGTATCTCATTATTTTCATATTTTTTCAGGATTACAAGTTTTAAAAAAATCCGGACTACAAGGGGTCGGGGTCAGTACCCTACAATCCGACAAATTGGATAATCCGGCATCGCATTGCAAAACGTTTGTCGGATTACCGCGGATTTGCTGTATCATATAATTATTTTTTTTTGGGCTAGCTGAAACATTGCAAAGTTAGCTACGGAGGGATGAGAATACAAGTTTAAATGCAATGTTTGAATTTATTTTTGAAGTTGTGTAATGTTAAGAGCACTCTATTTTTAAAGCATGAGTATATTCATCAATCACTTGCCTACAAAGTTGAGCGAAAGAGATTCAACTAGTGTTGGTCGATTAAGGCGAGCTCGAGCTGTGCAACTGTGGATATCTGATCAAGCACCAGCGCAGAAGCTTTAAAGACGACGTACATTTATTTAAAGATTTTTCATCATCGGTTTTATAAATTTGTTCCATTTCCATTTCGACACTCCATTGGTGCATACAAAATTCCGATGGATAAAGCCGCAATTTTTTAAAAATGTAGCAAGCACCTCACGAGGCGATCGATTAGCTACGCCAATCGACTATTGAGTGTCGATTTACATAATGAAACTGGACACACTAGGTTTCGAGTTTCTTCGACGGATCTGGAAGTAGATGAAGCGTGATAGGATCGCTGGTTGTTTCGGCGATTGGGTATATGTTGGCATTACTAACGACTGCTAAATGGGCATGACGATGGAGAGCACAAGCCAGATAATCAAGCGATACTTAACACATAGAGTGCATATTAACACTGGAAATTTAACAGGAGATTGATCTGAAAGATAGGGAGATCTCGTTTCTTGGGCAACTCAATCTTGGAGAGCCAACAGTGCCATCGGCGGAAAGAATCGGTGCGCTCTCATATCTACACTATGTCTAATTTATTACCCATAGACCTTGTAATTTGTACATAAATATAATTCTATAAATCATATATCACGTGACGGTGAAAATCTACTCGTAGGAAGTATCCTAACTCTTTTTGCTTTGTGTTTTTGGATTCAAATTACAGAAATATGGATTACAGATTTATGACAATTAGAAAAGCATTTCTTTTAGTATACTTTAAAAATCTATATAATGTGTTTTTTAATTGATTAATCATCTGATTGGATATTTAGATGTACTTTAAATAAGAGCATCGAATCGTTATTTTTTTCATTTCGGTTTTCGTTGCGGTTCAGTTCCAAACATTTATCTTGGTTCAATTACAATTTTCGTTCCGACCAAAATAACGGTTTTATTGATTTTCGATTATTGTAGTTTCAGTTTGAGGCCCTGCTTTAAAAACCAAAATCATGAAAATTATATGCAGATTGTGGTTTAATACGTAACCACATTTCTTTTGTGAAAATTTGCATGTATTGTCAGAATCACGACATGAAGTCGGCAGAAACAATCAGTAGTTTAATCGAAAATGATTGATAGATAGAAGGAGATTATTTCTTCTGATACTGAATATAATCTCATTAACAAAATGTCTCAAAATTGAAGAGAAAGAAGAAAATTTCAAAAGCACTCAAATGAACATTAAAAGCAAGCGGATCCATTTCGTATTGTTTCAAATTAGAACATATAATATACCTTATATCTTTTTTATGCGATAGATACCTTCCACGGGGAGTCGCATATAAAAAAATAGCACAAAAAAGATTTGAACTACATTGAAAACTGAGGAATAGGTTCCATTTTTTTTAAAAACGCATAAATTCAAATCAATGTGATAGAATGTACCAAAACTCGCATTAAAAAAATGATAAATAAAAACACAATACATATTTATGTTTAAGTCTATTTTATTCGATAATCATGCAAATGTAATTCTTAAGCTTTTGAGAAGAGTTTCCAGATTTAAAAACGACTCCGTTCGCTCATCGCCTTATACACACTCACATTTTAACGGTTGTAACTTGCACTAGTGTTGATTTTAGATTTTTTTTAATGCGAATTCGCATAAATAAAAGCCTTGTCCTCTATAGAAAAATGGGGTGGATTCCATTGTATTTGAAAACCGCATAACTTCAAATTCGCATAAAAAATATCTGCATAAAAACAGACCCAAGTGTAATCATATTTAAATAAAAATCATCAACAATAAAAATGGAACAGTCATTGGCCACGAGAAAATGAGGACTACCTCAGATCATAATTTGACCCACGGTGATTACTGAAGATCGCAATTAAACGAGTGCGTTAAAATGAATACATATACGTCAAAAATAAATATAGACGATTTTTCAATTATTGTTGAAAATCCAATCATTCATACGCCTTTCTAACGCATCAGTCACACCAGTCTCGAGTCCAGAATCGCATCAGATTTTTATTTATCAGATAGACGAGGCATATCCTGAAAGTAAGTGTACTGTGACAATAACGGGCTGTGGTTTTTGTTTTTTTAAAGATTGGCAATACTGAATGTTAGAGGAGAATCTTTTGATAAAGCGAGCATAGCAGGAATTTGGTAGTACGTAAATTCACGTGGTAGTGTCCATTTGCGTGAAATATTTCGGTAAGAAATCCCGCCAAGTGCGAGCGGGTCAATATCACACGGGAGTTTCTTACGCGACTTAAATTGGAAGGTGAGGATTTTCTGAGTTCTATTGTGACTGGAGATAAAAAAAGTGGGTGCCTCATTATATTTCTGAGTCAAAAAGACAGTCGCTACACCAATTCCCCATCTGCCAAAAATATTTTTAGGTTAGGTGTTTTGAACCACCCCCTATATTCCCCTGACATGGCGCCTTCAGATTATCATCTTTTCCCCTCCCTGAAAGAACACATGAGCAGAATTAAATTTTCAAGCGATGAGTAGGCGCAGAAAGAGGTTCTGAAGTGGAGAAAGGAGCAAGCGGGAAAGTTCTTCGAGGAGGGCCTAAAAAAGCTTGTGCCACGGCTCATCAGATGAATTGAACGGGATGGCAATTATGTTGAAAAATATCCTGTATTTATTTTTTAAATACATTTTTTTCTAAAAATATATAAAAATTTAGTACACTTACTTTCGGGATATGCCTTATATATCAGAAATATACTAATTTTCTGATCTTGAGTGTTCAAGATCTGACCATAGTGGGTCAGAAAACACTTCAACAGTCATCAACACTTACACTTGATAGTTTTCCAATTACCAATTCGCCCCTAAAATTAAGGGTAAAACATTGACTACATATAATTTATGCATTTTTAGCTTTATTTTATTGATAATTAGAGATACATTTACCGGTAGTTCGGTAAAGAAATGTATTAATATTCATCGCTTGAAACGGCTTACCGAAAACCGGTAACGCATGCCCTATCTTGGACGTGCTTTTTGTTGTGGAATTCTACTTGCTTATGAATCACCAAATGTAGGTGATTAAATCTGCAAGTTATCAATTCATTAAATCATTGCGATTGTCTCGAATGAACGAGACAAATATTAATTTTGCTCATGACTCAGTCGCAACGTGCTCAGATTCCAGCAAGATTGTATTATTCACGCAGTGAAAGGATTGTTAAAAATTACCGCAATAAATCAACGACGTCCGTTATATCATAAATTAAAATTCGCAAAAAATCCATACCATTGTGCCGCGGAGTCTGGGCGCATTAAATGCTTATCCTAAGGAAAGAAATCTGAAACGACTTAATAATAAGCAGATCTGCTGAAGAAGTAAGAACAATTATCTTTATAGCCGTGCCCGTGGCCCCGAGATGAGAGTGATATAGTAATGCCGACGCATTTGTGAATCAACAGTTTTTACGTCGTAAATCTTAAATATCTGAACGGTGTATGAAAATTTTTCTTACGTTACTGTAGTAAAACTTCGTCGTCGATTATCGAATGATGAAAATCCATCATCATTATCATGCAGAACTAATGTCTCTATTATTCACTTTTAACTCGCCCTTATAAAGAGCCCGTCAAAATATTAGAGGTACCGAAAAGTAAACCATTTTTTTAAAAATTCATATAAACTTTATCTAAAATGTAATTTAATACATAACTAAAGATAACTAAATACATAAATGAAGGAACCATTTCTGGTGAATATAAATTTTAAAGCCATGATTAAATATGACTTCTTTGCTATTCATCAAAATATTCAAAGTTTTCTTTGAATTTCCATTTATGTTTTTTTAAATTTATTGCTGTACAAAGGGAAGATTTCTTTAACGTTGGATTCCTCAAGGACACCTAAGAGGGTTTGGAATGGGTGAATTATGATAGCAACATTTTTCTCAGAGTAACACTGCATCACTCAATAAGTTCGTAGGATTACCTACTTCTTCATTTGGGGTCGTTTTTTCACAATTACATTTAAAAAAATCCTACGAACTTTTTGAGTGATTTGTTATAATGCAATTTCAATCTATGTTTTGTGGCCATATGATGTTCAAATATCACTTTAGCAATAATTTTTAAATGTTTTTTATGATTTGGTGTGATAGTTTTAACGTCCTCTTGAGTCCAATATTAATTTACTACGAAAAATTATGAGAATTTAAAATAATGCACTAAGTCTTATTTAGTATCAAATTGACAACATAAATGGTTTTCTTGCCGATATCTATAATATTTATCCACACATTAATTTAATATTGTTCCATTATATTTTATTTTGCCATAGGAAATTGTGTAATTTATTTAAACGATCTTTGTAATATATTATTTAAGCGAATGCACTTTGCCAAAGTTACAGTTTATTTGACGTATATATTAATTATTTTCATATAAAATATCCACTTTTATAAATTGCACATAATTTACAAGGCTTACGCAGGCTTTTAGGCAACGTGCACTTTTAACAATCACTTACATTATTTCAAAATTAAAATGATACTGACATACATCAATTTTTAAATATAAATACATCAAATCGTATTTGAAATACTCACTCGTTATTTTACTGATTTGAAAGAACATTTTATGGCATTAAGTATAGAATATAAAGTTGTTCAAATATCTACCACAATTTTGTTTGGTGGTACACATTCGAGATGTCCAATTTTTGATGACTTTGTCACATAAATCAGTGCTATGCCTTATTATAACAATTTGCCATAAATTATTAAATAATTTACAATAAATTTAAAAAAACGTTAATTTAATAATATTCTATTATAATCTAACATATTTTGAGCGTTCTTATTGAAAAATCCTATAGATTTTATACAATATTCGTCAAAAGCTCTTTATTATCATTCATGTTATTTGGTTAAATATTTTCTTTTTAGCGAGCATATTTTTATAGTCAAATTTGAACCAAAATCGGACATTTCATATGAAAATTCTTCGTTATTGGATTATATTTGAGTGCGAGTTTATCTTGCTTAGTTGATGGTTTAAATATCAATTTATAACCATATTTAAAATAAATTTACTTTCGACCATAGCACACCTCCAAGATATTGTTAGAAATATCCATATTAAATGTTTAGAAGTAAAATAGGCACACAGGAAACGTTGAAAATCTGTCATGAAATACATTAAAACCCAAGAAAGAGCAATACTTATGTAAATCACGACGTGAGTCTGATATATCTGCAGTGAGATGTTAAAGGTTAAAATCAGACCTGAATGCTTATCATACATCTGATATTCATTACTTGGGGAATAACTCGAACATTTATGCAGCTAAAATTGAAAATTAAACAACTCCCCGGAATTAATTCTACTCGGCTCGCATTTGAAAGATTAGATACAATAAACTGCATATGCGTGCTATAATTATAGAAGCGGCCCAAACGATTTGCAATAGAAAAAACAGCGAAAGGCGTTAATGATTTATATCGTGTATCGTAAAATTTATTTCACCATCATGATCGCTTTTGTGCAATTTGTATCTGTATGGTGTTTTATTACTGGTTTTATAGGAGGGGGAGCTTAAAAAAAGCTGTTGAAGCTCCATTCTTTGCTGGTTATAATGAGATCATATATATAGAGTATTTATGGAAATGAATATCTTATGATATGTATGGAAGTTTGTTTATAAACTGCATACTTTAAATCAGAGCTTCTAACCGAAACTGAACTGAAAACCGATAGTCGGTAAAACCATTATTTTTGCCGGAATGAAAATCGGAACTAAACCGATTCAAAAATATCTTTATTATGTATTTTGTATAGGTTATCTCTTCCTATATATTTTCTATTTATCCAGATTGGGATTCCTAGATTTCAATTTGTTTCTTAGTGTTATGGACTCCGTAACCGAACCGATATAATGTTTGGAACTGAACTGGAATGATAACCGAAATGAAAAAAAGCCGCCCAAAGACCTGCTTTAAATTATGAATATGATCTCAAAGTAAATTGAAATTGGATGTTAGCATTAAAAATATTTAGTAAATTCGTTTATCAAATAAATAATCCCGATAACATTAAATGCAGGGTAGAAAAATATTTGCCCGGAGTTAGTTCATATTGAGGAAATTCAAGAATTACTAGTGGAAGAAGAGATTTATGCAGAAAATTTGGCTATTGTATAAATGGAAACAATGAAAATTCCAACAATTGGAACTATATTTTTTAAGCGAATGTGCTAAAAGCAAACAATTAAAAGTAGTCGTTTTTTGCAAAATATAGATCATTGAATTTAAAATTATGCTAAATAAATGCAATATCTAAATCTAAAAAATATAAACAAATAAAAAGAAATAACCAGACCAAGTGTTACCATATAGGTTTAGTGTATTGAATGTCAAATTGCCGATAATATTAATGTAATTTTTACGTTAAATTCATATATTTTTATAGTCTTTAGGATGCACATTAATCATATTTAAAAAAATTGGATATTCAGGCAAAATATTTCAAACTTCTTTCACAAAGTTTCTTGCTTAATAACAACGCTAAATGCAATAATTACAAGCCTAAAATAATCAACAGCATTTTCAAAAATATTTTTGTTCAAAAATTGACTAGATTCGAATGATAAGGCTTAAAAGTAGTCAGATTTGAAGTGTCAGATGAAAATGTTAATACATTCCCATCGGGTTGCGCATAGCATTGCATTTCGCATGACTGGGGACATAATTGCGAAAATTTGCAATATTAGTAAAAATGCTTAAAAATAACAATAGTTTTTAAAAAGAAAAAGAAAATGGGAAAAATTATTTAAGATATCTCCTTGTATAGAAAAAAATAGAAGTTTTTAAACGGTGGTGCGCAACGTTTAAATTTATATCTTTAACCCCTACGGGAGTACTATCGGAGACCCTCCGTAACCTCCTCCACTATTCAGAAAGAGCACTCTTGCACATTGAAGCTCGGAGACAGATAGAGACAGAGAGAACTTAGCGCAGTTCGGGAGACTGAGACGGAGAGATTCCTCGTACGCATCGCATGGTTGTATAGATCATTAAGCCCAAATTTATCGACTTATTTTATTTATTTATTTTATTTATTTATTTTTTTTTATTTTATTTTCGATATATACTCTATATATACTCGATTTCAAGTGTGTTTACGCAAAGAAATGACCGAATATTGTGTGCTATCGACAATGTTTCTTTTTTTAACTGCTTGCCGTTCTTCGCTGCGCGTTGAATGAGTCTTTGTCCAATTATCATTTCCCTCTAAGGCCCAATCCACACTATGGTGTCGTTGACGGTTCGATCTCGCTCCGGTCATCAACATCACCATTCAACACCAAACACCATCAAACTTAAAGCGATATAAACTGAATATTATTGATAGATGTCTAACCTCTCTGAAATCACCGAAATCAGCCGTCACTATGAAGGATTCATAGCAGCCAGAGTTATCTTTAGAAAATGGACCGAATTAATTTGCACTCTTAATATAATAGCTAAAGATGCACAAGTGTGTCTTCCGCGTCTAAGGATAGTGCATATGCGTAGCCCGACTGGAATGTGTTAAGCAGTTCAAGATATACTGGAAAATGAGCATAAATTTGAGTTCCATAAGGTCCAATAAGAACGTTATATCTCATGGGAGTTGAAGAATGTACGGAATGAAAGACCAAATTCAAAAAATTGTATCAAGGAAGAGATTCACGATCCAGTATTTATTAAAAGCGAGTACATACTCAGGTCATGTTTTGATTCAATTCAGTAAAATATCTTAATAAAAATACATTTTAATGATGCCGTAAGTTCGAAAACAGCATCTTTAATTATTTACACAACCATCAAAAACCTATATAATGTATTTCGTATTAACTATTTCCTTCAGCTTTTGAATAAGCTTTTGGATCAATCATTTACTTTCTATTTATTTACTAATTCAATTTTCTACTTATCAAGGTAATTCCAACACGTGAATTTAGAGACACGAAGATTCACACCTGCGTGTGCCTTAATCGAATGCTTTCATCATACCACAGCCTCCGGAGTATGGACCAGTGAAGAATAATCGAATTTTAGTCGTAATTAAAATTCAAGTCATCTTTATTCCTCGATAAAAATGCGGCGTGAACTGTTTATAGCTGATGCATGTATACTATAAAAAAAATGTTTATAGAGTTGGGTGATTAAGTGCTGTGAAAAAAAAATGTGAATTTAAGTTATGGACTGAGATTTTAATTATCAGGTAGCCGTGGCCCGTACGTGATACTTGGTCTAGTGGGCGAGATTATATTTTACACGTGAAATAAACACTTTATTATTATTTTGACTGGTCGTAAAGCAAGTCTGGCATCTTGTTGAAAGGCGGTCGTCTTCTTACACGCGAGAAATGAGCAGATCGATTGAGAAAAAATTGAATAAAACCTAGATTTATATCGATTTTCTCATCGTTTTGAGGTAACCATTTCCTTTGATTTATAGGTAGTAAATTATGGAAAAAATGATTTTTTGTTAAATAGATATTATCCATGTTCGATACGCAGATATAGAATATTAACAAGATAACCAATCGTCGATAGGAGAAGACCTATAACTTAAATAAAATTGGAACATATGTAATAATATCTGATTTGATTGACCAACTAACTTCTATAATCAAATAATTATTATGGTTTTTAATGTAACAAGAACATAAGGGGATTAAACCAGTTTATCAAATGAAATTCCTAAACTGGATATTAGATCAGTTCCAGTGGACAGATGCTCTATTCGTACAATGCTTATTAGATTATCTTCAAACACAGCGTTGTATACACAGTTTTAACCCTTTTAACTATTTGCATAATACTCAGCTCAAACATCTGAGCATGAATAAAATGTTTCTGTATCGTAACATCGATCGTTTTAATGAAACGGTAGCATCCATGAATATTGCTAGAATTGCCAAGAATTGAATAGAAGAAACATTCTCTGAGATTGTCAATCAATTCTGTTCACCAGATCAGGTAAATAAAAGAAAGTATGACTTTAAAAAACAACGACATTGAACTATTTGCAAGCATGTCAGGTCTTCCCGAATATTGTATTCATGGATGAGACTATACATGACCTTCCTCTGAGCAGAGATGTGTTAATGCTTGCTAATCAGATATTTAATAGTCTAGTCATTAATCTATACATTGTGTATAAAACCCAAAAACAAATTCTTAGAAACTCATTTTGAACTTCGTTTACGCTCTTAAATACATTATAGATGGATCCAGAGATGCGAAACTTTTGCAGAATAAAGGTTCTTAAATAGGAAGAAAAATGCTGTTTTTGTTTGAAGTGAAAGATTATCACTAATTTGAAACAGCGAGTGGCTATAAAAACCTAGGATTTGTTCGGGTTATGATGTGAATCAAAATGTTTGAAGTGGAACTTCTATAGATTTTTCTGAATCACTAAAATTCGCTCGCAAATACGCGATCATCCTACCATACAGGTTAACTATGAGCATTTTTCTTAATGAATAATGAGTATTAAAATTATGAAATAAAAATTTGTATTTTAAATATGATATCGAAATCAAGTAGAAATTTGATGATTTGGATTGTCCTTGTTTTCCAATTATCCGTGTTTGTCCTCCCAGGCAGTCTCACGGATAATCAAGAGTCTACTGTAGTAGTTTTAGTGCATGCCATGGATCATTTATTCAATAGATCCTCACTTGCACTTTTACACGTTTGACTCAATTTTTTGAACGTATGTCATACGATATTGCAGTGCAAGCGCTTAAAAAATATGTTTTAAATTATTCTATCTGTTGAAGTTATTAGGGGAAAAAATCTTTATTTTGAAAGTATGAATGAGTTTTTTTGTTGTCTGGCATTCAATAATAATATGAATGGTTCCAGTTATACATATCAAAGTTGTTTTTTATCGTCACTTGTCCTATAAAAATGGCCATTTTGTCTGTGCTATTTCAGATGAAATATGATCATTTTACGATACAAATTTATATCTTTATTATGGACATAGCTTGTGATCATATTTTATGCGGAACCATTCGTAATGGTCTCACAGAATGAATTTTTAACAACCGATTCGTTAATTATTGCTCTTATAGATTTAGATGAGTTATGCTAATGCGAAAATTAAAATGATCAATAGTAGTGTTTTAGAGGCTTTGAAACGTGTTAATCGAAATAGTTTCAAGTCGTTCGAATTTTAAGCAGTCTGGACTACCGGTTTTCACGGCCTAATAAAATTTTCATGGTAGACGAAAATTTCGATCGTCGATGGACGGCCGTAACGATTATCTGTCTTTTCACACCCGTGTTTATGAATATTCATTGGTTTTAAACCAGTTGTTATTAATTATGCGCCCACCGGGTCAAGTCCTAGGGTTGGGACCTCTGCTCTTTAAGTATCCCTTACTTCGCGGCCAATTCACCAGTTTACCCTTTTGTGGGATAATGTCGTGCTGAAACCAGTTCTCGCCTATCTGCGCTGTTTGGACATAAAATAATATTTTACGTGCCGATTGAACGAGCTTTAAAAGAGCGGTTGCCTCAGTAGCACAATGGATGGACTTGTT